>LR990992.1:20007500-20607500 GCA_905163435.1 Mamestra brassicae | reverse complement strand
GTCAGCTCAAAGAGCATTTTTGCTGATCTAACTGTTATCCTTTCAAAGGTTTTAAACGGAAAACTGCGGCGAGTGTGTCAAGTGTGTAACAGTGAGGCTTTCATTCAGCCCTGGAGGATGAATGGACGTGAACAAAACGTTTAATGTGTTCTCGGTATGACAATACACGAAGACCGCTAATTTATGTAACGTTCGTCGATAGTGGGGTCATACGTTTTGTCTTCACTCCTCCTAACTATTATTTTCCCACGTTTAAGGAAAGGTGTCGATGGCTAGGCGACACAAAACTTGCGGCCACCGGCGGACAAGGAAATGCTTCGAATAGAACGTGAAGCTACATAGGTTTGACACTGCTTCTGACGTTTAACGATCCACCCCAACCTCTCTATAGCTGATAGTAGATATGATAGTCTAAGGGTCTGTTACTCCTTTGATATCAACGTGTTTTGTATGTATTTTTATTGATTCAATTCAATTCAATTTATTCAGTTACATTGTGTTCGAATTTCAACATCATAAAACATTTTATTAGATTAGGTTTTCAGACCTCAATAAGGTGATTTCACTGAAAATCGTAGTAGACATTATCATTATTAAACGATACATCAGACTGAAACCCCCCAATTCTTGAATCTCCTCACACAGTACTATCAAGTAACAACTGTGTTATCAGTATTTTTGCGCGTCGCGGTAGCGAGTGCGCGGGCGCAGGGGGTGGGGCAGCGACGTCTGCGGGAGGGGGGAGGGGCAAGGCATGTCGGACTTGTTTTAATTGGCTCAAGGAAGTACGCTTCAACGACTCCAGCGCGCCGACCCGCCAGCCGGCCACTATCGCACAGCGAAAATTTACTGTTCCATGTACGAATTTGCTACTCGTGTTAGTGGTCTAGGTATTTACCACTTAGGTTATGGGCCCACTTACAGAAACAAGGTTCTGATTCTAAAGAGCATGGTGCTTTATTTTCCATTTCGTTGCGTCTGGCTTTACACTACGTTCTGTTATAGACTTACTGTTTTAGAGTTTTTCAATTAGCTATGCGTTTGCTTTTCTAACGCCATGTATCAAGAAATATCTTTTAAGAATAGTAGGAACAATCAATTGCCCCATCAGTGACATTTTTCAAAGAATTTCAACCAAACCGCCATCAATAAAAAGCAACGGAACGAAGTTAGGCTAAATTAAACCATTAAAATTAACTCCCAAGTAGCAGCAATGTTTCTCCAAAATACCTGAAATAAATAAACTCGTGCAGGCGATTTACTTTAATTGTGACATAAGTAAAGCAATTGTAATTATTCACAAGGCACACAAAATTATTTATGAAACTGCACGGGTATATGCTAAATGAGCGAATTATGTCCATTTGACGTGTTCATTAGCTAAATTAGCTGCAGGCACGCGCTCACGTGACGACGGCGACGCGGCGGGGACGCTGCGGGCACGCGACGGTCGCGTCCGACATCATACTTGTAATAATAAAGGTGGACGAAACAAAGTATAAAGGAAATATACGGGATATCACATTGTACGAGAGGTGATGAATATAAATGCAGAATCAGATTGAAGAATGAATATGGAAGCTGAGTGAATGTCGATTTAGTGAACATCCTTTAAAGCACCGGATATGACAATTAACTTCAACACCTGTTATAACTACAAGCAAGTGCATTACCATACGATCTCGTTTAACAGCTCATTAACATAAACGAAAACTAACCTACCGCACACCATGAATGATTGAACGAATATGCTAAATAATGGAAACACTCCAATCTTGCATACTCGCACCCCTTGTCTGTGAGCCATCTAATAATTAATAACGACAATACGCGGCGCGCGCGCATGCTAATTGATCGTGAGTTATTCAAATCAGCGAGAGGAAAAAATCTCGCACGTTACAATTATGACAGCCGCTCGCCTCGGGAATAATGCTAAGAATTTATTTGAATTACAAATTGAACATACACCAGACAGTTTTAGCGCGGCGCGAATAAATAATTTGATATTATGCTAAGTGATGATACCACAGTTAAACGCCGCAAACGACCTTGACATAGACCCATAAATAAGAATATCTTAACCACTCATACATATGGACGGCGGTTCGCACACTCAAATATGGTAAGTGCCGGCTTATGAATAAATTTTATTATTTAAAACTCGGTATGTTCATTACTAAAACAAATACTCGTAAGGCGTAGTAATACAGGCTGTTGCTGTTTGTGGCGCGCTTCGGGGGTGAGCTGCGCATGCGCGGTGCCGCCGCCGGTGGGTGCGTGTCCAGAGACCGGCACGCCATTACAGCAATACTCTTCATCGGTGGATAGTATATTATGTTAAATGCGGAGGTGATATTTTTACGGCGAGCTCCGGTAGGTTTAGTTAAACGTTCAAGGTGAGCGGGGTTGTGTTGGCTGAGTCGCGGGCTGCCGGCGCCCACGCGTGTCCCAAACGCGTAGGGTTGCCAAACTGCAACATTCAACGACTTCTCTATGATTACGAAACCTGTAACACAGTATAGCAATCATTTCTAAATATAGTTTAGCTAATACTGACTGATTTTAGAAACTTTTAACTTTAAGTAATAAATTCAACAATTTTATTAGAATGAGATCAAAGTGCTATCATTAATTTTGAATTTTATTGAGCATGAATATGGAGTTTATGAAATATCAATAGACTTCTATGTATCATCATTTCTAGGCTTCAGACTTAATTAAAAATGCGTGAAGGAATTTTAAGATCTCATTATCGTGAGAGATCTCAGAATCATGTCTTTATTAATGCAAAAGGATTGGAACCGGGAGCTGTGAAAAAACTTGGTTGTCCATGTCTCCAATGGAAAGGCTGAATGGATCAAAAATGGCGACACCGAAATGATTCTCGCTAGTGAGTGCTGCTAGCCCTGCGACAAGCTTACGTCAGTTAGAGTCGCTATCTGGGATACAGAACAATGCTTGCTATCTGCCTATCGAAACGCCATTACGTAACCACTAACATCTCTATTGGTTGCACAGGCGCGACTCGCGCCTCGCGACCACGAGTGGTTTCCTTGGGTTGTTGGGTCGCTATCTCAAGCGGGCGGCAATGACATTTCAAACGTTACAACTTCCAACTTTTACCATTTTATTCGTAACTCAGGTCGCATTAGCTCTGACCTCGCGTTGACAGTTCGAATTTTCCATTAAATATTTCTTTAAATTGTCATGTGCGATTAGCATTGATTTATCGGCCATCAAGCGTGGTGACAGTCGATAACGAGACACTAAGTTAATGTAAAACTTGTTTGTTCACTTGTAATTTTTTGAACTAGTACTGGACTTGATGTTAATGAAGAATTTAAAATGTTTGAAATCGATAAGTTGCAATGCGAGGTCAAAAATCTGTTAGCTTTATCCAACCATTTACAAAAGAAATCTTTCCGTAGCGTAATCAGTCACGTAGCAGGTACAAGCTAAGATGTCCTAGCGAATGCATCCATGTTGCATATTGGACAAATTCAGAGCACCCTGTGATGACAATTCTCATGACCCGAGGCGAGATCACACGCGCACATTCTCCTCACAATAAGAACAAGACAACAATCGTTGTGTTTCCATTAAACAAATTCGTGAATACGTAATGCTGCTCAACGCTTCATATTATTAATATTTATAGAATCGCCGGCGATTTGAATAGATCGCTGATAGCGCTCGTTAGCGCCGACTACTGATCACATCTCGATCTGTTGATGCTTGTTGTTACCAATTAGCTTATCGGAAACGTCATACTGTTTTTTGTAATGTTTAATAACGTTATAGTTATTTGAATATTATTATTTAGTTCAACTGAAGTGGCATCTTGATAGCGACGCTGCGTAATTGACAGCTCCGAAGACGTTTGTGATTTAATTAAATTTTTGTCTGAATAGTGTTGTTGTGTGTGTGAATGATGCCCGTGACGTGTGGACGACAGAGGGGGCACGGTGTACGGGGTGTGGGGCGAAAGGCGCGGGCGCACATTCATAAAAACGCAGCATTCATTGACGGTTATGTGATGTGTATCTCGATGAGCGCAGTATACGCTTAAATTACACATGTTTATGATTCACACAGTTTTATCGCGACGAGTTCCATAAAATGCAGGAACAACCTTGCGTAGCAGTTAATGTGTTTACTACTCTACGTGTTGTAAAAACGGCAAAAGTATAGATAGTAGTAAACACCTATCTACTCGTTTAAAACGTCTTCCTTGAATAATTTTATTACCTTGCAATCATCCACTGCTAAATCCACTTCCGTGCACAATATGATTTATGTAGGACAACTTTCTGTAACAAGAAGGTCAAAGAACAGAGAAACAGTTATGGGATCTATTCGCCATTATTAACATCCACAGTAACCTATTTTTCTATAAAACCATGGCAGCTTCCGGCTTCGGTCTTAGCAGACTGACACAAACTCACATTTTAGTAGCACCGAGAGGGTTAAAGTACAACGATAAAGGGTCACCCCCAACTATTACTAAACACATTAAACATATTAATATTCCTTGGAACACTGCTGCTGATCCCCGTAACGACAAAGGGAAGGATACAGCGAACGTGCCTCACAAAGCACTCCACGATATTATCCTAAGGTTTTTGTGTCGCCGTATTAGGAGTGACGCCGGGACGCGCGACGTGTACAGACTTTGTATAAAAACTAACATTTGTTTGTGTGTATTGTTTGTGAACATCGCGGCTACTGATGCTGGGTGTATTCCCGTTATTGGTATCGATGTTGGTGAGTAAATAAATTGTAATCATGTTGAAACAGGGAGGGAAGAGAATGGCACAACGAGTGGAAGGCCTTTAAATGGTAGCGAGAAAATAAGTGAAGTTGTGAATGATAATAAAGAGTAAACTATTTTTGATGAAGGCGACTGTGAAGGTAGAGCGCTTATATTAGTGACAATCATGACGTTACTTGTCTTCGTTGCAAGTTTGGGCAGCTGACCTTTGAACTACAGTGGCACAAATTCTTGCCCTTCGGCTTCTGTCGGTACATAACAAACTGCATATTTTAAAAGTTTTCCTCAAACCTGCCACAAACGATTAATAAAATTAACTATACAAGTTAATACGACACTAAATCTTGATGCGACCAATCAGCAGCTAACAAATTGTCGTACAATGAGCGCGCTTAAGATAGCAACCTTAAAATATCGCACTCGATAAACATCTTTATGTATTTACTGCGCAAGAGTCTGTTGGTTTATTGCTGAAGTTGAATAAGGCTGGAAATGATGGAGAATGGCCCAAAAAGGTTTAATTCTTCAATAGCTGTAAGATGTAATGTGATTAAGTTGGAAATGAGCTGTCTCTATATCTTTGCCAAAGACAAAACTCTCTATTTTCGTAGAGTTCTAAAAGAGATACTAAACTAAAATACGATATCATAATAGATTTACCTGTACCCCAAGGATAAACCCACACGAAAATATCTTTCGCAATATCTTAATCAGACATCTTCGAACCAAACAAATCCACTCGTAGCTCGATTGTCTCCTTCGTATCGCAAAAGTAAATAAAAAAGCTTAGCTCAGTAATCCCACAACATGACAACACACAAAACTAAAACCGTCAACTTACATAACGCAATCAACGTATCGTTTATTTCTAAACGCTGCAGACAAATCCTTTTGTCACACACGACAACCCTAACGTAACAACACACCCAGTGACGACCTTATCTCGAAGATCTAAGGTTCGAAATGTCTTGTTGTGCTCGAAGTCCGGAATTGTGTAGGTACTAAGACCCGATTAGGCGAGATAGGATAATTCTCGAATCGTCGTCGATGCTCGGTGTATCGGGTGTGCGACAATGTACCTTAAATGCATTAGTTTATTACGCGCTGCCATCCAAACGCGACAGATACCGAGGTGAGATGATTATAGACCGATACCAGATATTCTCGGAATGATCCACGAGATATGGAAACTGGTAGATTTGACAGAATTTAGTGGCGACTGTGTCTCTTGAATGATTCTGCTGCTGAATAAACAACTCGCTCAAGTGACAGCGCAACAGACATAATTTTAGGCGATGTCAATATGTATGTCTCGTAAATTAAGCTTGCCTTTACGGTACACAGTACAGATTTGTAGGTTAGCCTTATTTGCATAGCGAATCTGGTCAATATCCAAGTTGATACTACAGATATCTTTAAGATTTCAATCAAGGAACTAGGTTAGGGAGTGGTGCTCTAGAATCTAACTTAATTTTGAGCGTGCCTTGCATAGTCTATTCATGGACTATTCCATAGGTTGCCATGAAGCGAAACACTGTCTTTATGTCAAGGACTGACAGCTACATTGCATTCACTGTCCATTGTTTGGGCCACCTCACATCGTACATCCAAGCTTCTGCGGAAGTATCAATAATACCAGCGATTCGGAAGTCAGATTGCTTGAATATATTGTGAGAAAAGCCGAAAAGGTCACGCCCGAGGCAAGGTCAAGAGCTGACGAGAGATAAGGATCAGACGAGATGCGATGCGAGGGAACGTGTCCCAAACCGTGGGAGTGCGCCACAATGCTCTTTGTAACGCCACCAAATAAATTCTCTTACATAATTGTGGCAATTAAAAGTTTTATGCGGCCGCGCACCGAACTCCGGCGTAGATGGCCGAACGGTTCCGATGCGACATTCTGATCGGTGATAACGTGTTAACTGCTTTCCATACACGGAAATGAAACAGGTGCCATGGAAAAGTGTTTAAACTGTGATTCTGTTAGATGTGCTTTGTCTGATGTTTACGATTCCGAATAAAATACACATTCTTATAGTTTTATCGTTTTGTCACAGGTGCGTAAGACACGTCTCTGAATGTGAAAGAGATCCAAAAGAATTTCAATAAAAGCAATGAGTAATGATGAGGAATCTTGAAAGAAAACTATTAAAATAACTGAATCGCTAGTTATTAATTGCAAGGTACCATTTGCAACCAAATAATAAAACAATTATAATATCCAAGTTTAAATAAGAACAGTTATAAACCAAATCTCACACTGTCCTTTTTCTGAAACTTAAGCTCGCATTTTGTTTGTCTTGATTTAGCCCTAAACTAGGTTGAAATAAAACAAAAAAAAGGAACAAACTAAATAAGTTCACCATGAATGTATGGTCTGGCTCTTCAGGCTAATAATTGCGAGTGTAAGTTTTTTGCAAACGATTTTAAGAGGACGTTACATTATGTTTTCATTCAGATTCTATTTTAACCTCCTATTCATCAATGTATAGACCTCAAACCTCAAACATAGATTTTGGTCGGTGAATATTCATGCCTTTCTTTGTTTGTATAATCAACCACAACTTTGTGATCATGCGATCTACATGAAATAACCACAAAATGGGCACCCTCACTTCTTCGCATTATACTTTATTCACCATTTCTTTATTTACCACAAGTTTACTTACCAGCTAGACCACAAAAGTGTGGTCAGTCTCGGCAAGATAATCTGCGGCAAGTGTGAGTGGTGCCTGCTGGTATCGCCGGCTATCTACACATAATATCGTAGTGGCCATTGTTTGAATGTATAATTTCCCACGTGCTCTCCGTCCGTAGCGTAGTAATGACCTCAGATCAGCTGATACCGACTCTGATCAAGATTGATAAGTTTATTTCATGCTTAGTAAAGAGATAGCTGTTATTAGAGAAATTAGACGGAATTAGTAAGTTTATTTTGGCACTGTTTCTTTGTTATGGTCATTGTTTTAGGTGTTATATTAAAAGTTCTTGCTTAGTCGACTGACAGTTCGTACATAGTTGGGAAGGAGCTTACACCTATTCCTCGTTGCGTCGCTACTATCACATCATTCACAATCTTCAATAGTCGTATGAATGGACAACAAGAAAAATAGATGTTTATAAATCTGCCCAGCCAAACAATACATTTCCCTGACTGCTGCACACAAAGCACTAATAGAGACAAAACACCACATCCTCACAAAAACAAAAAACGTACAATACTTAGTCCATTCCGTTTTCCTTCACTCAAATAGGAAAAATACCAAACAAATATAAAACACGGAAGCGGCGCGTATCAGCGCATATCGTGGCGTATCCTTTGTGCTGCGTGCGCGCACTGAGGAAACACCTTGGGTCGTGACGTCACGTGCCTCGGAGGACGTCGCCGTGTGAACACCGATAGTAAGAAATGTTCACTTTGAATAAACTTCTCAGAGAAAACACATTGTCATGAAGGCCACCACATTTTATTATTTATTGTTGTTTGACACTAAACCTGGGAAAATTAAAAATAATGCGCATTTGTTTTTTGGTTATTTCATTATCGTCACAGCTGGTTTGCATTGAACTGTTGGTAATGAACTTGGTGGTCATGAATAAAAAAGTGGTGATAAGGACTTAGTATTTAATGGCTGCCTTGACCTGGAAGCACTCAACCGGGAAAGTGAACTAATTAAAAAACTTCTATTGCTTGATAAAGATGGAGTAGGTGACATAAGCAAGGATAACGTGACGCTTTTGGAACTGGCGGAATGTATAAAGAACTCTTCAACTACTTCGGAATGAATGAGAAAGGATGTATTGCAGTACCCAGGCTTCCGACTGTTGTTAACTCTACCACAAGACAATGAGGGAATTTGACTATGACCCCATCAGTTTTACCATATGATAACTCCATGCTTAGAATTTGATATATCCCAATAAAGCACTAGCCATACAAAGTAATTAACCAATTACGAGTTTCAAAACAAACATCAAGAACTTTCTAAAACGGAACTATTACTATCCAATCAAACATTCCGACCTGCGACCCGGGGTCACGAGACAATTAGCCAAAATCGAAGGCCATTCCATCATCTATCCGTTTTATAAGTACCTCACGATGCATTTACATGCAATTATAACTTGTTTCGTTATTTTAATAACTAAACTGTGTTTTTTTTACATTTCCGGTGTTCGTTTAAACGTCTTTTTTGTGCACGTCGGATGTTTAATCACTGCCCTATTCGTGAAACGTGTCACAATAATCCTTTAAGTTTCGTTCGCGTATCAATGGTGTAATTAGAGACAGAAATAGAACAATTTAATTTTATGTTTTTATTGTTTCATTTTATTATTACATTGTTCTTGTTGAGATTTAATTTTAGTAAAGTGCCTATTAAATCTATTACTATTAAATCATTTTTGTTTTTATGATCTCTTTTACGTAATACTTAAGTTGCTTTATTTGTTCAAGTTCCTTGTTTTTCAATAGCGTGATGTTCGTATAACTTTAATGACGTGGACTGTCCTGTCATCTAGTCATAAAAAGATTAAGAAACATTCAATCCCCTTTCACCCTTTGAAAGAGTACCAGGTCACTAGAGCTGGGAGGAGCCATTGGAATTAAATAAGGCGTTATCTATCAGTGATCCGGTCATCAATCGTCCGCGGATCTGTCGCACAACAGACGTAACCCTCTTTTGGAAGCTTTGCCCTACTGCACAATACTGAGCTACTAGGAGCACAGAAATGTATGGATGTGGTGCTTAAAACTAAACGAGAACAGCAAATATTTTCGAATTGATATCATAACCTTTCTGACATGTTAATCATTTTAATTAACAACTAAGTATGTATAATCCGACATTTCTAATCTGCTCGAACAGAATCGCATAGAAAAAGAGAGATTTTTGTGGCATTAGGTAGGGTGCAATATGCACAATTGAAAGCTTAATAAATTATAAAAATATATGATTAAATGAAATAAAGATAATAACTCAAGCAACTTTCTTTTTCTGAGTTAATTATTAATATAAAATATAGGAAGATTCCATGAGAATAGATTGTTCTCGCGTGTCGAAGATCCTTATATTATTTTTCAAAGAACCAAATGATATGTCTATGTCATGAAGTCTCTAAGATTCTTCGAAATCGCTAGAATCAAGTATTAATATATCATGCGTGGGATAGCAATAAATCTATCAAGCAAACTGCATGAGGAAAAATAAAAACTTATTAAACCGTTACCTCATCTTTTAAAATGTTTACATACAACGATTTTTTCTAAAGTCACGAGATAAACCAATCAGTTAGGAATTATACAGATGAACAGTCAAAGAATCTATTAAGCATCGTAGAATTAATTACAAGAGTGTTTCAAGCCTTAGTTGGCATAATGAACTGATGAATCAAGTGAACGCACAAACATATAAAATTAAGAAGTTCCAGTCTAATACAACTTCAAATATTGAACAAGCTGCAGATCTAATCGGTAATTTTGCAGCATTTGATGGCTGATTACTTAACACCTTAGTAGGGTAATGGTAATCTTCAGTATGACTTTTTACCTCTGGTCCTTTGGTCATCGATTCCCTTCCTCAGGGCTATGACAAACTTTTTAAGAGTGTATTGAAATTTTGTTCAACAGGAAACCGGCCACAGTAGAAGGATATAATTACCCAATTTCTTATTGATCCGATGAAAACCAGAGTGAAGAGAACCAGATCCATTTAAAGGTAGAACCATACAACTGGACAAAAACGTTAAAAAAGCAGTTAGGAAGGCCGGAATGCTTTGCATTTGTTTTTTACTGTTGATAAGCTCGCGTTTCACCACAATCTCGCCTGTTCATGGAGCACGCTTGCCTAGGAGTAATGAGCATAACTATTAAGGAGCTTTTAACACTTCCATATTCCAAGTGGTCCTTCTGCTCATAGTCTCCGAAGCAGATGAAGTCTCGCTATGAATCATAAGGCTGTCCAGACGATCCGACCTCTGACTGCTGCCGCGTAACGCAGCTCTGTTATAGGCCATTATGTCGCCATTCATGAGCAACACGTTTATGAAGCTGTTCATGTCATTTTGAGCTCATTACTCTCACTTTTCTGAAGGAACTTGTTCTGCTTGTATTTTTATGATGTTGCTACTTTGATCTTATCAGTATACGGTTGTTATCTTAGACCTCTCACTGGCATACGGGTCATACTAGCAAGCTGGAGCTCCAAAATCAGTGGTCGTAATTAAATCCTGTCAAATCTGTCATGAACAAATTACCGACGATGGAGCATGCTTGCTTAGAAGTGACCTATTGTCTTTTATTAAATACCACCAGGTCGCAGCTGTCAGGAATTCCACTTCTTAGCTGTGCATACGATGGAAGTATTCCCAAAACGTTTCGCCTTGATGCATTAAGTCCGCCCATGTACCACTATTGTACATAAAGTTTAAATAAATAAATAAATAAATAAACCTGAGGATATATTGGTGAAAGAAATGGACTATCTAAGTGGACATGCAAAGTTTTTAGTACGTAGGTGTTGCAACCCCAAATATTCTCACTATTTTTTCTTGTGTCTGTCTTACGTTACGATAGCAACTGTGACGCATACACAAAGTATGTTACAACAACCTCACGCCACTCATCTCAACAACTTCATAACACTACATACATTTGAATGTTTAACCAACTGATTGACTCCGTTTAAGAGCGGATGAATCGAATTATAACAAGTTCTGGTAGCAGCAGCCCTGCTGACCCGTGATCTCGAGTCGTCGTTATGTTTTATTGCGCTTTACTTAGCTACTGTTTATTATAGTTTTATAGCTCCACTGTTTGCGTTCCGCCATTTTAATGGTAGTGATTAAATTGATATTAAATGTTAGTTAATGCATAACTATTTGGTCCTTGGAAACAATTCATGATAACAAGCATATTATAAAAAAAACTACATATTACTCAAGCCTTTATCCCATGTGGTGGGCAGACACTACAGAATACTACGTGCTTCCATCCTTACATACTCCAATTCTTTAGTAACAGCCTACATTCAATATTTGCACACCAGTGACCTGGTAGGATATAACAGAATCCCCAATGTATATTTGTCAGGTAGTTGTAGAGATCCTAGAAATAAAAAAACAATTACATATTTGTTTGCCGTCAAAGCTTGTTTATTTTAAAATAACTACATTTTTTTTTCTCCTTCATACATTTTTCTTCTAAAAATGTCGAATCAATATTTCCACACTCCATGTTCCGTAGTCAGTTGTTGGTTGAACCCTTGCAGCGCTGCCACAAAGCGCTGGAGGCGCGGACGCCGCTGTCGTACATGATCGATCAGCGCTGATGACGCTGCCCACACGCTGACACACGCGGGGAATTCAACTGCAGTTTAATATCAACTGTTTGGGAAGAAGGCTTAATTTGACGGATTAAAATCTGTACAGATACTATAATGAGCGTGGAGTGGGGACAAGTTAATACAACGACTGAGCGAGAGAATAGTCTTCACCATTATCTCAATAATTACCATGGTATGTCTTAATTAGTACTCTTGATAATTATCAATAGTACTAATTTATAATTTATCGAATTAGGTACTAGAAAGACGTAGGTACAGCTTTTCAAGAATTACTTTCATAACAAATACAAACTTCGAGCTAAAATGAATGTTTTTTCTTCAATAAAAGCAACTATGTTTTCACTTCAAACACAAACATTGGAAAGAGTTAGCTTGTTCTGTTTTTTTCCTTAATAAGAAATCATTGCAAACCACATACTGATATAGGTATAATTAAAATCTAATAACTGCATCCCCTTCGCTCCGAGGGTGAGTAGAGTTGGTGCTACTATTGTGTGCCCTGACGCTCAGCTGTCGCAGCGGCTTTGTGGTGATGGATGGGTGTCCGTGGTGGTGGGGGTGGCAGATAAATATGACTGATCGGGTGCCGTTGTAGTAAAGATGTGTGTATGTTGTATGAAGAGTAAGCTTAGGCGACTAAACTACACGGATGTCAGGGTTCACTTTAAATTTTAGCCCTGCAACCGTAATATTCCACTGGTTAGTTATTGGGCCATGCTATGACAGTTAGTAGGTAACTAAAGTTTTATTTCTTTTTAACCGACTTCAAAAAAACAAGGAGGTTCTCAATTCAAACATCTTCGCCAAATGTCAACCGATTTAGATGATTCTTTTTTTTGTAAGATTTTTTTTCTCGCATAGATAGAAACGCTGAATTTTAACGGACAACCTAAACGTTTTGTAATTAAAATACCATATTTGGCTCTCTTATAAAACGATTAGATTTACTAAAATATCGTTTACGATAATAATTATCTTTGTTTAATTGACCAAAATAATCATCATCTTCTGTAAGGATTTATCCTCAAAAAATACTAAATAAAATAAACGAGCAACTTACTCTAGCATGCCATATACGTAAGTCACAAATCAACAACCGCACCTAACTAATACGCGACCAGTTCATTCAAATAATGTGCGGAATTCCGCGCATACTTCAATAACGTGCCGGCGGCGCCGAATTCCGGCCAGCACTCTGATACGTGAAGCATGCTGTAATTGGGCTAGATGTCACGTTATAGGGAGACCAGCCCAGGTGTGGCGAGCTACGAGATCACTGATGGCAAGTCTTGCTTAGGATTTATGTCATAATTATTTCAATCGGTAGAACGCTATGTAAGAAGAAGTAGTAAGTAGACTATATGTAGTATCGTTGCCCTTAAAAAGGAGGTCTCGGAATGAAAAAAATGATCAGGTCAAAAAATGTTCTTCGCATAATATCATAATCTTTTGCAAGCGAAGAACTTTATAAGCTTAATCACAGTTTAGATGATGTCGACGTTCGTATGGCTGATGCTATAAGTATTGTTAAATCTTGGTTATGTAATGCTACACCGTCAGGTCATTATTGAGTCAAACCTCGCATCTCAAGCTCGACAATATCTGCGACACCTGTCTGCCGAGTTAGTATAAGTCTCAGCTGCAGCCGAGGCCGCACGGGAAGACATCAGTTTGCCAGTTTTTATTTATGGTAGACCACACGACCACCATTCATTATAGATATTCGCTATTTATTACAAGTTGTCAAAGCACGAGTTTATCTCGCATTCTTCTGGCTGGTTGGCAAGTCTGATGGAAGTGGGCCGCGTTATCGCGGGATCTGTCGCCGGGACATTAATCCGGCGCGCGATGACTGCGCAAGGTCGCGCTTTAGAAAGGCGCCTCGAGAGCCTCGCGCCGGACTGTGGACACTCGGACCTCCGAGCTACGAGCTACGCCTGAGACATTGTTGAAATGCGGGATTTTACAGTTGTGCCGTAACATTCTGGTGTCAACTGTGACATAATTTGATAAAACTAGGACTGGTTGCAACATTGAACATGCTATAGTAGCGCTACTGAGATTTCGACTGATTTCAGATTCGCGTCTACATTGTTAGGTAAGATGAGAGATGGTGCGGTCTAGAGTGTCAGTACTCACTGAACAAAAACTAAATAAACATAGTATTACACAACAGATTGTTACGTTTTAATCAAAAGTAAAGCCTACAAATCTAGTTTCTTTTCACAACACAAAGTAAATCTAAATATCCAACTGTCGCAAAATGTAGGCCTCAATCACCTTATCTGTGCGACTGCAATCAGCCATCAACATATAACAAAGAAAGGTTACGACACGATAACTACTTGGTATATCTTAACGCACTTGTTATCAGCACACCTGGTGCTCAGAAAGTGGAGCGATGGAACTGGTTGCCAGCGAGCAGCGGTTCGGGGTTCGATTCTTGCGTCAGGTTGCGGATTTGTGTCGAGTTGTGTGATGACTAGCTCTTTAAGGTGATCCGATGTCTTCAAGAAGGTTGTTATTGTTCTGAAACCGAATGAGTTTAATATATGTTAAGATGATTAGAAAACAGCTTGTTGGAAGTAAGCTATTTGGAGATTAGGGTCTGACCACGAACCATAAAAAACTTACTAGATCCTACACATGACTTCGAACAGAGGCTGTAGATAAGGTGCCGTTCTATCAGCGAATATGATTGTGGAAACGTCAAAATATAAGGGACTGATCACGTGACATTTCGTCAGCGTTTGCAATACATTTTTGTCGTTTTGACAAATGCCTTCGACACGCTACTCGCTGTCAGAATGTCACTTGTGTGGATTTCCTCGAGCCTCTGATCATCGACGGGTGCGTTACGTCAAAGTTATCAAGTTTATCAAATAGCCGGGCCCTGTAAGACGTCTTAAAACTATCATGATGCCTTTGACGTCTATTAAGTCGGTATACAAAACGCATAGCACTATTCCTTTTTCACATCGGAATCACGATGGCAGTATTAGTAGGGCCGCGAGGCATAGCAGTTATACCGAATTGTAAAAGATAATGATGGCAAAGGAGAACGGTTATATGTACGTCTGTACCAGTCAATGGTTATAAATATGTACATACTCCTTTATTGTTTTCTAGCTGCTGCCCGCGTCTCCACCTAAATCTAAATTGAAAATTATCCCATAGGAACACACTTCCGGTGAAAAGCGTCCAATATCCTATTACAGGACATGGTCATACTAAGTGTCATCCAACTTCTGCATAGCCGTTAGTAATGTGAAGAGGTAACAAACAAACAATCACTTTCGCATTTATGATATAGATGGGATTGATCACACTTTTAATGTTCAAGGACGTTCAGAAAAGGCACGCAGCATCAGATATTCGGATATGTATATCTATTATCAGGAATTGCATCACCACTTATTTACGACCATAGAGGCGACGCCTATAAAACCTTAATGGGTTAATACGATGATATTATACGACATAAACGAACTAAACACTACGAGATATGCCAACTGTGAGAATCAATAAGACAAGCTACAAAGTAATAAAAAAATAAAAAAATGTGCATACTTTTCATCCTTCGCATATAGCAAGGGATGAAAAGTATGAATATGTTTTTTTTATTTGAGGTGGGTTTGCTCTTGACTTTACTAGTCTAGTCTAGATCAGATATGACAGAGACAAAGTCGACGATGGAGCGAGCTTACCCAGAAGAAGCCTGTTTACTCTAACTTTGAAGCGATTAAGGTTGCACATGATTAAAGATAACTGTGGGCAAGCTTGTAAATGTCCATCGGTTGCCTGAAAAACAGAACTCCTTGAATGGAAGAGTGGTCTTATTCAAGGCCGAAATAATACAAAACAAACCATTTAAGCAAGAATTCACTAATCTAACAAATAGCTTGCTTGGCTAGATATGGACAACGGTAAGACAGGCATAGTTTGAAAAAACGATATGAACGAGCAGCTTGTCTTATTAATACCTAAGTGCACGCCCAACATCCGCACTTAGATGTCTATCAGACAAACAACACAGCGCTGACGTCACGCAGTCGCGACTCACGAGAGCTGTCGCGAAATAAATAAAGTTGTTATTATTATTGATTGCTACTGCGCACGCATATCAGCTGACTGTTACAGTCGTATCACACGGGTGATGTCGCAGCTGCAGCGGCTGCGATTTGCAGGAAGATGCTACGAATAAACTATACATGTTTGTTCAGACCTAGGTAATGGCTAGTTGGAAAATAGTTAAAGTCTTTGTTGAAAGGGTCGGTAAAGTAAAATGATGATGAACCAATGTCAAAATGGCTGCAGACATAATTTGATTCTATGAAAAGTGACTTTGAAGCCTATCAGTCACTTAAGTATGAAAGTTGTATAACAGTTGGACATTTTTGGTAACAGAATGTACTTAAGTTGGGAAAACTAGAATTTGGCATGGCCAATGGTCAATGATGGAATACCATACCGAAACGGCAAATACATCTTGGCAAAAACGTCCACAGGCCTAATTAATCTGTGTTTCCCTTAACAAAACATCTGGGTGTTTAGTCTATAATCCTGTACCTGTTTAGTCGTGGAGGATTAGTACGAGTGCTGGCGAGTACCTGTATTTGTCTTAAGATCGCTATCTGCTCGGAAATGAAAGGGAAACGTCGTGTGATGGCCGCTCGTCCTCCAAGCAGGCTGTGCCAGTTATACAGGAAAGAGGAAAACTTTTTGTTAGTAACTGGCTGGCTAGCTGACATGTCGAAAAACTATATTTTTCCTTCTACTTTTGATAGTTATTCGCTTTACCATTACATGTTGTTAAATTCATAAGAATCTGGTCAGACTTACCGCCTAGACTTGGCAGCCAGTTTTGTAAGGTTCGAATTACTTATGTTTTGTGTGTCCCTAACACAAACATGTCCAAAGCACTGTCTATAATTTAAGCCCAGGTATTTTAGTAACAAATTAATGTATTTTGTGTCACAAGACACATAGTTTTAATAACAATTATCTAACAATTTACATAATGTAAGTAAAAACAATATAAAAACAGTTGGTGACACTACTTCAAGGTTATTAAGTTAGTGTCTACGTTTTCTACTTATTGAATGAAACTCGTCACCTCTCCTTCATAGGTTTGATTGGACTACATACCCTTTGAAGAATCTAGTGTCAATTTCTAGTTTAATATTTCCAGCGAGATCTGAATATTAGTATTAAATAGTTAGTAATCACCAGCGATAATCACCGGTGTCTGGTTATTTAGTGCTCAATCGTAGAACAGGTCCCGATCGCTTGTTTATGTCGTTGCGGATCGCCTTGACGCTGCGTAAGCGCACCTCGACTTATTTAGCTTGAGAATGTTGCTGGTACTTGGTACGTGGATGCCGAATGATTTCTGGAGTTTTGGATCGGATTAGGAAAAAACTTATTTTATAAAAGTATTGTTTCTCCTAAATAAAAATCTGTCGTAAGTTTGCTTGCTGTTCCTACTTGTATGGTTATAGCTTGAAGAAGACATGAATATCTATAAATAAAATATTTTATTTCAAATAGCTACGTGATCAGTGGTATCTCAGCAGTAGGTAAATAAATGTACATAATAGTATTACATTACGGTACGTAACACACTGTAACGTCACTTAACACGTTCTGTGGAGTACTTGATCCCTTCGGTTCAAAGTGCACCATTATGGACCATGCATGCCCAATGACTCAAACATTTTATTAATCCAATAAAACGACAAACACAAACTTGCTTACCAAATTATCGTTAGTAACTTTATTGTTATTGAGCGACACTTAAAGTTAAGAAAGATTAAATTTAACTTTGTAGAATGCAATTGAATTGTATAGCAGCCGGTCGTAAAATTCTGTTCAATATTAGATACATTCGTTAAAGTACATTTTACGGTCATTATGGACATGCCCTACAAAACTGAGAATTAAATTAAATTGTAAATAAAATCAGCATAACTGCTACTAGCTACTCTTTCAATTGACTGGAAAATCGATTTTAATGAAACCTAAATTAAGTCTGATTAGATTAAGTAACATTAATCATAAAATAATGGCGCTTATTTGCATGAGCAATTATGATTATTAATCGCACGCTATTTCGGCACGATTATTTTTCGGCACGTGTCTTATTATTCTGTGCACCGCGTTGATGTCTAATGAACGGAGATCCGACGCAACCGACAAGCACTTGAGAGATTTCATTAAATGCATATATTTGGGTTTTATTATTATAAGAATTAAAGTGTGTAAATTATAATACATATTCACTATATAGATCCTAAATACCTACTAAAGCAAAATTAATTTGACTACCTAATAAATACGTAATAAACGCGAGCTTTAATCAATAAAGTTTAGAGGCGAAAACAAACATAACTTCCAACCTTGCCGTATTATTAATAGGTTAAATAATATTGACTTGAACATAATATTAACTAGTTAATAGGTAAACACAGTGTTGAGGTTTGTCGCTAGTGCGGTAGCGGGTAATATCGCCGGTTAGCATTGAGACTTCAAGCAGTGAAATATCGCGCGCCCTGGGCCTCAAGGTACGAGCACTGAGCACTGAGCACTTCGCTAGCCATACGAAGCTATTAGATGGAGAAATTATCTTTCATTGAATACTGTCAGCGATGCAATTATTTATTTATGGGGCTTGTATTATTTGCGTTTATGCTCTATTTATTATGTGGTGGGAAGCTCTTGATTTATGGAATTGTTTTATTTGTTGTTGTTCTTTATTTCATTTTGTATTAGTTCAATGATACATTTATTTTCATGGGAAAGAACACATATACTTTTAAAATATTAGTAGACGAATAGTTTGGAAATGTCGTCGCCACTACAATTAAATCGATAAAAATAATATAAAACACGTACTTTCTTCTTTATACTCACACAAATTTTTTACCCATCATGAATGATCTGGTATAAATGCGAACAATTTTAAGCGATCTTAAGTTTTATATCGCAGCATCATTAAGTTAACAAACGAATATTTTGTCTTAAAAATCTGTTAAATAATGTTTTCTCGACTCAAAATATTTCTAAGGTCTACAGTTCCCCGTCATCGTGCGCGCGCATGACAACGCGGTCGCTGCGCACGCGCTCGTTACCTGACAGTATTTGCTCCCAGCGAGTAGTACATGGCGAAAATCGTGGAAAAATGTAACGGACGCTTCAATTAAGTTTACATAGAGAATATAATATATTTCACAAGTAAAGAATCAAAACAGTACTACAGAAAGCTACTCGAATTTTATCTTGTTTTATAAATTTATTCTAAAGTCAGTATGTTTGTTTCGCTTTCACGCTTAAACCTCCGAACCTATTTTCGATGAATTTAGGTACAGAGATAGATGGGCGTGAGTAAAGCGGGCAAAGCTAATCTGTTTTTATTTGAACTTCATTTAAACACACGCACAGGCTACCTTCCTACCTTAAGATTTATTCCGCCTGTCTGTCGAAACTTCCAACCTGCCTGCATTGTGACCAGAATCCGTCACCCGAACAATGGACAGACCAGCTAACTGTATCTGATTTATAACGCTGAGCTTATCGAACGCGATATAATATCGCTCAGCAAAGGTTACCAACTGTCCTACACTTATTTATCGAACAAATATCATTGATTTTCGATCACGAACTCCGTTACACCACGACAATAGACTAAGTTCCTAAATTGCGATTGAATTCGTGGCCAATTAGGTATCGATTTATTTTTTACCTCTTTGAGTACACTCCATAAAGTGGATACTTAAACTGGCATATAACTATTATGTTCCTAATTTCAAATTCTATCGAAGCTATTAAAGGTTTCTATAGTCCTTACATTTAGCAGTTATTTCCACAGGCCATGAGTCTATTCTATCCATTGTATGTCGCCAACGTCAGCACTAAAACGAAACTGATCTCCGCAGATAAATACATACTTACCAGCAATTACATAACGCAATTAAAGGAATCGAACGCATACACAACGAGCGTGCTGAATAAACATACAGTACAGATTCTCTCAATCTATCGCTGATGTTCGCCGTACGTTGATCCTGGACAATAGTCACTCGTGAATCATACTCATACAAATGCAGCAATGTACCACGAGTGCAGCAAATGAAAAGCAGCAGTTCTCATTTATATTCATTATGTACGGCAAGTTGTAATTATCGTATTAAACATTACGTAAACGTGTTGAGTGCTGCTCGGTTATGTTTTTGCATGAATTAAAACTAATCAAATCGTTTGTTTGCCTTTATGTTATTTTGAAACAATAGAGTGTTGTATGCCAGTGACACAAAATAAAGAAACATTGTACAAAGCGGTAGAAATGTGTTTAAGTATTAAATAGAGTTTGTTGTTAAAAAAGCTCGAAGTGGGATCAGATTCTGCGTCAAGTGCATGTAATAACAGAGTGGTAGCTAGCGGTGTGGAACTGGCCTGCGCCCGCGCCGCTCGCACTCAGCACTATGATCCGCTTTCCACTCCATAGAGGATCACTTTTTCATTTTATTTTTCTTGCGCCGTCTCATCACTGTTTCGCTACTTTTTTCTGATGTGCTATCTGTAAGTTACCATTAAACTACAATTAAAACTGTAAAACTATGGTTCGCCGTTACAAACCGAAAAAGAGAACGCTTTTAAGTAATTAAAATGGCCGCTGTAGACGCAAGAGGCGAATAAAAAGTTGTGAATGTTTGTTACCACGGAGCAAGTGCGCAAGTAGTACAACTCCGATGTTTCGTTAAAATGTCTGAGCGCACTAACCCATCTGTGACTAACTTGAGAATTATAATTAACTTGCTGTTTTTAAGGTTCGTTACTTGAGATTGATGACTGAAAGAACAATTAGAAAGTTGTAGGCCAGAAAGTCATATTTTTTTCTAATAGTTTCTGTATTTAATTTAATAAAAATTCCACAATGGACTTGTACGTCTGTGTCGTGATGACGCACATGTTCTGCGCATGCGCATGTGGGTCGCCGCGCACTAACGCGGAGCGCATCTACTACTCCCGAATATACGCCGGATATATTTCTATTTCTCTATATTTGTATTTAAATTAAATTGTTCGTTTAAAGTTTCTAAATGTCTTCGGCCAGTGTAAAATCGTTATCTTGGTGGCTCATTACGAAGCTCCGGGTACAGTTAGCAACAAAAGTGAACGAGATAAAAAAGGCCGTTAAACGTAGTAATTAAATAAAATGGGATAACGTAGTAGAGAAATTATTGCGCTGGTGGCACTAAAATAGTAGTGTAAGAGCAGAATATTGTCAACATTACAGATAAGTGCTTGTTGGTAAGTTTTAGTGGTTGTAAGCTCAACAGCTCGATAACACGCGCCAGTTACATACGTTCTGAACTTTTGTAATGCTCTAACTGCTCTCACCAATTAAGTTATCGAAGCTGACAGCTGGATGCACCTTCGATACTGGTTATAAAAATAAAATACCTCAATAGTCGCTCCGGCAGTTTCAGGTGAGTATCGAACATTTCTTGTGGCAATGTGTCCAGAGGTTTTAGACAAGGGACACTCTGATAGCGAAAACGATTGCCGAAATGCCCAAATATAAGGGATTGTGACATTTCGACAACGTTTGTCAATCGCAACCATTATTGACGTTTTGACAATCGCCTTCGCCGCGCTACAGCTGACAGAATGTCCCTTGTCAAGAGCCCCAGACCCTGTTTTCCATCAATCTCTACGTTCTTCAAAGTACACAGAAATTTCCAGAACAATCTAGGCTATAGATTTCCTGGCGATCAATGTCAGTCAGCTTTTAGAAAGTATCGCGCAGTGACGGCTAGTGTCGATAACAATTATCGCGATGTTGATAATTGGCGCCATTAGTGCGTCAATCACTAGCGATACAAGTGCACATAATTGTCAGTGAGCACATCGTATGGCGGGTTTTTGTGATCATTGGCAAAGGAAGGTAGTTAAATAGAGAAAAGGAAATCATAGTGTCAGGAGGTACATACCACACGTCATTGTCAGCACTTGGTCATCATTACAACTAACACTGAATCTGGAAGTGATGGGGAAGGAGATGAAATTGTAATAATAAATAAAAAAAATAAAAAAATATATATATTAGTCATAAGAAGCTTATACAAAACCTCGCAACATTACCGGATACACTATATAAAGGCGTGCACTCAACTAAATATTTGTACCAGCAGATCATTTAGGCGCTCCTTTAAAATTCATGCGTTCCTCCTTTGTCCCAGCATCGCCATATTAGCGCAGTATTGAATCCGCTCGCTTTGGCCGCCGTGACGTCACCGGCCCTGGCATTGTTGCCAGGATAGTGAGGTCATTCACCATTGGCAAGTGATTGATTGGCCATACGTGCCATAGCCTGGCATAGCGTGTCACGTAGAGCTGTTCCCATTTGGCAACGTCGGATAAGGACATTCGGCTGTGGTGGCTGTCGCTTTCAATTGTTTTGAAATTTATTGACGCCTTGCGTAATGTGAGCATTATATTTCCATAGCGTACGAGTGTGGTAATCGTATTTCCTGCTGGAAAATTTCCATTGCGACATGCCACGGCCGAAAAACAATGTCAGGAGCAATATCACCAGCCAATAAACAGGCCGCCAGAAAAAACTTATGACCAAACAGTCAATGATCATCAACAAACAGGTATTTACATTACATATAGGTTTCTCCAGATGGACTTGCACAGGATTCTGAACAAAGCCCTCATTGAGTTTACTTTCATAACTCTTTTCAACATCAAGACTGTAGCCAATCAAAAGAAATCACGGTTTCGCAATCCTAATTTCAACCGCACCCACAATAATCAGGTCCTAGACAATAGTAACGAAAGTGGTACCAACAAAAACGTATGGCGCAGTTTGTAGTGGCGTGTCGAAGTTTTTGCTGAGCGATGCGCGTCATTCGAAGGTTTCACACGCCTGAAAAATGTTTGTGATTGCTGAAGTAGAATTGGGAAATTTGAAGCTCTACGTTCAAAGGGCTGTAATTACTACTCGTTTATATATTGAAGATTTGCAATAGTCAGCTCATATGCGTTGTTGATCGAAGCATAGGTATGACTTGAGATTTTGGACTTCCCGAAGATGGCTATCCTATAGTTTAGCCCACAAGAATGTCGATTAAACAAGATGGTTTCTAGAAAGAGAGGTGTTGTCGGTTCCTTAATAAAATCTGTCCAATCTCCAGCCACGGTGCTGCCCCACCAGACTGCAGGCTATTAGAATGTAGCGTTAATGACAGCTCGTCCGTCGTACGGCACCAACTGCGCCCGCACCTAAGCTCTTCATTAAGATAATTACACACACATAGAACACGCTACAATTAGTTTGGGTATACTTCAGCGCTCCGCGGTGTACCTGCTTATTATCAACACTATTAGACATTTTCATGCGGTTACGCTTTTTTTTTCAGAGAAGATAACATTACAAATATTAGGTCACTCGCATTTCAAGTTATTTGAATGATTTTCAAGCGCACCCTGCAACTATGTTACTGTAAAGTTTGACAGCTTCCACCAGGAAAGACAATTAATCAGGATCTTGATTTTAGGCGTTACTTACTTTACTTTTACTGCGTTCTTTTTCGTGTTGGTGTTGGAATTATTTTTTCGCTTCTTCCACTTTTACAGTTATGCTATGTATAATTCCATGCAAGTTATTAATCCACTTCGTCTGAGAACCGTAGCTCACTAAATCACAAAACAAATGAAGTGATAATGATTGCCTATTCATTATAACATAACTGCTCATTGTAGTATCGATCATCACACACCGAAGCAGATTCCAACAAAACACAACAGGCAGACAGATAGGCTAACTTTTTACACAATTCCCAGATCGTAAAAATGAAGTACAAACTGCATTGGAAACGAATTCCAAAGAAATACAATCGATATGAAATGATGCGTTAAAACCAAGGAAGGCTACAAAAAGGGGTATGTGAGTACATGGATGTGGCCACGCAACTACATTTTTTTCGTTGGAATATCCAGTTAGCCTGGAATGGGTTTCACTGGTTCATCGCGCAGGAGACATGCAACACTGTAATAGCGAGTCCCTTACAACTTGCGTGTGGACTTTCGTTTGTGACCTTATACACACGACGTGTAACTTGTACTAGAAAATAATTTCAGCAGAATTATAAATCTTTGACTTTTGTCAGAATTGTAACAGTTCTATTCGTGCTAAGAGTCTGTCGTGATCGCTTGAACTATCTAGTTTGATTGCTTGCGAGTTTTTTTTTGTCCCATGAATTTTTAACATGATTCATACATGAACCTGCTTTGCAAAAGACTTTGAAATTGATTAAAAAGTCCTTTGTAAACGCCTTTCCTATTAATGGTTATGAGAAACCCAAAATGTCAATATGAGATCGCCACAGTGTTTCAATATCTAACACAGTCATTACACAACCAACCCATATCACACAATTATTCACCAAACCCCATCATTTATAACTTTGATCTCTTTATTTAATGTTCTTAATCAAGCCAAGCAATTATCACAACTGAAAACCTCTTTTTAATGTGTTATAAAGTCTATATTAGCTTGGTAAAGTGTCGTGGTAGGAACATCATCATCTCGCCAAGTTGTCGGATCGTCTCCGGTATAAATGGTGGCGCAGGTGAGTCGTGACACGCCATTAGATATAATACAGTTAGCTAGAAATATAATACATTTAATTTAATTCAATTTATTAAAAATTATGCGGACTTTTGATAAAGCTGTTTAAAGCATACGATTAGTTGATGTTGAGTTAGTATTCCTCAAGAAATCAATTTATTTTTATTTATATTATTTTTATCTTAATAATATGCATTCATTTGAATTGCCTAGCAAAACTAATTTATTTGATTTCAGTAAAAACCAAGGCCGTTTGCAGAGACCATATATAATTTTATCTACTCATAAATTAACTTTTTGTTTTCAATATCTAATCGTAGACTTTCAGAAATTTTGAAAGTTTAGCAAGACCACGTTTATAAAAAATACGTTACGTACGTACGTACGTCCGACCAATCGTATCGCAACTTATAAATACGCTCTCAAAACTAAGAGGTCGCGGGTCAGGCCGGTCGGTGATAGTAAATAGATTTTTTGCGAAAGCTGGAGAGAGCTGGCGGCTCATCGCTATCAATAACCACTCGTTAATCTAGTATACATGTTAATATGCGCTGTCCAACTAGATTACAGAGATTAGCAGTGATTTAGATCCTAAGCTGTCGTAGGTCTACACAAAAATGCCTATAAGTTTGTTTAAGAAAAGAGCAAATAAAGAGTTGGAATGCTGTCTCTATTAAAAACTTCGATAGTTTTTTTGGAGAATATTTGGCAGTACATGTGTATTTAAGCTATACGAATTATTTACGCAATGGAATAAAAACTTGTTTTTGTAAAATGAAGTGCAAAAAAAGTTTTCAGCTTGGTATTAGAAAAAACACTTCTGCCCTACTTACAGCGTCACCCTAAACAACCGCAATGCTATTGACCCCCGAGTCCTCACTTTCAAAACAACTGCGATTAACTTAACAACTCCTTCCATTTGCCTCACTCTTTCAGAGCTGGTCTCTTGACATTTTATGAACGCTTTGTGTCAGAACACCACCCTACCGAGATCTTCTTCCCTTCCCCCTGTTAATGAAACTCCAGGTGTCAAGGACGGTTGCGTATGTAGTTGAAGGGGTCTTGTTAAGTTGGCACATGTCTAAGGTGGGCACAATATGGCAAGAGACAATAACAGCGATGAATATGCATGCTGGCATCGCGGCGTTGCAATTTGGCCGGAACACTGGTGTAATGACAATGTGACAAAAATAACATGTCTCGTGCGTTTGTACGCATGCGCACGAAAAAACGCGGCGATTATACGTGAAGGGAGGAAAAGAATAATTATAATATCGTAATTCATACAGTATTAGCAGTGGAAGTCAAGGGGGATGGATGTAATTAAAACAGGGTTTCTCAGACAGGTTTGGCAAATGTATGCGCTATACCTGCAGAATCAGCCCCACAACTGACAAGTGTCTTCACATCTGAATATTTATTGCACAGGTGTTTTCTTAAGAAGGTACATAAATAAGCAAACCTTTGCAACGGCTAGGCGCATGGTGATAAACCATCACAAACGAATGACAGGAAGCGTTTTTAAAGAAGATTATTTTTCTAGCCGTGGCGTCAGATACTCCGAGTGCGTACGCACATCCACGCACATACGCTGCGCAGACGCAGCCGCCCAGTCGGTGACAATAGTACACGAGTGGCTGACATAACGCTGCGTGTGTATGACTAATCACCCGACCACTGTACACACTGGCCCATGTAGCCCCTGTACACACTGGGCCATGTAGCCATGTAGCTCGTGTAGCTGTCGACCTGCCTGTGGGTGGACCAGTGGAATGTAGGCAGGACAGCGAGAGGAGGCGCGCTGGAAGGTACTTTATGTTAGGGAGTGGAGGCTTGAAGTCGAGATCTTTAAAAAGAAGATAGGAATACTTTGTGAACAAAACATGACTACTATTATAAATATTAGAAGTTTGGATGGATGGATGTTTGTCAAAAGTCAAAAGTCAAAAGTCAAAACGTTTATTTCAATTAGGCCATTAAACGGCACTTTTGAACGTCATCGTTTACAGTTCAGTAAAAATAATAGAATTACATTAATAAAGTGACTCTACTGTCCATTCGGAAAGGTAGATTCTTATGGAGAAGAACGGACAAGAAACTCCATAGTTACTCTTTTCAAATAATGATTTTACAAAATTTGGTTTACAAAAATTAATTTACTATTATGTATGTGAGGACGATGCACCCAGAGTATGCTACTTATAAGAACAAAGTATCACCAGCAGAGGTAAACTTATTAATTTCCTAAAGAAATTTAGGTAAATGGTACTCACATATTTACAAACATTGGAACCATTAATTAAACAACAGTGTGTGAGTCAACAGAAAAATAAAAACACAAAAAAAGAAACAGTATATCTATAAAGTTAATACATAAATCAACCAGTTTGACCTTCACCCTTGATCGTCCTATGGAGCAGGACCAGCATGTTTCCAAGCATTCTTATCCTGAATGTACTCTTCTAATTTTTTTGTTTGTGACTCAATCACGCTAGAACGGCTGAACGGGTCTGCATGACATTGGCACCGAGATAGATTATGGTCTGGAACAGCACATAGACATACTTTTTATCCCGGGGGTATGTTCCCTTGGGATATTTTTTTGTTTTAGTCTTTGGATGTGTCAACAATCCCACGCATCGAATACCAGTAGCCCAGACCAGACTTATAATTACTTTATTTGGTTAATTTATGAGAAATATGTACGAAACGTAGGTAATAATTAAGTATACTGTAAACTAAACTGGCATAACAGTGTTTCTGCCAATTTTCTTGTAAAAAGAGAACTGAATTAACTTAATATTATTATAAATGCGAAAGTGTTTTTCTTTGTTACACTTCTACGCATTATTCGCTGAACCGATTTTGATGAATTTTGGTAAAGAGATAGTGGCTAAGTTACTTTTTGTGAAACTAATACTTGAACGTGAGTGATTTAATAATATTAGATTTAACCCTTGGTAAGTAACCGCATATTTTTATAAATGGCATTCGTAAAAGCTCTTGCGTCATTACTTCATTAGTGACAAAGTAAGATGATTTATTTCCACGACGCATGGCTAATGGCTACTTGTCCACGTAAATGCTATCTCAGGTAATTGACTTAATCGCTTCCGCCTATCACCGAGCAAAAAACTTTATTCAAATAAATAACTGCGCTAAAGGACTGGCCACGATCAATAGCTTTTTTTAACCGACTTCAAAAAAAGGAGGAGGTTCTCAATTTGGTTGTTTTTTTATGTTTATGTTACCTCATAAATCCGTCATTTATGAACCGATTTGAAAAAATATTTTGTTCATGGGAAAGGATATACCGATTGGTCCCATAGAAATTTCATCAAAATCGGTTTAGTAGTTTAGTTTTTAAATCAAAATTGCTTGCTTAAATTGCTAGTAGACGACGAACGACAAAAGATAACCTCCTAAGGTGGAGGTTCTCGGATGGCTCCGATCTTCAGTGTTTGTGTGGCGACGCTCCGCAGTCTATGGCCCACCTCTTAGGGCGCCCACACAAAACCGCGATGCGATGCGATACGACGCCGCAATCGCAGGAACTTATACGTGCGAGCTCGTAGATATTCGCGATGCGTTGCGAATTCGCAGTTATGTGTGGGAGCCCTTACCTTGCGCTGCATGCCCTGTCACCTGCATATGAGGACTGGCTGCGTCAGCAAACGGTGTTGCTGTTGCTGAGTACTGGGCCAATCATAAAATTTAATAAGTGTATATGCCACCGATACGCTAAGAAGAAGAATTAAACGACATTGCGTGTTTTGCTTTCCAGTGGTGTTGTTAGGAATGGCGTACCAATAAAAAGTGAAAAATAAAAACTTTTTTACTAAAAAATACAACCTCCTTCCAAATAAAAAAACTACAAGTATAAAATAACTTTAATTTCGGAAGAGAAGAGAAAATACCAAGAAACAACCAAAAACACCGACTTCCGAAATTAAAATAAAGAAGTCGGTTGTATTTTTTTGTAAAAAGTTTTCATTTCATTAAAAACTTGCATAACATTTTTGTTGTGGATAACTTAGCAAGTAAACCCGAAAAAAATACCAAAATAATGCTATACGTATTTTATGTTTTATGATAATATAATTAAAAGAAGCTGTAAAACATAGCTTTATTTTTTTTTCTAATCGGTCCGTAAAGTAGGTAATTGAAACTGAACGAAAAAATAACAATGAAATAGTTGATTAATTCAGTTAGGCCAAATAAAAATCTTAAACACCAACTTAAAGAGAGTATCGATCGTCAAGAAATATCATACTCGTAGCGTCATCTAGCGGCGCACAAGAGACACAGCGCGACATCTGCCCCGTTACGTTACAAGGCAAAAATAACAAAAAGCAGCGCATTCAGTTAATCATCGATTGTCAATAGCAGGGCGAACGGAAACGATGCCTGCTTTGCAATGCAAATCTCGTCGAATTCCTTCAATGTCACAAATAAGTAGTCGATAGTCTGTAACCCCTGCGCGGGGTTACGCGGTATTAACATATAAATAACAAGCGTTTCTCAACTATTGATGCCATTAAATGCGACTTTATTTATGGGTTACATATTTGCATACTCCGGGTTACGGGTTTCAGTTAAATTGTCTGGATAATGCGCACCTAGTAAAGGTGTGACGATGCGTTTTTCTAACGATTAATTAAAAACTGCGATATACCAGGTCCGCACGTACAACGTGCTCACAGTCAAGTCGGTTTTTCCGAGCGACAGGAGGGCTGTTAATCAACTTGCTACAGCAATTACAGCAATTATCTTTGCATAAAAGACGTAATAGTCAATAAACTTTAGCAAATTTATTAATAATTACACGGATAAAATCGTTACTACTTTTTTAATCCATTTATTACGAAAGAACATGCTGTATTACAATAATATTGTTTTAACAAACAAATAAATAATTTCTGCAAACAAATAATTATATATTTTACCATTTAGTTGCAGCCAGTTAACAATTCTTAAAATCTCAAAACTGGTCCACCTGTTACATTCATATTAGATTCTGGGTTTCTGCGAATTAATTAATGAATCTATAAACTGAACTCCATAGGTTTACAAACATGTTTTAGTATATATTGACTTGTTCGGTATCGGTGATCGTCGGCAGCTGTCGCTAAACGATACCCAATAAACAACATATCACAGTATGTAGATTTGCAACACCTTTGCCATTCTCATGCTAATCACTGGAGTTTGGACAAAAACACATTGATTGCTATCAATGAGCGTCAATTTGAATAATTTCAAAATAAATCATCGCGCGCGCAATCATGCTAATTTTACTATCAAACATTTGGGATGATATTATGAATTATTGATTTACATAGTTGGAAGCTGCTCGGATTTTTACTGCGTTACGGAAGGTAATGGTCGGAATCATTGTTTTTTTTTGTTAGTCTTTATCTATTCTTCTGAAGGCAAATACGAATCGAATTTGTTTGTTTGCTATCTTGATTTATTGCCAGATTAAAAATTTGATATTAGTTCGACAATATAAAACGGAAAAAATTAATTTAATTTAAAAATAGAACACATTTTTTCAAACAAAAGCTGACATTAACAATCGTTTAACATGCCGTTAGTTTTTGTCACACACTAAATAACACAGAGTTCGTTATCTGTAATCAACATTCTTAATTTTCATTGACAAAAAATAGTACAGTTAGGAACTTTGTAAACTCAAATAGTTCAACACGGAATTATCTGACAGCCATCAAATTGGAAAATAACAAAACTGTCAACGTAACGTGAAATTAGGCAATTTTATGAAAGCCGTCGGCCGGCGGCATCCGTGTACAAATTGCTACTTAAAACGATAAAAATCGATGTTGATACTCTACTCACCTACCGTCTACCGTTCGTTACAAAAACAATAGCAGCGCGACCTGCGACACACAAACAATAAATTCGCTAAATAATAGTTATCGAAAAATAAGTCCAAAACATTATCGTCATCCGGAAAGCATAAAAATATTTCAAATCGCCGAGACAATAGACTGGAGACAATGGGCTGCGGCGCAAAAAGGGACCAACTTATTTTTTTCCAAAAAAAGTGTGGTTTTTTGCAAAAGCGTTCCTTCGACAACAATCAGTGCACCGCCCTTCAGTAGCTTTTTTTAATAACGGGCCCGGGGTTTGTTTATTTTGTCGGCTAATATTATTGGTAATGGATTTTATAATAAAAAGTAGGACTGCCCATTAAAATAAGGGTAACATAAAGTTAACGGTGTGTCAAATAAAGTTGTATTCAGTACAGGACTAAACCAAAGTCATCACTTTCATATTAAGTTAAATAACACAGCGTGTTTACGGCAATTTTGGTAATAAGTATGTACAGCACAAACTTTAATTGAATGTTGTCAAAGTAGATATCAATCTTTATCGCTACAGAAGTCAATTTCCGTATCCAATGACACACAACAGAACCTATCTACTTCCAACGAACTGATTAGCATACAAACATCGTTTCCTTGATAACATAAAGACGATGCACTAACCGCGACCCTCGCGCTCGCGGCAAAGGTGGCAACACTAAATAACGGCCCAAACAACCGTTTCCGAAAACCGTAAAGGAAGTAATTACATATTCTAATCCAAATCCAGGGTCCCGCTTCATATGTCACTCCTTACACAATAAAAAAGGTAACACGCATTCGACCTCCTTCTAACGGTAGACTCTTTCTTCACCGGTCCTGAGAAAAAAAAATCATCAAGAACCGCATTTCTAAACAGACGAGCATACGAAAAAAATTGCATACTTACTTATAATCTTAAAAAACAACGAGATGAATGCAATCAAATCTATGTCTAAAGTCGAAGGCATAAGAGATTATTTTCAAAAGCAGCCCCACGTGTGTAACATTAAAATTTATGCGCGCATTTGCATAATGTGCATAGCCCCTAAATTTTATTCAATAAAAAAATAGGATGGGTAGAAACTTTTTTGCATAAATTCTTACAAAGGAAACGGGTTAAACCATTCAGGAAGTGAAATGTCGTAGATCCGCTAGCGTGGTGGTTCAAAAATTAAAGTTCAAATGTGTAACCCAATAAAAATAAACTCTAGATCGTTCGCATAAAAAACAGAATAGCAAATCTATAAAATTGGCGTTACACCTTTTCGCTCGCGGCTCCCTTTCGCGATGCACAATAGACCAAAATGTACCTGACTATAATTTATGCGAGAATATTAAGAGAAATGTACCTGCCCTTTTTGAATATTAAATGCAACCTAACCCCTGACATTAGTGAATAGGGTTAAGATACTGTTTGGAAAGGAATAATATAAAAAATGCAAATAAACTGTCCCCACACTAGGCGAGGGTCACAGGTATGCGAACGCATAGAAAAAAAATTGCAAGCGCACCGCGCGCGCATAAAGTTCCGCATTTATTGTTGCACAAAGGGTTCCGCGCTATTGTGGTACTTGATGGATCCCAGCACTTGTCACCTTGGCGTATAATTTGGGTGTGCACGGATCTTTTCTTATGCATATTCGGTAGGGAGCGTCTCATAGATAGTTCGTTTTTTAATAGCGTTTTTTTATTATGCTCTGTATGCAAAGATTTATCGTAGAGCCGCGGGATGTGCGTGAGAATGCTAGGAGATAATCGAATTTGCCTATAGACGCATCCACCCTAGGCAACCCTTTGCTTCGGTTCAATCGCGTTCATGGGAAATATGTGAATATTCAAACAAGATGTCATCTCCTTGAATATCGATTGCCGTTGAGATCCTTTTATAGTGCCTGGGAATTGATACATTGAATAGGAAGACCCTGTAGGGTTTTTGCATAATCTATCGGTGGCCGCGACGCCGGGATGCTTTGTTTGGTCATAACGGTGTTTCTTGATAAAGGGTTCTTTAAGTGAACGTTAAAAAATGAGACCGTTACAATTTTTTCCTTGGAGTCTCGGACTACTGTCCACGTTTTGTCTAAAGTAACCGTCGCTGTCTTTTATGAGTTTTTTAATTTTTTTATGAAGTCAGATAGCTGTTTTATTTGTACTACGCATATGACTTTATTGTTCTATAAACGAGAATTACGAGTGAATAATAAAGAAATAACATTCAAATTAAGTGGGTATTTTTATCCGAGTAGCTAAAATGTTTTAGTACAGAGTTCTTAACATAAATGCTTTATGATAATTTTAATTTTTACCGTCTATAAAGTTGTGAGTTAAGTACAATTTAATTTTAATTTTAACAATACGCAATAAAATAAAATTGATAATAAAACGTTTCTCTATTGGGAAACAAAATATAAAAAATGCACAGTTACATAGCTGAACCTATGCAAACATGTCAAAACTGTAACCCTTTTTTGTGAATAGTGGTCGAAACGACCGCGGCATGTTTTTTCGGAAAAGCATTTTGCTCTAGTTTTTGTTTGTACCAAAACAAATAGTGTAATGGCTGTCGATATTGTCGGATGGTCGAGCTGTGACGCAACACCCGGAGACGGACAAAGGGGAACACTTGGCAAAAAGTGCCGTAAAGTTTAATTACTCTAAAGTGTTGCGGTTTATACAGGATGTTACTAGCAACACGCCGCTATTTTGTGCGCCCAATACAATTCTAATAAAATTTTCTAAGAATAATTTTACAAATAGATACAAGTTTAATTATAAGTTGCCAATCAAACGAATTACTAACTGGAAGAACTATTATGTTTGGCGCTATCGATTTTCTTCAACATATTACAAGTAATAATAACGCGTAATTCTAATAATCTCTTATACTCATTCAACAACATAAATTGCAATTAAAATAATTATGCTTTATATGTTGTATGTTTATTAATTTAGAAAAATATTAGGACATAGGTTATAAAGAAAAATCTCTACCATTAATCCGATTAACTTCCTACCTCCTCTATGAGTGAGATAACAAATTAAACTTGAACCAGCAACAGATCATTACAGCTGTCAAAATTATGTACTTAACGACCTCATTATACCTAATTGGGTTTGTTAGTTTTACATAATATGCACATTAACATTATTACGGCAGAATAATTCAATAACTGTGAGCATGGGGAATATTTCCTATCATAATTAAACGTTCAAGTTATTATAATTCGTGTTTATGTCGTGTGCTGTATCGGAGCGAAGTAAAAAATGAATCCACTTTTTAAGCTAAAAGCAGATGATAATTTAATCGTCCAATTGTTGCGAATTAACCTGATAGTGGTAGCCTTATTCATGAATTTACACACAACGAATGTAAAGGGGGAAAACATTGACACGTAATTTGATTATCATAATTTATTTTAATTATAAACAGTCATCTTTCGATTAGGGTCCTAAAACTCAAACATACCAAAAAGACACCGTACTGTGATGTGTCACTAATTTGTACAATTTTTTTTTCAGTGCAACCTTTCACGAAAGCTCGTAAAGAAATCGTCAGCAAACAGTAACGTGTCCGTGTTTTGTGTTTTTGCTCCAATAAACGTACACTTTCGTCACAGCTCCCATTGAAGGGTTAAGTTATGCAAATTGCCCTACAAATTGGCCCGGAGCCGATTGCCCGAGCCTACCTATTATAACTCCGTACTTTCCAAAATAAGCTTTTTTATTTGTCAAAAGTTTTGTTGTTAATTCAAACAAATGGTTCCAGGAAATTATTTTTGGTTCGGTGTTATTATTAGCATTTAAATCTTGAAGTTATTTTGTTAATAAATATAATGTTACGGAGAGATGTTTTCAGTTTATCACGCAGACTGTGAAGGGAATATTGTTATCATTTAGAAACAGTATCTAACAACGGAAAAAAATAATCATATTGACAGAAAATCGGACTTCGAATTAAACTATTAAAAACAACAAGTCATACTATATAAACGAGTTCATAATGCGCAATGTGCTCTGCACTGTCAATAAAAATAAATAGTCTCCTTATAAAAAATCACAGCAGACATCTATGAATTGAAAGCCAACACTACAATGTAGCAAGTCGTCACGTCCACGTGTCGTCTCGTCACAGCACGACACGACACGACACGACGTGACGTGGACGAGATAATCCCGCCGAGACATAACCTGCCTACTTTATACCATATACATGTCAAATTTTAATTGAATCTCGCGTTAAATATGTTCTTAACGCGAAGCTAAGTTACCTCAGTTAAGGCACCGGAGATATTCCACCGTTAAATTTTTGTTCCCATATTGATCTTGAGGCTGAGCAGCGACCGAGCAGCTAATCTGTGAACGTATCGTGAGAATCGATTAAACGTAATGGTTTACTTCATTTTATAAATTAATCAATAGATTTGGTGTTATGGATGCTGTGCTGGACAAATTTTAACGTTCAATGATGGATGAAGAAGGAAAGGTCGTTGAGAGTGAAGTCCTATGAATTAGGACCATTTTTATCCGGACACTGGATTAGCATGATATTGATAACCTTGATTGTTGCTGTTGAGAAATTAATTAAAATTATAGTTTTTTTAATGCACAAATAAACGTTGATTCAACAAATAGGCTGATGTCTATCGCCTGTCTAAACATTGAACACCAAGTTGGATGATATGATAACTAATATCGCCAATTCGATCGGTGTTCCGCACCATGAGACCATGAAGGAATTATCCTCTATAAATGTATAAAACAATCCATCGATTCTATTCATGGCCTTAACACGTAATGTTAGTCAGAGAAATCCGTGCAACTTACTACGCTAACGAGTTAATGATTATTGTCGACATGACTCTTGTCCGGTCGGTTGTCCGATCATCCGATCTGCCATCCGATTGTCCTACTTGCCGATCACCTATCCAACTGTCCGGTTGGACCACCGATCGTTTTGAACATCCTCGTGTTCCTAAAACATACTCAAAAGACATCATGCTCTTTAAATAAAATTATAGAAATATTCTTGCAAGTATAAAATATTTTTGTAAAACGGGTTAAATAAAATACGTTGAGGGAATGAAATGTCTAAGTAGACCAAAGTATTTAGCGTTTCAGTAACGGCAAATAAAAGGTAGACTTAAAGGCTAGGGACAGTAAGTTGTTTTGTAAGCAATAAGCTTGAACAGCTGTTCAAGATGCACAATCTCCTTTATAAATAAGAATATCGTCTAGTCCCCGCGAAACAATGCCTATCAGTGACATTCTCTTCAATGGACTCTTTTGTCACAGAAAAGGGTGGTCTATTTTTGTCCTGGCTGAATAACTTCTAAAGGTAGGACAAACGTTTTCGAACAGCCAAGGGCCAATTTAAAATTACGGTTAGCAAAACATTTTACTAATTCTCGTGATATAATCGCTATAAAAATGTATGGTGTCTCAAGTTAAACCGGAACAACTAAAAACTGGGATTGATAATTAAATCGACAAGAATCAAAAGTAACCTTTATACGAGTAGGTAACAATAGAATTTAATTATCTGCAGATGCACACACTGTCATTGTCACGATATATTTTTAGAGTTCAACAATGTCTTGTTGGAATCCACGAGTACTTACCAATTACACTTACAAGCCAATTTATTTATTCTTAAAAATAAATGTTGCTTCAAAAAAGGAACCATTATTAATTACTTATCGAACAAAATTGTTATTTAGAGAACATGTATCGTCCCGAGTGGAGCGAAAAAAAACGCGCCAAATGACCGTGAACGCTTCGTATCAAGGGATCGATACATATAATCGATACTTATAAATCGAGACTGTTATGAGACGATAAAATCGGCCGGCATCGCCGCCGGCTACTGGGCGTCGCGTCGGCCGGCCTAAGCGACGATTACTCTCCGCTCGTCTTATTTTGTTGCTGGCCACTCGATGCGAGATTATCGATAAAATAATTAAATGGTTACTCTCGAAATCGATTCCCGAGTGTTGTTATCGAGACTCGTGTTATTTGTTTCGTTTTTCTTGTTGCGAAATAGTCGCCTTGAACAACTTGAAAAGTTTTCGGTTTCACGGTTACGAACTTTTACTACGAACTCCTAAGTATTCACAATCTGATTGGGAATGTTAACTTTTTAATCGGATTAGTAACTTTATGTCATGCCGTTGAACTTTCTGTACACTTTACGGCTACTTGTTAATAGTACGTCTCCGTGTACGCATTCATTAAAATAATTGAAATTTGCTCGTAAATATAAGATCTCGTAATGTTATAAGAATCCAATTGGTAAAGAAGACCTATACTTTAATAAGTCAGAAAGGAATGACGTTTTTTTTAGTGCTTGTTACTGTTTGATAAATGAAGCTTTAAAACGACGTGAATGTATTATTATATACGTCATCGATAAGTACAGTATACGTTAATACACATATCATTTCGTTGCTACTGAGAGCCGAGCCCAAATAAAAAAACGTAACCGAGCAATTGGCGTTTCATAGCAAGTTTTCGTCCGCTCCTTCGAATGTGTTTCCCACAAGAGTGGCAATGGACAGCGATATTCCCCAAAAGCCTGTGCACTCCGTGGCAGCGAGTGCGTGCCGGCCGGTCGTTCCCTCAGCAGCTCGACATCTTAATTGTCGGCCGGTGATAACTCGACTCACTGATTTATAATGCCTCCTAAACGTATTAGTGCCTTTGTCGGCTCTCACACTTATCGAGCGACTTAGTAGCGGCTTCCGCTGCCTCCTACACTTTTTATCCCTTTTATGAACAATAAGACAAACTACTGTCACAAACAAACGCCACAGAACTTTATAAAGAGCGTTCAAAGTGGAAATATCCTTCGAGGAAAAACGACCACAATCATAATGTTTTGCTAGGTTTTAAAATGTTGGAAACTGAAGCTACTAAAAGATAAACATCGACTTTGCTACGCAAATGAGAACAAATATCAAATAGGAACTTATAATAAAACGACTGTTAAGCGCGGCTCCAAGTGAAACTAAAAGATTTTTACAGTTGTGTTTATTTAGCATAAGTTTGCGGATCTTTTTATGGCCGAATAAACTCACGCCGCTCACCTTTTTACAGCGTCGTTTGTTTCGCTAAACACACGATAATTTACATATTATTATCTGAAGACATAAAAATCGGACATTCGTTGTCAGCGGTGTCACCGAGGTATCAGCGTCGTGACTGCCGCGCAACAAAAAGTCGTCGGCGGTGGAAAAAGGTTGATTTAGAAAAGAGCGTGTGAGACATGCGTGTGATGAATTGACATGTTCCCGGGGCCATTAGGGGCGAGATAAGGAGGCATTTAACTCAATCCGCGGCGTACGCGCACCTCGCCCCCCCCCCATCCGCGCCCCGCCACCCGCGCCAGGCTCGATCGGCTGCATGCACAGGGTGCTACTTCATCGACTTCTTCTTCATGGATATTGAGTCGAAAAGAAAGGTCAATACTGCTATCATCTTGTCGCTTGAGGTATGCCACTCAATAAACTCGATTGCCTTGCTAGTCCAGCAATATTCGTTCCTACACTCAACTGGAGGGGATAAGTGATTTGTATAAGCTCAATCTTTGATTTGTCAAATTAATAATTTGAAAGAAATAAGTGTTCCAATTAGAAGTTTACGTATCTAAATCAATATGTGTCTTAGTTTGTATGACTGACTGACTCTAAAACAACATGCAGTGACCTGCAACTTTGAGGTTCGTGGTAATGCCGTCTCCTCTAACTGTAATGCATATATTAATGATAATCACTTTTTTCAAAATTCATTGTTACGTCTTTGCACTACAAGAAACTCACGTTAGTGTAATTGCCAGTTAAGGCCATCGATCATAAAAATCATGATCATCATTTTAAATCGAAAACCAATAAGCGCACCCTGTATGTAAGAAGTGGTATTGGGTCCGATAGGCGGTGTTTATGTGAGTGGCCCGGCCGCAGTCGCCCGGTAGCCCGGTAGGTAGCCCTTAATGAGTGCCGGCTTCCGTCAATAAAATAATTTCGATGGCTAGAGCCGTGAAATTCTCATCGCCCACCAATCACCTCGGGGAAGCGATATATTGTCCAGATACTTATCTAATTAGAACTTAACGTTACGCTCTGCTTTGCTTTCCATTTGTTTAGAAGTACGTGTATTAAAATTCTTGTGGAGAGAATTTTGGAGCCGTTACGTTAGATATATTATGTGGAAAGTACTGTATAGTGTTTTAGAAATAGTCGTTTTTTTGTGGTACCTTATTAAAGGTTTAGATTTTGAAATCGACTTTGAACATCATAAATTAAGTGCAGATTACGATAAGTAATTAAAGATGTAAATTACAAATCTAGACATGATTAACTGCTTCCTGCTTAAACATCAATTTTAATGAGCAGTCCTTCATCTTCGACTATCAAGTCACTATTACCATATCAACAACAATCCCACCAGCACCCTTAAGAGCTGCCATACATTGGGATTGTTCGGCCTCTGCTTATAATACGTTCCCATACAGGCGGTGCGTGATATCGCTATCTACAGATAAGCAGGCACGACCGGCGACTTATGTTCACAGGCCCTAATTAACCTCTTCATTAGCACCGCCACTAACACTGAAAACTAAGTGCTGTACTAGCCACCAGCCACCAGTACTAGCCACGAGATTTATAGTGTATTTTATGATCCAGTGATTAGGAAGCGCGAATTTTATGTTGCGGGGAAGATTTGTTGGTATCATTGATGGATGGGCACGCGATGCCTTATAAGAAAGACTGGCTGATAGTGCAGCTTGAAATCTTGCTCGAATAACGATAAGATTAATTAATTAAAAGTAAATTAGAGGCAAACTGTACACTATAATTAGGCTGATTGATCGAGAACAATGGTTCCTGGAAAATGAATGGAATATCCTATTCCACAAATAAGCTCAAACTAGAAAACACGACAAGTCCAAAACTAAAAAAAAGTAGGCCAGCAACACAACCAATCATCGAAAATCTGATACAAGAACGTTAATAGCTACCATAAAGGTATTGATCGAAATTGATTCAGCTCAAACAAAAGAGGCCAATAAATATAATGACACAACTACCGAATGAGAATATCAAAGTCCGGTAGCTTAATTTATTCTGTGTCGCATGTAACCTGAGGATGGAGAGGCAAATAAAAAACGTATGAATACACTTATCTCAGGCTTAGAGGACCTCGGCTGATGAATTTTAATGGAAGAAAGCTGTGTTCTGCGATATGGGGGATTTGGGTCCGTGGTGTGGAATCTGGGAGATTAGAAGTCCATAAAGATGGAGAATAAAACGAGTGTCGTGTGGTGTAGTGTTGTGTGTCACAGTTTTAAATTAAACGGCTGTACTCTCTGAAACTATATTTTTGTACAATGTTGCCTTGCTTCTTACTTTGATAGATCGATTTACTGTATCATCATCCATGTTGATCACCATCATCATAACAGAAAACTTTTGAATCGTGATGACAGTGGTCTGCATCTTTTAGTATTTTTTTTATTACAAGTAAGCTTTTCTCACACATTATCGTTGAGGGAACAAGTAACTTTATACCTCGTCACGCATGGCTAAAATCCAATAAGAACCTCAATTTTCTCATTCAACATACCAAAACCAATTTCCTCGTACACCACCCAACCAACGGAACCCGGGCCACACTTAAAGTGTTGAACTACAAAATTTTTAATCGCCTTCTTCGGATCAATCGCGGGGCGAGATTTATGTGGTCAATTACACGCGCCTGCGCCACCGACCGACCGCTAATAAAACAGCCGGCGTTTTGTGTGGAAGCCAACCATCCAATGAGTCCCGATTTTAAGTAATTATTATGTTGATAAGTTGTTATGAAGTTTGGTGAAATTGGCATGTCTATGTGGGTTGTCGAATCCTTACATCATAAGGCCATCATTCGAGTGGTAAACGATTTAGTGGAATGTATGACAACAATTCTAACTTTTATTAATTATCAGCTGTATATTCCCGGGATAAGAAGTATCATGTGTTATTCCAGACTAAAACTTACCTCTTTTTCGTTTCGTTGAGCCGTTCTGACATGATTGAGACACAAAAATCCGTCCATCTATCCAAACTTTCGCATTTATAATATTAGTATAGACAAGTATAGATGAATATCTTCAATAGAGCTTTCAGTTGGAATAAAAATACCTGTCAATTACATGGGCCATAATTGCTCATTTACTATTGATCAACATCAATACTGCGAAACTTTCTAACATCGTCTGAAATCGTCTCATTACCCTCAAGCCCTCCAAGATTTCCCATAACCCGCACTTAAACAACCTAGAACCTTTTTACAGCACTGTTAATGACGCCAAGTGTCCGCTGACCGGCTGTCCGGCAGTCCGGCAGCCTGTCCGGACGTTTACGACGCCATCATTCAAGTCACTCGTCATAAGATGTGTGAGAATTAATTATGGACGTGTTAGATTCCCAGTTTATTGGACCGCGTGGATTCCGATAGGAATTAACGGTCGGTTCCCAGAGGCCATAGGTCATGACTCTGATACTCAGATATTTTATACTTATTTAGGTGTTAGTTACTTTGGTCTTTTTGATTAGTGGGTGAGCTCGGCAGAGGTTCTCGGAATACGTGGATGATAAGTGTAACATGGGATTAAAGATCAGAGTTGGAGACTTCAACTTATGGATACAATAAGTGCAGCGGTGTAATGTTCAATTTGTTCGAGATATAAGAAAAGCCAACTGTCCATAGTTATATTTAAATAAGAAAGTAACGTAAAGTGTTTTTTACGGCTTCACGTCTTAACGGCTGAATGGATATGGATGAAACTTGACATATGCATAGACTTGGATCAGGACAAAGGATAAGTTTTATCCCGGAAATCATATGTTCCCTTGAGCCACCTTTCAAATTACTATATAATTATTAAACAAATTGTAGAAAATAGTAGAATATAAAGATGGAAGTTTTGGATAAATAGTAGATGCAAGGAAGATATCTCCCTTAGAGCCGCATATTTAATCTGTAACAAAATTACATTAATAGGCAAATGCAAGTTCCAACATAATTTAAAGCTTGATTATCATAATGAAGCCGTCGTTTTGCCCACAAGCGACAGTTGGCAGTGCGAGCCACTAGCCACCAGCCACCGGCGACACATTACACAGACGTGGCTTGACGTCCCTTGGACCAGGACAAGGCGGCGCATGAGCATCGCTGGCTTGTTAATTGGTCTCTGCTATCAGTTGACAACTTGCGACACGGGGATAAGCAGCTGATACACTGTAGTTTTATTGCTAAGTATGAGATAATAATTACGATAACATAATGTTGGCTGAATTCTTAGATAGTGTTTGTAATAAAGCTAAAATATACGTGAGAAACTTTAACCGTTTTTGCTGAAAGGTTAAAAAATATGTTTTATATACGATAACATAGGCCATAGTGTCTCACTAAGACGATTCTTATTACAAGAATACGATCTTAGGTTGAACTCAAGAATATTCTTCAAGTATAAGTATGTAACTACTGTAGAATAGGAGATGCTTCTACAAGACTGATATTCTCATCATCATCATCTTCATTTCGAGCACCAAAGCAGCAGTAATTCCACGACATAAGAAAGAGCTAACTGTTTGCCTCGCGACAACAATAACTTCAACACAAACTTCTTATTAATAAAAAAACAAAATCCAGCTCCCATAATGTCCAGCAAATAGCTTGGTTATCAGCGAGATCGTCTCCCGCGGCGCCTGCGCAGGCCGCTTGCTAATTACCCGCGAACTTGCCCGAACGTCGAACGTATAGAGACGTTCGGCTAACTCCGCTCGTGACCCGACGATCACCGAGCGATATCGAACGCTCTTAGATTTTAGATGCACGATTTTTATTGTACCAAGTGTATTTGGGGCTTATTGGGATGTGAGATCGGGTGCAGTAAAGTTGCGGTTTGAAGAATGTGATGTGGTTCTAACTGGGTATTTTATAATCACGATTAGAATCCTCTACTCCGGTAAAGGTAGGTAGGTAAGTAGGTAAGGTATGCTAGTTGCAAACTATGGGTATCTTTAGTAAATATACCAATAGTAGTAGTTTCATGTAAGACTTTATTATGCACCAATTCAGAAGCAGCCTCAGCTTCTGAATTGGTGCATAATAAAGTCTTACATGAAACTGTCACAAGCAAATAACAGTCTTAATAAAAGCTAATGCTGCTACGTGATTCTTCCATGGTGTATTTGCACGGGCTGCACCTGAATCTTGATAGATTGGGATCATAACAATCCAAAATAACGAATAAAATAATTCCAGCCATAACTTAAGTCACAGTTGACAGCCACTGTAAGCTCAGGCAGTAAGGTATTCAGTTTATTTGTTTACAATCTTTCAGTGTAGATTAGCGAGCGGTGCCGGGCCGCGCTGTAGTGAAATACTGCGCGTTGGTTGCGCTTATTATCGTGACCATTACCGCTTGTGAGCTGTTCATTATGGGTTATTGTTCAGGAGTTATGCCGAGATTATGTCGTTGATGTATGTAGAGCCAATTTATATAGAATTATTAACTCGGTTGAGACAGAGATTTTTCAGTTGCTAGTAGAACAGAAGATAGTTCTGGAGTGGCAACCGCGTACCGAAGGAGCAACGTTAGAAGGTCTCCAACAAGGAGGACCGATGACTCGGTGAAGGCCGCGGAAATGTCCAGCAGTGAATTCTTAGGTTCCTGACATAATTCAAGTAAAGAAACCTAATTTGAATGGATTCAAACATGTTTCCTGAAACACGAATCTTAATTTCATTCGTTTGAAACTATCAGTCAAGATTGCTATACTTTTTCCTCGAGGATTAAATGTTGGGGGGCAGCCGTTGACAATTTAGAAAATGTACCTTAAAATCCAAGATCACACAACAGTAAATAATCCAATAAGACAGATACTTGTACGGCTGTACCAGGATTACATTACATACGAAGAGCCACACTCGACACACACAATTTAGAAGAAACCAAAGCTTACGCAACACAATTTCCCACAGCCGAACACGGCTTCTATTTTAAACGGTCGCCATTCTACAATAAATTCAATAGGAATTCCCGATGGCTCAAGGTCGGCTTCTATTAGACTACAAGAGAAATGCATTTGATCGGCTCGGCCGGTGCGTTATCTGTGCGATGCGGAGATAAACAGGTGTGTGGGATGAGAGTGTACCGTAATGCACTTGTGCGGTGTTGCAAGTACGGTGGGATCGGAGAGTCTTCTACTAGCAAATCTTATGCTGGAAGAAATCCATGATAAAAGTCGAATAAGTTGAAGTTCTTACCGACCAGTTGGTCATCGTGGAAGTCGTCGAAGATGATTTTCGCGTGAAGTAGATAGTGGATACAGGTTCACTGAATCAAATAAATAAATCTTGTTGGCAAATGGTATACGCGTCACATGATTACATTAAAATGCTGAATCCATACTATCTATAATTCTATACCATACTGTATAATATTATAAATGCGAAATATTGGATGTTTCAATCACGTCAGAACGGCTGAACGGATCTTGAAGAAATTTGGCATAGAAGTAGATTATAGTCTGGAATAACAATAACACAAAGATATACTTTTTATCCCAGGAGTATGTTCGTTTGCTTTGCCAGCTAGTTCTTTATTTATTTTCACATTAATTTCGGCAGCAGACATGGGAATCAAACTCTGCAACCACACAATCAATATAACACAACCGCAGACTATCGATAATGTTAGAAATATCTTATTTTGATTAAATTATATCGCAAAGGGTAAAGTTTCAAAGGATAAACTTTTGTTGGATCTGGCAACACTCGAAGTTAATTTGCTCGGCGATGTTAAAATTGTTTAGATTGCCGCTAATCTAGATACGAGAAGCTAATAATCTTCTTCTAATAGACCTGACTTTGACTTGGCGTATCTTGGTTAAATAGACCTCTTGGTTGATATTCTAAAACGATAATAGTACAAAAATGTGTATGGTGTACCTATGAATAATTAACATATTATATCATGAACATATTGATGAAAACTTTAAAGAAAGTAGTGACACCAACAATATAATAATAGAAAACCACAAATCAAAAGAACTACAAGAACATGAAACTACCATAACTGATAAGAAAAATAAGCTTCTTATACTAAACTAAAATAAGAATATACAAGAATAGTGCTAACAAGCGCCGTCCATCGGATACCAATATGACAATTAAAATGCTCGCGATCTTCCTTATAAGATCTCGTTGTCACATAACATCAGTCGCACAGGAAAAACTGTTCTTTAGTTCGACACTGAGAAACGACTCAAATGCCTCGCTAAATCGATGGAACCTGATTTGTAGAAAAAATAAAACTTTTAATTTATTTTTAGACGAAACTTGCAATATTTGCCATATTTGCAAGAAGGTTGTTTGTACATATTGTTCTATAATTAGCGCATTTGATCAATCCTATAGATATCCTATAGATCTGGCACCAGTTGGCCCATTGATACAATAAAACAATTTAGTCAATGGTAGCCGTGGGCTTTATTGTTGAATTCCTGTGACTGCGATTGATGTGGGGTAATTTATATATCAACTACCTTCAATGCTAATCGTTAATCGAGGTGCAGTAAAATCAGGTTTCTAGGACCCATTTAAAACATTAACTGGAAAATCATAGCAATAAATCTCAACATTAGCCTTAGCTAGCTACAATTCATAAAGTTAAAAGATACAAAAACTAGTTCAAGATTCAACTTCAAGAGCATCCTATTAGAATGTTTCCTAGTTGGTTCCTTTTTCATTGCAACAAAGTTTTATTATTCACTGCACAATGCAATCTTTAAATCCGAGATTCAACAGGTGGCCTGTTCTACTCGCCATTCCGCTAAACCCTACGAACATAAATTTCAATAATACCAGTATTGAGAATATGCAAAAAATAAAGAAAAACATTCTCGAGCTGTTTTTTTGTAAAGATAGATGCAGATACAGTTTTATCTATGATCATAGCTATCGGCTAGATAAGGCTCGTGTACCAGGAGTACAGAAGTCGCGAAGAGCTCTCGTTGCGCTGTCAACTGATGGAAAAACTCAGATGTACTAACTGCGGTCTTAATGAGAGTCGACAAACTGGATGGCGAAGGGCCTTCACGTTGGGTTTGTGAGGATACGCTCTTTATATCTTTTTAGATTTGCGTTTACCCTGCAATGTAAATGTAGATTGGTTTCTTAGAAGCATTTTTAGCAACTAATTTTGTAAAACGAACGATAAATTGGTAAATAATTCCCGTTTAAGTGGTTTGGAAGGCAATGAAGGCAAAATGTAAGTCAAGAAAAGTAATGCTGGTGATTAGGCTGGGAAAGATAATTATTATAAGGTAAACAAAAGATAAAGCCGAGCTATGTAGTTATGAAAGACTGATCGCTGTAATACAAAAAGTAGTTACAAGTGAAAAGAGAATGACTTAATAACATGGACCGATCGTACCAAGAACCTATAGGTTAGTACTCGTATAAAATGCTCTCTTGCCTTGGTATTAGTACTAACAATTTTACGTTTTCCGGAATCATAGAGAAAATATTATAACGTCTGAGTCTATGATCTGAGTGCACAATTTAGATCTTAGTAACAGTGTTTTTGCCCCAAAACGGGCATGAAGTATGCTACCGTTACTTCAAGAGGATCCGTTTACAGTTACATGTCTGTCATATCCACACTGCGCCGCTGGGCCGTCATAACACGCGCCCTAAAAGGCAGTGGTATCATTACCCGACCGGTCGGCTACCGGCCACCTCCGCGCCGCTCTGCGCGCCTGGTAGCCGCGCACCCAGCCTCGAGTGTTGTTTTTATGCACCTCGCTATGTTTGTATTGCTATTGAGATGGCATGTTACCTAGTTCATCTGTCAATTACATCTCGCAATACAATTCGTACCTTTCTTTCATGAAATTAAAGTCCAATTTTCCTCTACAAGTTAGCAATACAATGGTGGACAAAGTCGTTTCATTCACGTTTCTTTGTGTTCGGTATTTGGAATATGACGTAAATGGACATATTATATATTTTTTGTGAAGTTTATTTACGACCTCTCGTAGGTGCGGCCTTTTTACTCTGCTCTGACTGGCAATTTTCTGAAAGCCAGTAGCTGGGAGTAATTTCGCATAGCATTATACGGTAGCTCTGTCGTGTTCTGGTCGCCGGGTACCGCCTCTGGCCGAAAGCGACTAGTGCTAATAATAAACGTTGAGAGGCGAAACTGAGGAGCAGTTATTACTGTTTATTATTACTGTAGGACACTGTGGTTTGTTGCACGATTAATGTGTTCAATAAGCCGGGGAGAGGTGAATTAATCCAGCGTATCGATCGCATTATTATTATCAATACCATCGCATTCTTGGACATAAAAACAAATTAGATTCTAGAAGTAGTTAAGATAAGACTAAAGCGTTTGCAGGATGGTTTTATCCAATACAGTGGTAGGTAGTGAAGGGTACAAACATACAAATAGTCACCACCGAACAATTAATCTAGATAATTAGCAGACATTATAGCAGCGAGTTATCCGACACACATAGATTGCGGTAGTTTATGCGCGGCGCGATAATTAGCAATACTTTATCGTCATAAATCCCGGTGTAGGTAGCAATTAGCGACTGGTTACTTACTGGCCATCTACTACTCGTGTACCTAATAGTTTTCCTTAGAGTCGGAGGGCTGTTCTGATCGAAGCTCGGTGCAATATTTGACATGTTACTAACTTACGTTTCTCCTTATATGGGGTCTGGTTATTGGAACTTCTGTGTTGTTCGGTGAACCATTAAAATTCATTAAAGGATAACTGCTTTAAACATTGCAGTTAAATTATAAAGGAAAATTGTTGTTGAAATAATATGTTTTGACATTTGTCTTTGAACCACTGATCGGGACATCTGCACTACTTAATTTTTATTCTTTACTCGATCGATACGCGAGGTCTATTGCCTGAGTGGTATTCTAGATTGATAAATCGAAAGTAGGCATAATATGTCTTAATAGTTATGAAAATTGTGCTTCCTCTGGAAGTCCTTCACGCCAATATTACGGTAATCATCCGAAATTGACCATAGATAGACCACACGCGATCTTAGCACGTGTTTTGTCGAAATTGTCTGACATTATGTGCTATGTAACTTATTTTGTGATATCGTTGGAAATTATAACAATTATGACTTATATTTCCATTAAGATAAAATGCAGTAACTATCCTAACTGGCTAGTGATGGTCTATCCAAATTCAAAGGATAAAAGAAATAAAGGAAAAATAAAAATAAAAATATTTCGGGCCCGCTACTACAGGGTTCTAATAAGACTGCTATAAAGCCCTTCTGCTTTCTTATAGAATCTTCCTTGTGTCTTTTATCATTACGAACAAATGACCCTTTACCAATCACTCTGATATTATAAATTCACAAAGAAAGCGCGTCTGGGATGATTGATTTACCCGATAAATGGCGGTGTCTGTCGGGTCGAACGGACCCGAGCGGGCCGCGGCGGTTATTATCTTAATTCGCAATTACTGATAACCTTTAATCACTGATGAGCGTGGCCAAGTTGCAGGAGGTAATGCGTAATCTTCATGTATTCATAATTAATGATAATGGCGGTCACGATACAGGCTGTCCTCTAATAGATATAATACGTCAGTATGTCCTGCGAAAGGATGAAAAAGCTTCCGCAAAAACGTTTGTGTGGATTTTAAAAGTTGAATTCTTTCAGCCTAGGAATGAAACAAGAGCAAAATGAGGATGCTCCTCCGCAAATGGAGGCAATTAAATGTCCATTCGAATGGGGGCAGTTTGACCCACTACAACAAGTCTACTGACTCATATGAGAGGATTGTGTGAGCTTTATAAAGTACCTTACCGATACCACAGAATGCTAGATCTTTTTTGTTTCGTGCCAACGGGACCCTGTGTCCACGACATTTGTCTGACTGACCGTCTGTCTGTGTTGTGTCGTAAATCTGTAGGCTATGCCAGTAACTGTAAGTAATTACTGACACTGGCAGACACAATGCTTGAGCATCATAAGATCACGCAGGGTCATGCTAACAGTTGTTTTTATTTATATCCTTGTTATTAAATCCGTTGTCTAAGGACCCGTTGTATAAAGCTATGAGTCCCATAAGTGAGGTCACATCGTAAGCCACATCAACAACAATGGTTTCTGAAAAGAGCATAGATGGGCTTCCAAAAACTTCGTTTTGAAAATTGCTTTCTTAAGAATCGATCAACTCCAACAAAGTAAGAAATAAAAAAATAAAAAGAAATTCCCACAATCTTCCGCTCATTATACCGGGTATCGGTGATCAACCGTTACCCATTAAGGAAACATCAGCTAATTCGTGAAATCGATTAGTATAAATCAGTATTTGACACAAAACAGCTGGTTTCTAAACTAATCCCATTTTTACGACACACACTGATATTTTTAATGTCAATATAAAATTACAGTTAAAATCTAGTGAAAGTGAGTGCGTTTCTCTTCCCACGTGAGCTTATGGGACGACCTTTAACTTTCCCATAAGTATTGGGAGATGACATCATAACGAATGGCTCCTTATACTTCTTCATTTGGTTTACTTTAGGAGAACACTGAATAATTTGACAGGAGTCACAAGTCGTGGGACACACTGGCTACATAAAACACTACATAATAAATAAATAAAATAAAAAGCCTTTTATTTCTTGCTTATTCATTATTCAATGTGCATGCAAAATCATTTTCGAATTCAATCTTATTAAGGTGCATTTAAAAAAAGTAATAATATGGTTAACCACTATAATTAATTATGTTTCCATTTCAAGGAGTAGTGTGATTGAAAATTAGTAACAAACACTACATACCCACCTACAGATGTTATTATTGTCATGGCTAATATTTTTCTTCACCGTAGCGTAAGAGTGACATCTAACTCGGTTTATTTGTACCCACTGTACGCTATTTTGGCCTATCTATCGCTTTCAGACTGAAACTTTCAGAAAAGTGTAATCAGTAGATATCTTATAATCTGATTCTGTTTTTTCGTCTAATCACAGATTATTATAGAGCTTTTCAAAGCCCATTTATATAACTCCGTAAGAATGTAAAATATTTTTCTTAATAAAAAACGGATATAATGGAAATTTTAAGAAATATCAAGAAATTAAAATCTAATCAAGATTTATTACAATCTTACAGAGTCTGCAATTTTCTGGCGACATATATACAGATATCGCAGTAATATTAGGTAATATATATCCAAAAGCAGTAGTAGACGCATACGGTCTGAAAGCCTCCGATGTGAGGACATTAAAATGCCAACACCTCCTTCAGTTATTTTAAATTACACTTTTAAATGAAAATTACATAAAAATGTATTGAATCATTCATCATACCTCGCACAAAATATCAATACCATATTGATAAGCTTGAACACTTTTTTGCCGACTGATTATTATGTTAAACAATTCTATATGTGTGGTCTAATTCAGTTTTAATAATTCAGAGGGCGCGGTCGTCAATGAATTCGTATTAACTAAATATGATTAGTGAATACATATGGTAATGTTATGATTTATGCCTATTACTGTTCGAGTCTTGATTAATTGGTGATTATATTTGCTAATCGTGTGAACTGGGTTTACAAAAAAAGAGGTCATTCACATCTTCGACCAAGTATTGTTGTTTTTGAAGGATTTTCTGAAGACTGCTTTAAGTGTAAAACCTGCAAGGTCGACTACAACACATACAAGGTGTTATGAGAAGAAGTACTTATGATCATCAATTTGACTGAACTTTTACCATAGAATCCACTTTGAAATCAGGGAACAACAATCAGCTTTTCTCGGCTTATTGTCGAGTTATAAAATAGATAGATAGAATAGATAGATTTTCTGTTATAAAATAGATGGACAGAATAATTAATATACTTTATTGTATACCAAAAAAAGTTACACAAAACTTAATTGTATGGGTACACTGGCGCCTTATCACTGACATCGATATACCAGACAACCTTTGAATGGGTTGAAAGAACTTAAAAAGGGTCTGCGGTGTACTGCTATACTTGCACCTCCGTTACACCATGTATGTGACACTTTCTTACTAATAAATAATAGTTTTATTGGACCCAACCGGACTACGAGTACTTACCAAACTGACCAAGATTTCGTCACTATATGATTGATGTTCATTTTAATTACCGTAGCCTGTCTGCTCGTTGGTCACGGCGAGCTGTAAGCCTGATAGAGTGAGTGCAACGTATCTACGGAACCACGCCATCCATCATCAGACGCCGAGTCTGGCGTGTTCCTGTGATACATGTCATATGGTTAGAGTTACGTAGGTACTGATATGGGATGGGATGAGTGTTGCTAAGGAAATAGCCTATAATTAGGTTCTATTCTATTGAGAGGGAAATAAGGGAAGGAAAAAAAAGGGTTTATTTGCGCCAAGCACGATGCATACCACAAAAAAAGAATCAAAATATGCTTCACATCTAAGCAAAACAGCTATCGCTCAGCATAATGCTAGGACTCATTTGCGGGACAGAACCATGCGTCTGGTGGTCTAGTAGAGTATTAGTATATAGTAGAGAATTTTGAGATTCTTGTTTAAATTCTGATCGACAATTTTAAGCAGAAGGTCTATAGGTACTAGATATAGTGAAATTAAAACGTGTCTATATCTTAGTATTCCTAAGTTTTAAACATTTCTAATACTATATCCGCCCAAGCGTCATTTTATCACCATGACCAGTCTATTCAATGTTCATGACCTTAACTATAAGCGCCTACATCACGCCATTTAAAAGACTCCATATATTTTATGGCACCTTCATGGAAATAGCCCAGTCTGAAATAAACCACACATTTTACATTTCCAGAGAAATATAGCAACCCGCAGACAAGTCTCGATTACGAAATAAAACTAAAATCCTTCCATTGATATTAATACGATACATTCAAAGCAATTGACGCCGTAAATGTTGACGATAAATCGTACGCGCACTAAATAAAATAACATAAGAATCGAACCCGCTACCCGGTAGCCGCGGCCTGTCTCTCACACACTCGCAACACCGCTTATCCTGACACACACTACAAAAAAACGATCCAAGATTTATTGTGCATCGATCTTGAAATCGAACGGCGCGGGCGCAGTAATCTTACTCCCATCCCTCTCCCTCCTTCATAAAACATCCTCCGACTCGCTCTGGTTCATTCAATAACCGAAGCTCATACAGGATCGCTTTTTGATCTTATTTTCGATTAAAGTATGATGAATGAATGATTTACAATGTTATAATGTAAACGCCTCGGAATGGACTTAGATTTAATCCCGGATTGAACTAGTTTTTGTTTGTTTGTTTCTCAGTCGTTCCAATTTTATTGTTTGAGAAGCAATTACAAAAAGATACAATCAAAATAGTTTGAATTCTTACGTAGTAGATACTTGATAGAAATTCTCTGATCAATAAACCATATAGCATTCAAGGAATTTCATATAAACAAAAAATCAATCGACAAACGTTCCAATGCACAAAAAATTGCGAGTTATTTCAACTGAATTTCAAGTGGTTGGTGGTAACATTGTAAGATCGCGTGTAACCAAACGCAGTGTTTTTGCTCGGGAACTGTGCGATCGATGGGAATAAAAGATTTCAACGACCGCAGATCAATATGCACCGAAATGATGGCAGTATACGATTATGTTTCTTTGCGTCAAACTGTAAATGAGGTTACACTTTGATAACTCTGGATTTTCTAATAAAGCGTTCATCTTTTGAGTCTATAATAAATACTAACTTCCTAACATATTAATGCGAAAGAGAGTTTGTTTGTTACACTGTCACGCCTAAATCGCAGAATCGATTTAGATGAGTTCTGGTTCAAAGATAAATGGGACCCTAGATACTATTACAGGTTACATTTTATTTGGGAAAATCTGTATACATGCGAGCAGCGCTGCAAGAAAGATCTTGTACTTTATAAAACTCATTACTTTGTTCTTAAGTCGGTAACTGGTTTTTGTTTCATTCAAATAAATTCACAACTAACTAATAAGTGAAGAGTTTTTTTTATATTTATAATTATAAAAAAGCTCTTCACTAATTAAACTAAAAGTAAACTAAAACATGGGGTCGACAAATTCCTCCGCGTCGTTGGCCACTGGTAATATGCCCAAAAGTCTGGCGGCATCGTCACGTTGTATGGCAATCCTTATCCTCTGTCCGAGGTAAAAGCTAGCCCTTGGGTCACGCAAAGTGATAACTAAACGTCTTGACAGATCTTTAAACAAGTAATGTGCACTCGGACCCCACGACCCCAGAGTTTCAGCCCCAAACTTTGTTCTTAATTATAATGAAATCTCGGAAACCTTTATAATTTGATGGTTGATTTTATATGTTATTTAGCCCCACATAAGAAAATAGGGTAAAACTGATTGTGCCTCTACTTCTGTCATTCCAACTCGACTGGACTCTTTCGTCCAGTTACATCTACACTGGTCATGGATGCCACTTTAGCTGTCGATGTAACGTGTTTAATGAAGTGAGAATTTTCTAATGTTATTTGTTTTAAACGCTCACGATTACGATCTAATAGCGGAATGCGTTCATTCGCCAACGATTACGATATAAAAAATGTAAACTTAGCAATTCGTTTAAGTAGTTAATAGCTATAATCGGTGTAATCGGTCAAGCCGGTCCATCTCCATATAGAGAACGGTACACGAGACTAGGCTGCGCCCGCGGCTCCGCTCGAGACCTTGCTCGCACAAAACTTGACTTACTTTTACTGGTACTTGACCAATTTCTTGGCGTAATAATTTATAATCGCCAAAAACAACCTTCTTAAGGGGTTATTAGATGTAGAAATATACGTTTAATTAATGTTTGATTTTGGCCTCGATATTGTAATAATTCGTCGTTGAGAACCTCGTCCTGCATAACTAAGATAGTATAAATATTGCATAGTATATCTGAGCTCCGTTCAAAACATATCTCCAATACACGCATAAATTGGAATCCAATAAGGTAGAAGAACCTTTAATTGACACAACTTGGAATTCTGCTGACCCCTTGACAAATAAAGATCATATAAATAAGTGAAGTAACGACGCTAGGTAGGCAGGATTGTAGCTATGCGTACAAACGATCCTCACAATACATAAAGTGTATAATTATATACGCGGTGCGCCCGTGCAGCTAAATATACGCGAACATTTAGATCGTGCGCTGAAACACGTTATAAATGCCCCATAATGATTGATATTAGACCATTAAGGAACATATTGGAGGCTACTAAGAATAATCACGTTTTAAATACACATTTATTGCGCAAATGAAGTTAAGTTAAAAAAAAAATTAATGTTGCAAAATATTTGTCTACGGTTATGATATATGAAAACAGTTACTGAGAAACTTGGACAAACCCAACATAAAGACCGCAAATCTACCGCAAAGTGATTCTTAACAATCTCTGCCAGCTATCATCAATTTCTACAATAAATTGCCACCATATCGAAATCATAGTTACAAAATAAAGATGATGCTTTCCACACGTTAGGAAATAAGATGGCGGAATAACTCTAAAATGATTTTAAATCGACACCTGATACGATGCAGAAGGATAAAGTAAATCGTTTTTGACGATAAGGCGGGCCGAGGTCGCGCCAAATCACTAGTCTAGGAAGCTGGTACACTGACAAGCGGTAGCGAGGTACTTTATGACCACCGCTCTCTCTTGCAATGAACACTAAGATCTAAACTACCTATGTGGAGTTCCTCACCTTTTGAAAATGGTGACTGCTAGGTATCTTCTATGCGTTAGCGTATATTTTTTCTGTTTCTTTCTTACCAGAAGCCATCATGTTTTCTTGGGCATTTTATTTGTCTTTGCATGTCAATGTTCACCTCGCCCCCGCCCCCGCCCCCGCCCCCGCCCCCGCGCCCGCTTATGCCTCGTTCACTCGCCTACACATATTTTAGGCGAGCCAGCAGTAATGTTACCTGTTTGCGGGGACATTCCGACGTCGTCGCTGTTGAAATCGACGCGAACCAGATTGTTTACGTTTTAGATAGAGATAGTTGAGCACGTGAGATACTGCCGAGATTGGCTTAACGTGGATACGCTACTGGGTTCCAACTTGCGTTGAGAACATGCATAAAATTGGCAAGTTGTGTAGGAAAATAACCAACAAATTGACCTCTAACATGGTGATTTTATGGTTGATCTCTCACTCATTTGAAAGAAATATTATAGTAAGAATTAAAATTGCGATTAGTAAAATCAATCGAAATTCACTAATTCCCAAGTCGCTAATCAGACAAAAAAAGAGAACTAGTCCTATATAACAGACGCAACAAAAACTACTTTACAACTTATGAGATTAAAACAAATCTTGAAGCAAAAAGCCTTCTCGTAACACCAACAAACAAACAGTCCTATCCACATATCTGCCAACGTGCCAGTTTCAATAAGTTGCCATACTGGTCAGACATCAGCACCGGGCGACCTTCCTTGGCGACAGGTCACTCCGTCGAATGGCGACTAATAGAGCGGCTTGATGCCAGTACTGGCTACTAGCCACTGGTCCACTCACTTGCGAAATAAACAACCTGCGCATTGCCATCCTGGCTGGACACAAACACCACTGTGACTTTGAATTAAGAATACGAAAAGTCCAAATTCAAAAAGTGAATTCGTTCTGCGATCGTTGGTGCCATCACTATGTTTTGATGACTCTGCTGGCAAAGAGTTCAGTAATATTCCAGTGACTAAAAAAGGTATCTCTGAATTAAAGATTCTTTATTACTGGTTTACCATTGGCCAGACATTTGAGCGACACTGTAGAACTTAAGTAACAACCTGAAGTGGTTCACAGTCAATACTTGCGAAAGAAGACCTGCATTGCAGTTTAAACTCGGATTGGGAGCAACGCTGTGTATACCGGTTATACATGACAATGATCAAGTTGACCGATGACAATCCATTGATAATATAATCAAACATTGAGGGCAATGGAACGAGTTTTGCCTGATAAGATAGTTTGAGTGGCAGAGCTTATAGTGACAGTTAATAATAGGGCGACTAACTTGCTACCAGTCACTTGAGCGAGTGTATTCCAGTAGTAGAATATCGCGGAATTATGTTTCGTTATGGAATAATCCGCTCATTAGTAGAGGACTCTAAGCAGCTGCTCCTAAGAAGAGTAGCGTCGTGTGTGATCCTACCTGGGTAGGTTCTACACGTAATATCGGTTAAAGAACCAATTTTTTTTTTTAATTCTAGCAATGATGTCAGCAGTGTCGTAAATGTTCTGAATATTCATTACTAGAACACTTGTAGGTATTCTTGAATATTGAGATTCAATAAAAAGAAAATTATTCATAACTTAAAATTACTTTAAAGTCTCTGTCTATTCCTTTAGGGCATCCAGACGCTAGAGAGCTACGTAACAGCCACTCAAAACAGTTAAAATTGCCTTGAAAATAATTCAAAGCCACAGCAGGAATTTCTAAATCACTCCACATTAAAGAACATCCTTATACGCAGACGAAAGGAACAAGAGTGATGCTGTCTACCCGCGTGGTGAAGTACTATATGGCTTGTAAATCAATATAATTAGGGACGTTAAATTCCTGTTAACACCTCCCGGTGATTACGATGTCGTGATCGTAAACGGGCGCCCACTTTGTACATTTCTGCATACATATACATAAATTACATTGCTGGCCACAGTCGAGCTGCGCGGCTGAGACCAGCTACCGGCTACACGATGGAATAAAATTAGATTTTATTATAATTACGGACATGTCGCGTTAATTACCTACTACAGATAGGTTCGCTAATTATTATTATAAATTTTCCACGGGTTCGTGAATGAAGGAATTAACGTGATTATTTAAAAGGCATAAAAATCCTGTAATGGCTAAATTTTTACATATGCTTGTAGAAATAATACGTAGTGATCGCAGAATGACAGGACAACATTTTGGGCGTCTCGTTTCTGTATACCTCTTAATAAGCAAAAAGAACAAGCAAAATGCTGTCCGAGACCATACGAATAGCTTCATATACATTTAATATTACATTCTGGATTTTCTTAGTTTTCTCATACACCAACACCAGCACAGCACACATTGTATACATGCATCACCCACTCTGCCCACATAGACTCGTTATCTCCTTCGAAGCCATCTCCAATCAACTTTCCACCAGTTTCGATTTCAGTTGTAAGGCAGGCATCCATTTTATTGGCTGTAACACTAAAGTGGACAACGATTAGGATTTATAAATAGCCGGCCGGTCCAGTGGGTTGCATGTCATTTCGAGCTTTCTGAACCGCGTTGTTGTATCAATACTGTGAGTACTTATAAGATTATCCAATTAGTGGACTATTAATTATAAAACTAGTAATCCTGGCAGACAATTTCTTGCCCGAACGTTGACATCCAAAGAAAAAAATAGAATGCAGCACCAATCCAGGGACCAACTGATAAAATTCACAAAAAAAAAGTTAAAATCGATCCAGCCGTTTAGGTGGAGTCCAGTGCCATACCACACCACGCACAGAAGAATTAATTAATTATATGCAAACAGTGGAAACTGAATCAAATAAAACTCTTATCGTCACAATCATGCTCTGTCCTTCTTCGGATCATTTCGTCACAGGATTCAAGACAGTTGAACTACTTCTTTAGGACTCTTCGAAGTTAATCAACTCAGCACCTTTCTGGTGATCACTACCGTTGATTTCAAGTTTCAAAACTTGCAGTGGTTAGGCAGGGGCATGTATTTGAATCCCTTAATAGAAAAGTTTTTGACATAAATCGTCTTAAAAAAATAATAATATTAAAGGTCGTAGAAAGGGTTTTATTCTTTTTAGCGTGTCGGTGGCAAATAGACTTATTAAATTGTATGTTTGGCTCAGTACTCGGCAACACCATTCGCTGACACAGCCATAAGGTCCTCACATGCAGGTGACAGAGCATGCGGCGCAAGGCAAGAGGTCGGCCATGGACTGCAGAAATGGAGCCAGTTTGAAAAAAAATACACTTCCAAAAAAAATCCAAATCGATTGACAATTCGAGAAAATATCGATGATCAATCATTTGTCCTGGGATCCCAGCATCAGATCCTAACCTATACCTTCCATCATCAGCTCAGCAAGATGAGATGTTGATTACCAGGCACAATAATCTGAATTGCGTTAGAAAGTATATGAAAAACATTGTATGTGCCTTTAAAATTAGATCCATAGGATCCCATCATCAGATTCTGACTTGGTGCCAGTGGGACCACCTCATGCTTTCGAATAAAAAAAAAACATCCAAATCAATTCATAATTGACGGAATGATCGCATAACAAACATACAAAAAAAAACATACTTCATCCTTCTTTTGGAATTCGGTTGAAAAAAAGAGTAAGAATCTACTGAAAACATACTGAACTATTGAGAAAATGGCTACAATGTGCACATTTTTATTATTTTAAACTCAACAGTTCAATATTTTTTATTTTATGTTCATCCATGGAAAAATACTTTGACTTTTTCTTTTCATTTTAGTATTTATATTTCCTAGTTTTTATTTGAGTCTTATTATGATAGTAGATAGATAGATATATAGTAGATAGTAACTGTGTTTTTGTGTGTTGTGTTTCTTATTATTGTTCATACATGTTTTTTTATCTATCCGTCTACTAGCAGATTCTACATAAAACTCCCTATGGAGAAATAGGAATCTACTAATTAGTCAAAAAACATTTCAGTTTTTTTTAAAATAATGGTTTATTAATAAGATTGTAGATACGTGTTTGAGGATCTACGAGTGACGCTAAAGCTGGCATACATATACCGTCCATTCCCACCCTACACGAATTGCTACATCGCGATCGTACAGTTAATACACATCTAAAACATTTAATTGATTAACTACGACGGTCCAGTAAATCACCTTAAGACGAAAATAACTGGCCAGGTGCCAGTTTTACTCGCGCATGCAACATTGTCCGAACGATTGTTTTTTTTTTAATATGATCCTTTAATATAATAGACTTCTTTTAGGATTCCCTGTAATCTATAAGTAAAGAACTATTTCAGGTGCAGTAGATTAGAGCAAACAGGTGACAGATGGACAGATAAACACACGAGTGATCCTATTAGGGTTCATCCATTCGAATATATGGAATCATCAAATTGAAAGATCTTGGAAAATAACTGCAGTAATTTTCCGTTCCCAGTTGATCACGGAAATAGACTTAAGCAAGTTAATTAATTTTTATCTTATTTAATAACGATCTTTTATTTATTGATCGCCATGTCAAGTTTAAGAAACATGTCGAGCGACATGTTGACTCTCTAATGGCGTACAATAAACCCACCAAGTTTTACGATGACAATGATTGCGCTAGCATTCATTAGAGGTGGGTCGCGACTCGCGCTCGGGCTCTGGTATCCAGATACCAGAAACCATAAAAACGTATATATTCGCTCTTGTAAATACGTTATAATGAATAATTAATTTACTAATGGTCACAACTGACATATTTATTGCAGGAATAACATATATTTTCGTTTGTGAAAATACAATTTATTAGTCGAAACGAATAAAATAATCAGAAACAGTTATGATTTAATTTGACAATTATTGTAAAAGTTTTTGCCGTCTTTGAATTTGTGATACCTGTTTGGCGACATAATCTAATTAAAAAAGCAACGAATGGTGATATAAATAACGAAATATTGGACAGATTGTATATTCATTTGTGTTGTAAGGTCAGGTGGTGGCCACCCGAGCCGACTCTCAGCTATCCGCAGGTGTCCCCGCAGGCCGTTCAGTTTTATATTATTTTCCGCACTTACGTTTATCCTCTTTTGATCGAAGGCTTTATTAAATTAGGTACAACAAAAAAATATTTAAAATAGTTCAAAATCTGACTGAGTCTAAAAAGTCCAAACTCAAGGTTTGCCAAAGAGCGATGGAGCGTAGCGTGAGGCTTAGCGATCGAATACGTACCTAATACCACGATTCGCTTCAAAACAGGGATCGCCGATGTGGGCAGTAAATCTGCCAGGCTGAAGTGGGATTGGGCGGGCCACATATGTAGGATGCACCAGGACAGATGGGTAAGAGTCGTTACGCAGTCCGCGTAGGGAGCCAAAGGACGGGCGTCGTCGCCGAGGAAGGCCTAGGAAACGCTGGCATGATGAATTGGAGAGATACCGGGAAGAGTGGAAGGCTAAGGGGGAGACCTTTGCCCAGCAGTGGGACAATACAGGTTGATAAAAAGGAAAATGTTTAAAATCAATCGCCTTTTTCCAACTAGATATGTTCGGCTCGGCTTTCAGTCTCACCCGATGCTGCTGAATACCAGTATTTAACTCTAAAGCGACTGACTGTCTGACCACCACAATTCAGTAACTGAGTAATACGACACCCCTCGGCAGACTGCTGTCAGATTGTCCGTAGGTAATGTACCTAATTCAAGAAAATCTAAACAATTCCCTTCACATAATTCAATATTAAAATTATTACCTTTTTAGACCAATTAGCGTTATCAGCAGCCAAATTAGAATGGAGTAATGTCCCCATGACGTGCGGATGTGAACGCGTGAAGTATAAAGTTATTACCAACGAGTGAGTGCCGTGATAACGCTGTATCACCACAAACGATGTACAATCTCACTGTAATAACGAAATAACCTTGAATTTATAGTCCTCTTTACGAACGAGCGGTACCGAACGCAGCGCAACTGGGATGGCGTTTAATTACAGCGAGAGTTATGAAAAGTGGGAAATTAGAAGGAAAATGTTTCGAAAGAAAACATATTTGAACTCATCGTAAATACATACAATATATAATAAATACCGTAAATACATATAATATATATACAAATATATACACTTATTTACCTTTGTTTGTAAGACATAAAATTAAACAATTTGAAGACACAGTATTTTCATGTTATTTTCGAAGATCGCAGATCCGGAAAATGATCATAACAAGTTCTTACAAGTATTGACATCCGGAAGTATTGACAACCATAAAGTAATACCTGTTCTTAATTATCCAAAGTCAAAATAAACATAAGAATTATGTTAATAAATTCTATATATTATTTATTTAATTGCTCCATCCTGAAACCCGCTAATTTCTAGGCACGGTAATTATTTTTCTTGTTTATAGCCTTTCACCCGTAAATTGTGACGTCTTTTTCACACGTTCCATATGTACGGACACTCGAAAATACATAAAAAGTATAATGAATCGCGCTTGCTATCGGTACGACACCGATGTTCGCCGCGGGGACACAGACTCAAAGTTTTATTGGCCCATAAACTCGCGGCCGGTATCCGGTATCTAGCACCGGTACCCGTTACTTTAGATACCGAATTTATTTCATCAAACGCACATCTCTACTCTTGATGACCGCACATTTAAGTTAGGCTAAGTCCTAACATTTTGCTTAAACTTTAATTAGCACTATTTCGCTTTGCAGGAATAAAGATATCCGCAGAAGAGCCAAGGTTACCGACATAGCCCAAATGATCCTCTACCTCCATGTGTCAATCACAAGTGGCAGTGGGCAGAGCAAATTGCTCGCAAAACAAATAGTCGGGAAGCTGCAGCGTTGGAAGGCCTCCACATGGCCGATGAACCTGGTATCCACGGTAGCCGCGGGAATCTGATAGATACGAGACGCACAGGGTCAGTCAATGTGGTGACTCTCGGGGAGCATTATTGATGACCTGTGATGAATGACCACTGATGGACGAGTGTTTGTCTTTCGACTGATATGATAATGACGGTGTATTCGCTTTGCTTGCTTATTAGCTTCGATAAATTTGCTGATAATTTGAATTTCCTAGTTATGTGTATCCTGTGTTAAACTAAACACGTGCTGTTTCAGTGTATTCAAACATGAATTAATCTACAATCGGCTGTGTCATAGACGTCTTTACTTATACTAATTTATCGCTAACTTTTAAGTGGAAAGCCACCTCTACAGCTTAGTCATCACGGAGCCCACCGGTAAGTAACTTTGTCCATTACGTCCGACACATCGACATTAAACTCGGCCCGAGTGGGGAAATCTTCCGAATCTCTTACACTGTGCGTCGCCGTTATGCGCCTTTTAGATATAGGTAAATAACAGCTATGTTTTTAGTACTTTACGTTTAGTGTTATTATATTTCTGTTGACCCGGGCGTACAATGTAGGAGCTGAGCCATTTTCATTTAAGCTGTTTTACTTACAACCACTCAGTAATCTATTGAAGATACAAGTATAAGCGGAATTGCAAAAGGAAGGATTTGTCTGCTCGTCATGTGGAGCATTGAACAGAGCCTTAAAATATTTGAGACCAATTTGCCGTCCAGACCAGATAAATAAAATACTCTACAGACCATGTGTTGCGTCTTCATAAGATAGTAATGCAGGGCCTTACTATCTTATGATTAGAATTATAGCTATACTTAAAAAAATTATGAACAGAGCCTTTTGAAGGACTGCCATTAGTAATTTTGACGTTCAAGAAGCACGACCTGCAAGCCACTCACATGCAAGTGTCATTCAAGTGTCATGTTCACTTTCAAAGTGGACGATCGCATCGTCAGTATCGTGATTTCAACTGAATAAAGTGGTGTTTTTTTTTGGGCATTATGTATTGGCTAGCCTACCCTTACTCTAGCCTACTGCACGCACATGACAAGTGTGTGCAACTTTCGGGGCAAGAGCGAGCTGCTGTTCACATTATACCTCGGTAGCATGCAATGCAACTTGTATGCGAGCTGATTCCAGATGGAAACGTGGCCGTAGTATTATTTCAATAAAATGATTTTGAGCTATACCTAAAACTGAAACAAAATGTTTGCAATAATAAACAACAACATATCATAAGAATACACTCTACAATAACATTTCAATTCAGTAGCCTCCACAAAATCTTGCAAAAACTACTGCGCACAAACCCACAGTCCACAGCTATTCGATGGACACCATGTTCACTGCAACATGTTCGACGTGTTATTGCGACAGCGACAACGCGACAATAACAACAATGCTAGACCGCTGCGACACCGTTTTGCAATTGCGAAATAACATGAAAACATAAGAAATATATATGTGAGCTAGGAATATGACACAATAATGGTGGCGAAGTCTACTTCTTTACTGGTAAATACAAAGTCTTTGGTAGGTAACGCATGATTCAAATAAAACGTAAAGATACACTTGCAAAATCCTTTTTGGAAAAACGATCCTTTTACAAACATAGCCACCTGATGTACAAACCCCTGAAGTGAATCTAAGGTACCTATCTAATATTATAAATACGATGCTGAGTTTGTTTGTTTCGCTTTCACTCCTAAATCGCCGATCCGAATTTGATGAAATTTGGTACAGAGATAGATGACACCCTAAAGACGGTTGTAAGCTAATTTAAAGCCACCGAGCCCGCGAGGAAAAGCTAGTTTCTTAAAAACGGTGGTATGTCTTCACTTGCAATGCCAAAGTAGCGTTCAAATTTATTTTTTTATATCAGTTCAAAATAGATTCAGATTTTGGTCAAAAACAGAACGGGGCTTTACCTATACTCAGACACAATAACATCCTGATACCCACAAAAAACCTCAGAACCGTAAATTTTAAAACCAAACGATGTTTTATAGGCCATTAGCACCATAATCTGACTTTAAACGTTATTGATAATTGAATAAGAGCCAATGTAACCACTACTGTACAGTTTTAGTGATAAAGAAACCATTTTTGGATATTAACTGCCTTTTCAGCACGTTCTCTGATGGATTCGATCAGTTGATTGGGAGCAAGAACACAATGCTACCATCGTCAATAGTAAGCTTTATTATAACAGAACTGATGAACCTATTGACATGGTTAAAATTGCCTAATAAAGCACAGGTATGAAAGGAAACAGATTGAACAGAAGCAGTTCATTGCAGATGTATGTATTTATAGCACCTAATTTTAAATCTTGTTCGAACAGAAAATTTACACTTTGGGGTTGCTGTGAAATCGGGAAATTTTACAAATTACAAAACGTCGAGCAATTTTAAGAAAACGCCTTATTTGTTGGTTATGTCTAGGTACATCCGCAAAAGTAGGCAGGCCGTCACAAAAAAAGAACATCGACTTACAAATGAACGAACGAATTGTGTTCGTTTCCTTGCACAATTACAATCATGTAGTTTCGCAATCCGCAAATGATAGGCAAACGTCTATTTCCGTTCACGATGGCACAGTTTTTTGGCGCAGTTATTGCTGTGGCTAATCGCTAGCCACGCTGCGAGGATTACTGGCTGTTCGTGGCTGTGGCTGGTGGCTAGGATCCTCGAAGGCCGACTAATGCCTTCCGGCTTGTGGCTCCACATACTAATCGATTTCGCGATACACGAAATAGGTTATTAGTTTTTGGAGCTACAGGTATTAATTTGTAATAGAATTGGAATTATTAACTGTATATGTATGAAGTTTTTGTTGTAAATTGTAGCATGAAGGGATCTCACTGATTGTTTGATGAAATATTAATCCTAACTAAACAAATGCGAAACTCAGTTTATGTTTGTTACGCTCACACGCCTAAAACAATTTTGATGTTATTTTGGTACAGAGATAGATGAGACCCTGGCTTTAGCTTACTTTAACACTTCAGACGCTTGGCGAATGAGAGCTAGGCCGAAACTACTGTAAGACTTCGACTGACAATATACTTTTAATTAAGTACGTTACAGCCATACATGTCGTGCAGTTACCTCTCCTAGGTTAAAGCTAGTAGTCAATAAACTCTTCATGCTGTGTATGTCTAGGTTTTATGCATTTTGGTAAGACAAAAAGAATTCGATCTTTGCTCTAGAGCTTCTGGGTTTGAAATATCAGGCATCTAATTAAAAACGTTCTAGGTACACCTCAGCCTTACCCCCGGGGCATATTAGCGTGATGTTATGTTAAAATAAAATTCAGACATTATTCCCCAAATTGTTTTTTGATGTGCTTCATTGTGTAAGAAGTATAAGTAGGTAAGAAGTTAGTAGTCTTTTTCCAATCCGTGTTTCTCAATCTTAATCAATTCAAGAGTCCTAGCAATTCCCACCAAAAACATTGATTAACTATTTTCTCACGGAAAAAAACATCAAGACGAACATTGTGAAATGCATCAAACAATCAATTAGTGAGTTTAACCTTCGGAGTTCTCACTGCGCCAATAAAATATGATTTCGTAAGTCTAATCGCGATGTACGAGCATAAATACCGGAGTCCACATGACGTCTCTTGATTTACGGACGACGCCGGGCCTTGGGGCAAGCGAGCTAAGGGAAATTAGTTTCGGCCCGCGACTTTACCCGTTTTGGTAGTTACCTTTATTGGTTATTGAAAGTGGTTTTCGATTTTCAATTATCGGTTTTGAATGATTCTTTGCTTAGAGGTCGTATTTTAGTGAGATTTCTTCTACGATAGTTTAGTTGCTGTTTACGATGTGATTACTGTCGTCGTTATCTGTATGTATCTAAAGGTAAGGTAAGGTAGGTTATATGTAATGTAAAGTGTATGTTTAATGTTTTTCTCAGCATCATTAAGTAATACGTAGTTTTCTATTTCTTTTCAATTGTTTGTTTTGTGTTTTACTACTGTGAAAAGCTTTCTCCTTTCTCTTTCCATACTTGTCTATCCTGAGCGATATCTATATTTTTTAAATGACATAAAAATGTTCTGTTATCTTTTGCCACGAGTTTTTTTTTGTTGTGTAGGACTTAGCGTACTCACTTATTTTTAACGCACTAATTTTTCCCGAAATATTGAAGTCTCTCTATAGCAAATGCTTTGTAAATAAAAATACAAACAGTCCTATTTTAAATATATTTTCTAAGATCAAATCAAGTTCACTTAAAAGACTATCTATCACATCAATATATCATGCGTTAATAGATGATAAGATATTTTAAAGGTTAACATATAATGTAACATGTAACAACAAACGTATTAACTAGACACCTAATTAATTATTACGTCCTTACATCTTTACATTGAGGATGTGAACGGTGTTGTTCTTGATAGAAAACAAAATATTATGTCTGTAAAACTAGTACCCAAAGTAGTGAACCATTAGGTGACGAGGTTAAAGTTTGGCTGAGACGACCTAACTGTTATAAATTGGTTAGCTATCATTACTGACAACTGCAATACCTCCGGGTTAGATAATCTAAGAAAAATAGTTGCAATTCCTATTGTCTTTGATTTCACCGATTACCGTACACTACAGATTTCTCCCCGGTCTGGTCGGATTGCCATCCCTTCAGGATATGAGAGAAAGAGAGAAGAGAGTGCACCTGTGTCTGCACACACCCTCATGCCTTATCCCGCGTCCATGACAAATCTCTGCTGGTGATGATATCAGTCAGCAAGGGTGCTGCACTTGGTACCGTATTTTCTCGAACTATTTTAACAGAAAAGTTCACGAAATGCTCTAGGAAATTAGTACAAACACATGATTTCCGCATTTCCAGTGTTATGATACTTAGTTACAGCGCCAGAGGCTGCGCGGGCGCCGCGCCGGTCGCATGTCACCCGCTCATAAACCGCGCGCCCCGGGCCACCACATATATAGCAAGCTATTTTATACCCATTTACAGATCAACTACTCTCAGGCTCAGGATAGCTTGTAATTTTATCGTATTAAATGCCTGAAGTCACAATTTTGACCAAATGCAACTTTGTAAGGGATTTGGATGAAAAGCACCAGAAACGATGCAGTTTTTTTTAAATAAGCAAATTTATTTTGTGGCGTTCTTCATGGGAAATTTCGAATGCCTTAGATGAATTGAACTTAAAAAGTACATAACTTTGTCTGTCTGTTAGCATTTCACGTCTTATTGGCTGCATTGATTTAGATTAAACTTTTACACGGATAGACCATGTCCAGAATTTAATCCCGGCAGCAAGTTTTCTTGGGATAGTTTCTGTATTTCTAGCGGGAAGAGCCACTGGCAAAAGCTAATAGATCATAAGCGATAAGTTGAATTAGGACTCCTACTGACTAGAGGCACAAGACGTCGGGTGCTCAGCATGAGGCACAGGTCCAGGTCAGACCGCAGGTTCCACGGTGGAACATCGTCCTAATAATCCTTAAGCTAAACCATTGGCACGGTAGAACAAAAATATAATTTCATTCCATGTCAATTTCAATAGCATGACCAAAACTTTTATGTAAATTACAAATGAAGAGCAACCCCAAAAGGGAGACGTGCAATATTAAAGAGAATAACACAAATATAATCGCATGTAAGACACTAGTCCCGCGGCGATGCGTTGCGACATGCGATTGGAGAGGTAACGCAGATCAGTCGCGTGCGCATGCGAGTTAGCAACTCATGGACTTCGTCAGGAGTTGTTTGGGATGTGGACTTGGCGAATTTTGTGAGATTGTTCATCTTCTTCTGTCCAGGTTAAAACGACCAGTTTTTTGTGGTTAATAGTGTGGTCAAGTTCTTCTTCTGTCGAGGTAAAAGAGATAAGTTAGTGATTAAAGTTGGTAGCGGAACTTCTTGATCACCCTGATGATCGACATAAGTATAGAATGTTTTAATGAGCCTATTTCACCCACTGTAGTCTGTAGGTCATCATCATTATCATTTCTGAAAGACGTGCACAGATGGGCCTCCCGAGAGTCACCACTACTAAGTATACAAGAACTAATCCTGAAGAACGATTAAAAATGTACTCCTTCCAGAACTTCAAAGCTTTCGCGGTGTAACCCCACAAAGTTGCCATCACCTAAAGATATGTGCAACCCATCCGCATATCTCCGATTCCGTGCGAGCAGCCCATGCACCTGTGAGGACCGGACAGCCGGACAGAGCCGGACAGACCGCCTCCGGACAACATTACCGGACTTTATAACTATTCGGGACGCATTCACGCGATTTCCGAGAATGCACGGAATTTTGAATGGGTTCGATTAATCGGGATTAGGGTGATCTTGGGATTAGGGGTTGCGTGTTGTGAGTTTCATGTAAAGGTGACTTGGGTCCAGATGTTGAGTCGATGTAAAGAATTTGAAATCCGTTGCGAAAAAAATACAAAGAATTTTAGACCTTAACATAGATAGATACCTAGGTATAGACAGTACGGATGAGAATATACTCATGATCCATGATGTATGGATATCCTGTTTTATTGGTTACGTTTGCGTACAATATTTAATTTGCTACAAGAAATCACTAACTAAGAGATAATCTTGATTTGTGTCAATGACAGGAAGAGATAACATAATTCTAATACGTGTATCAAACTTTATGACATCATCATCGTCATGGTGATCACTGTACATTATAATTTAACTCCGACGAATGGATCTAAGGTTTATAATGTCACGTTTTTTAAAGTCAACTGTACCTCAAATATCCGTAAGTTACATTATTGCTATTAATCGTATAAATACAATTAATCGTAAAAAAGCTCTAGTAGGTACCAACAATCCTACTGGTTATTGTTATGCCCACATGCATTATCTGCAGTACGTACATGTCTACTGCTAACGATGGAATGCAACAATTCTCAGTAGAAGGCGCAAAGGCAATTAAAAGGAACGGCTAAATAAATAACAATAAATATATAGCGAGCCGACACTTCAAGATCAGCGAGTGTCGCGGCGCCATTCGCCTGCGACGACACGATGCTATCCGTCATATTGTATTACAATAATTGTGAACAGTAAAGCTTAGAGGATACTTAGGCCTTGTAAGTAGGAGTAACTATTGAAAATTCTTCGCATAGAACCCAGGATTTCGGCATCGTATGAAATGGTTTTTTTCTGTGTTGTTTTTTTAATGATTTTACTTTTTTTTTCATATTTCTAAACTAATTTTATACAGAGGTTACGTTGTAGAAGTTGATCTATCGTAGTTATTTTTGAAATGTAGTAGTGAAAGTGGAATCATTTTCTTAATCGGGTCATTACTTATTTATTTATTACTAGCTTTGCCCGCGGCTTCACTCGCGTTAATATACATTTTCGAAAAAAGTAGCATATAACCGTCTCCATGGTCCCATTTATCTCTGGGCAAAAAAATCAAAACATAATATTTATGTCTTTTATCTAATATTTATTTTTTATCTTTGTTTATAAAGTCTGCGATCGATGCCTAAAAAAGGTTGAATGCATAATTGCATTGTACAAGCAAGTTATTGCACAGTGACACATTGTGTAAAAGACACATACTTACAGATCCTCTGTAAAGCCACAGCACCGCATTGTGATTATGAATACCGCCCTGCTTACCTAACCCTGCAGTCCTGGCAGCCCTGGCAGTCCTGGCACAACGATATATCTCTGTATGTACCTACTGTAACCACCTACATCCATCAATCCATCAGAAAGCTCCCAACAGCACTTCACCGAGGAGTTCCTGGACGCCTCCCGTCCGTCACCCCTGCAGCCCGACACCGTGACTCCGGTAGCGCGCCGCGGTCACGCCCCGCACGCCGCGCGTGAGCCCAGCAGATTAATGACGCGCCGATTGCAATCGCTTCCGCGTGCCACGCTGCGTGACCAGGCACGACCAGATTTCGGCGCGTTTGATTAGATTTCAACTTAATTAATAATTATAAGTTGTTTGAAAGATGTGCTGGAGATTTTTGTGTGAGCAAGACGAAAGCAGTTAAGTTAAGTTTTGCATGTTTTATTAATACTGTTTTATAATAAGTACTGCTGATAGCCTGATGTAAATTGTTATTGGAAGCTTTTTTTTTAAGGATGGAAAATCATCAAATGACTTCTTCCGCTCTGGGTGGAGCGGAAGGGCGTGTCAGACTCTTACTGACTAAAACCCATCCGTGTTCCTTCGAAAGCCCTTTGCGTTCCAAGGCCGCGGTGACTTTCGAACAAATTCCGAACAAAACCCTGGCAGGCTCTGGCCCTAGCGGGCCCCGTCTTCTATGCTGACATCCACCGTATGCTCCACCGTGTCCTCCGGGCGATCCTCACAGTGCTGACACCTGGGCGTGTCCTCCCGCTTAATCCGAAACAGGTACCTCCCGAAACAGCCGTGTCCGGTAAGTACCTGTGTCAGGCGGAAGGTGAGGACGCCGTGGCACCTCTCCAGCCACTCCTCAAAGAAGGTCCTTACTGCCGCAATAGTGGCGTGCCCTGTTATTGGAAGCTTAGCTCTTCGATTCCGATGAAGCTCGGGTTTTTCCGGGTTGTAATATTCCACTGACCACTTCCAATTTTAATAATTCGACACTTATTGACAAAAACTACATAATAATCACTTGTTGAATTTATTTTCCCAAAAGAACTGATTTTTGAATGGCTACCATAACGCACCAGTCAGAACCAGAAGTAAAGGTGAACTTAAAGTTTCAACTTCAAATAAATGTTCGTATAGATTTACTACCACTAATTTAAATATTCAAAGCAAAGCATTCATCAATGAATTCTTGTTTTTATATTGTTTGTTTCTACAACACTTGATTTACATGTGTAACCTATAATAATCATATTTCAAATGAAAAATATGAATACATTAATAAATAATTCAACAAATTCGTTTCGCGATCTATCCGCGCGGTAACATCGGTAAAATATTCGTTTTTCCATTCAGGAGCACGGCCGAATGGTAATCTGACCAATTAATGTACAACTATAATAAAAAATACAAATAACTGTGTAACAAGTACTTCCGAATTTATGTTTTATATGTAAAATTATTCATAATTAGTAGTAAAAATTATACGGGTTATTTATCAATTATTTAAATGTGTAATATTTATGTTACACGCCAATTATGATACGTCTGAATCGAGTGTTGATGACGTCATCACTTTCGTTTGGATTGGAAGGTCATTAGAAGAGTTGAGACAAAACTTAGCACCACATTTAGTTCAAATCAAATCAAATCAAATCAAATCATCTTTATTGTGGATCATAGGTACATAATACAGATGGTGTTATTTAAATGTTAAGGACCAGCTATGTCCTACCCTTAGGGCGTACAATAGAATGTAGTCTCCAATGAGTTTACTCGTACATGCATGTCAACAATAATGTAATACATTGCAATATATTAAATTCTTGAATTTTTGTTAATCATTATTATTATATTATATGAATCTACACAGAACGCATCATGACTCAGGCAGATTGTATTTTAATAGTGATTTGTCATCAAAAAAGTCTTTTATAGAGTAATAACATTTGCTCACTAACAGTTCATGGAGTTTCTTCTAGTTAGTCATTGCTGCATTGATAATTTCAAAGATAGGCATGAATATGACTTTAGTATAATGAGCAGAAATGCATAGTCTCAGCTATTTGCAGATTGTAGGAGATGGGCTGGTAACCCTCATCTTGTATCTTTCCGATTTGCAAAACCAATGAACAATTTCTCATCCGTGCATTTCCTTTTCTTTAAAATAAGAATAAAGATGGCGATACTATAGCCACAGCTTCACAACCTGAAGCTAAAGAGTACAATTCCTTGCCGGAGTGTTTCCTGATAGCTACAACCTGGGATCTTTAAAACAACAGCGGACAGGTAACTACTAGGCAAGCTAGCTCCATCGTCGACCACATCATCGCTTTCTATCAGGTGAGATTGTGCTCAAACGCCAGCCATCAACAAGAAAAGAAAATGGTGTCTTAGCAGTTTTTTAAGCTAAATAAAGCCCATTGCCAAGAGCATTGTAAGTTCATAGACAATAATCACAAGGACAGTGGGCAACTTTATGTGATTCACTTAACGCAATACAATATTGCCTATTGACATATTTATGTAACGAGTCATTATTGACTCACGAGTGCTGAGATTTATTGAGACAATTGTAATTGTTACCTACGTCAGGATAGTTATCTAATGTAGGTATGTCAGTTCCTGGTAAATAGCTGAAGTACCTCTTTGTTTGTTAAAAGATGGCTTGCTTGGAAAATTTCAGATGAATAGGTTAAGAGCACACTCACTGCCATCAGCTCGCAACATGACTGTACCCGTTGAGGTGAAGTGCATCATTGAATAATTTAGTATTATTGCTGTAAATTGTTGTTTAGGTAGATATTTGCAGTTTTAGGTCTCCCTGAATGTAGAAAAAATTTCCACTCATTCAAGTCAAGTTCTGGATTTCTTTTATTGTAAATCCGGGGTCATGAGGGTCATAACTTACCTTTGAATGACAATATAATCACAACTTAAAGGAAATAAACCATGTCTTGACAGATTTACAGTAAAAAGGACGTACCTTGGTCATTTCTGAACTCCTTGGATGAATGCCAAGGAGACAAGGCGTCACGTTTTCTGATGACGTACTATATTAACCTATATTTATGTAGACCTACTGCGCAGTTACGAGAGATTCGCAAGCACTGGCGTCAAGGTCGCAGACGATCCCGCGACTCCTGCGCACAACAAAGCTATAAAATACTAATAGAAATGATTGCGTTGTTCTTGCAAATTGAATGTTAAAGATTGTTGTTGAGGGGCAATATTTTAAATTATTATGAAATAACCTTTAAGCTGTTGTTTGTCAACACTATGGTTGAGGTCACAAGAATCTGCATTTATTCTAAAGATAATTCATGTCAACGTGTTCGTCATTATGAAGTTTACATAAATAAACAAATGATATTTATTAACATTTTTAACACTTCGATTTAAACTTCGACTACCCTGAGATGAAACACAGAAACAAACTCAGAGGCAAAGAGTCTTTCCAAATACATACAATCGTAAACATGTAAAGGTTAAACAAATGAATAAGCGGATAGCATTCTCATAGATAACCCATTCTTCCTGGCCATGCCCGTGCTTTGAAGAAGCGTTGAACTCAAGCAGATAGCAGCTAGTAGGTACATCCAGAAATCCAGCAAAACACAACTTTCTTTAATTGCAGAAGAAATAACAAGCAACTGCCAAGTTCATAAATTAGCGGAGGTTATATGACGCTGGCGATATATCGAGGAGGCACGGGAGGCACGGGAGGCACGGGAGGGATGAAACAATGGGGATAGTAAGCTGTTCCAGCTGTAAGGAGGCTGATTGCTGCCTTCGATCCGACATCGATCCGAGTAATGCGTTGAGGGGGTACGTAAGTCTGGAGCGGTAGCTAGTTAGAGAAAGCAATAACATGTTTTGTCTCTTTGAAATAATGACTTTAGTTTTATAAATTACTGGGCTAAATTCAGCAAAGGGATGATCATCAGGTGGACTAGCTTGGCAGTAGTCGTGATCCCGGTTCATGGTCCATGGTCCGGTGGGATGATGCAGTCCGTCAATAGCCAGGTTATTGGAGATAACACTAGAAGAAATCTTTCACTTAGTAAAAAAGGTGATGATAAATAAATAACAAATTAAACGATAAATAACAATAATATGTGTTCTTGGCGATCGCAGCCTGTAAAGATAATTTTAAGCTGTTCAATGAATAACTCATTAATCTCTCAGAAATTATACCAATGGCAAGTCAGTGTACGATTAATGTGATCGGTATGTTATAGTTTTTCAATGCAATGGATGTGTACACTAGCTAAATACACAGCCAATCTCTTGGGACTCTCGCTTTATAATGTGTTCCCGTTGCATGTTACCTATCCTGTAATTTTCTTGAAAATCGCTTCATCCCACATCTTAAGCGCCTTACCAGCGTATCGTAGCGTAATGGGGTGAGCGATTGCGCGTATTTACGCACGCCGGGCACGTCGCGCGCGAGGAATTACGCGCCGTCCCGCAGCGCCGGATTCGGTCAATCGATGGCCGAACTCGCCAGCTAACATCTTGTAGTTAAATGGACCAATATTCATAATTACTTGAGGGATTTCTTAAGAAGGTTTTGGATATATGCTATGATGCAGAAGAAGAATTTGCAAAGGTTTAGAGCATGTGGATCTAAACCTTTGCTTTGGTTTGTTTATTTGATTTTAATGTTCTAGTAAGAACAGTAAATGGACAATCAGCATCAGGGTTAGTTAAGTTTAATTTTGTTCTAAAAAAGCACCTACTTGTTAAATCATAAGTAAAACGAAAACACTAAAATATTACTTTATCCACTTTCAGTAAGGTATTGATAGTTTACGAGATTGAGCAATCTTGTGCTATTTGGTTTGTTGAGATGTTCACTATGTTCAGTCCAGCAGACTAAGTACCGCTCATTGAGTAACACGCGCTAATTGGGCTATAAACTAGTGCTCCTGGTGTAAATGTAATTGATTCGTCAGCGTGTCAGAAAATATGTGAAAATACAAGCTTCAATTAAGACATATTGCCTTGTGGAGTAGGTGCACTACAGTTGTGTAAACCCAAAATTCCTTGTCCTTCATAATTTATTTAGCGAAAAGTTTTGCTTCAATTCCAAAAGGCACCTAACCACACGGACAGTGGTTGGTATGTCTTAGAATAAAATCGCATATTCTCTCACAATCATTAGGAGTTCAGATCCATTTGCTTCATTTGTTTAACGTAAATCTCACAATGAATTCTGTTGAAATCACTAACTGAATGAATTTGAGATCGTAGACATTAATTTGTATATTACGCAATCAGGCAGACTAGGTAACTGAGCGATGTTACTTGGATGGGCCACCAAACCATTCATTTTTACATAATCATCAATCAATTTCAACCTACACGTGCATCACACTATCTGCAGGACTATAATCTTCTAAACTAGGAAGCTGTAATAGATCTCATTCGCCACACATAACCGATAACCGGCACAAAACGTGAGACACGATCTAGATTCAAAACATGAGCTTAATCATTATTGCCATCTTTTTGTAACACGTTTTACCGAAGATTTTTAATTGATAACTTTAATCAAAATTGCAAAAAAGAGTTTATTTGCACCGAGTATAACGCATAGGCACCATAAAAAAACAACATAAGTGGCATAGACAAGAGGGCCAATTTCAGCCATTTTTAAGCAATATGTGCATTCAAAGCAATCTGTAAAAAATATCTCAAATTTCCCAACATTTTGACAGATAGCGACTGAGATGCAAATGCGAAAGTAGTTTAAAAAATTGTAGAATTGGGCCCAAGTACGGGAAATAAAATCTTTACCTTAGATTCAAAGCAATCGGTGCTGGATTGAATTTATAAGAGCAAATGGTAAAGGTGCAGGGCAAGAGGTCAGGCTAAATCTCGCCCTATCACACTATAAACCCATTCTTAGTTTAGTTTAAATGGACAAAATGCAAAGGTCAAGCGAAGGGACATAAAATGTCGATGTCGAATTGAAGTTCCATATGATACGACTCTGTGGCACTGCCAGCCTTTCTTGAAGCTATCACTGAAATGTAATTGTAATGTTTATGGATATCTTACGTTTTATGGCAACTTATTTAGACATTGCATTATTTGTGTGAAATATCGTGAGTACTTTTGATGGATCCAATTTTTGGACTTGCTTTCAAAGCAAGCTTTATGTCAAGATTATTTATACGCGGGAAAAAACAACACCCCTGTCCAAGAAAATGCACCAACCAAAAAAAATCGGTCATAACCGTCAAAGTCAAAACCAAGAACTTCACCACTCAAAAAATGTTATTTTGAAAAAATCCCTTCGTGCGTTAAACGCCACCCTGGGGGTGTGCGCCCACCCCGGGCCCTGTGGGTCCCTGGGCCCCCGTGGCAGTAATACCGCTTTATGCAATGTGTACGTGCGTGACAATCACGCTTTATTGCCGGAGACGCGAAATTGAATGGATGCCGGTAGCGACGCGCTTTTTTCTGATACTGAGATGTTTGGACTCAAACGAGATGATTTAATTGGTTTGCTTTTTAATCAAATGACCGTCTGATGTGCTTTATTGAAGCTTCGAATAACACTAGCAAGACTGCCCTTATGTTCAGTCATCATGTGGAAAAGGAATAGTGTCTTCTGAATACAAATCCAACAGCCTGTCGGGCTTTCGTACAAAGGGGAGTGAAACATGTTTGAGGTATGCAATTCAAAAGATTTTCGGATGTGTTGTTAAAATGAGACAGTTGTCACCGGGAAGGAACGCTACAACAGTAACCTTGCTAAGCAAATAACTCCAACGGAACCATAGAAAACTTTATCCAAAATCCGGAAATATTATAACAAGCTCTACTTATATTTGAATGTTTAGCAATAAAGCGCGATAAAACCGCTGGGGGACAGAGCTAGGGCTGTCACAAAAATAACGTCGCGTTTAAAAAGATATACAGTAATGTCGGGCGTACGTGCCGCGCGGCTCTGGGGTGAGCAGAGCTGCGGCGTGTGTGTTGCGCTCCAGGGCGGAAGGTTGGGTACGTACTCATTGGTATTACTGGTGATCTGTTACAAGAGACCATAGTATTAATGTTTCCAATTGTGGGTACACTTCGAATAAAATAGTCTGATAATGCTGTTTGATAGTGATTGAGATTTTGATGTGTTTTGGACGTTTTTGACTGACGGATAAGAAAAAAATAATGGGTATTTGCATAAGAAAAACAAAAAAGTGAATTTTATTTATAACTGAACTAAATGCTCCTATATATGCATAGGTTTCGATAAAAAAATAACGCAGCGCTGGTATTTCGATAGGGCATGTGATGACACGGATACACTCACGGAACACAGACTCAAATAATAGAATGAAAATAATATAAACATTATAGAGAACATAAGTAAGCGATAATAATGTATGTATACTATGTGTACATATAAAACAATTAAATATACACATCGCTAGCCACTGGTAATGTGCCCAAAAGGCTGGAAGCATTGTATATTATTTGTTTTTGAAGTGAAAACTTCTTAAGACGCGTTGAGCACTTTTTGGGTGAAAAAAAGTCATGGAACCCGCGTCATTATCACCGAACGCTTTAGCTTTCGCTTAGTTTTCACTTCTATCGGCAGTCTCCAAAGACTGCCCCGAGTGGTTTTTTTTTAATTAAATATAATAAACAAACAATAACCCCCAATTAAATAACCATAGCCTGTTTTCTGATGTTCAAATGTCCTTTGTCGACGTCGCGTCATAGACCAACAATGGAACGCGCGGGCGCAAGTGGAAAGCTATGGTCGGCTGTCAACATTAAACAATTTTTATAAACATACGTAATTGCTTCTTAAACAAAAAAAAAAGGCCATGGGTTTTTTTAGCTTCTGAAATAGCGTTTCAGTATTTCAATAAGAAGTGGTGCGTGTGTTATTGAATAGTTGTGGATTGTGAAGTGTAGGGTTGTGTTGTGTTGGTCGCAAGAAAAAGTTTGTCTGCGAGCTTAATTAAAAAACCCATAACTAACTTCGTGCAGACCCTCGGTAGTTCAGATACTTTTAGCTCTGATCAAACTAAGCCATTATTGTACTGATTGCAGGAAATGATCTGAAATTAAAGCTGCATCATGTCTATGAGTAGCTACATTTCATTGTATGAAGAATTAGGACAGTTGTTTAAAAAAGGGTGAGCTTTGAGTCAGTGATATTGAATCTTAGCGAAAACCGCACGCATTCCTAATTGCAACTATTGACTACTCTAAAACATAAAATAAACTGCATTCTTCTAGGCAACATTTACTCGTAGCATTTAGCAGTAGTTGTCCCAAATCCACAAACAAGAGCTGACAAATAAATAGTTATGAGCTTGATAGTACCAGGGCGTCACAGAACCAAAGAGCCACAGATCTAAGCCACGCTAGACCCACCCTCATAATCTTGAATTATTGATGCGGAAAGCGTAACGTACAACATCTATTTTTACGACTCGCCGATACTCTAGTCGCTTTTTACGACTATAATATATATCATGCAGTTGTAGAAGAAAAAATCTATTGGATGTATCGAGTGGTGTCGGTAACCTAGTGATTTCTGATGTGCGGACGCCGCGGCGCATAGTAATGCGATGTTTCAGACTACACAGTTATATGTGACGCACGATACTCTTACTGAATTGGGTCGTGAACATATCATTTGAGTGTGGAATTTATCAGAAGGAGTGGAGATAATCCTTAGTTTTGTGAATATGTGCGGATTGTGTGTGTGTTGCTTATTTCGTTGATGAAACTGTGTTGTTGATAGCTGAGACAATGAAAGCCACAAATTTCTGCTTTGTGTTTTATAAAATTGGTTTTGACAAGCAACGCTCTAATCCCGATAATTTCTTTTGAACGTAACAAGACAACCAACAAAGTAAACAAACAAAATGTAATCTTTTACAATGTTACTATTAGCACATTAGATCAATTCCGCCACTACTGCCGTAATCCTGCCGTTTTACTGGCTAAAACACCTCTGCCGGTCCCTACACACAATCCCGCGTAGCTCTACAAACAGCTAGAAGTACCAAGCAAGGTAATACAATCAATCCGGGATAGTTTATTTAATAAAATGTTAATTGTTCAGGTCTATTCATTTCCTCGCCGCGGCGGGTGTAAATTTTCTATCGGAATGGTGTTAGTGACCATATCCAGTGAGTGTTCCAATTCAAATGTTCGCATAAAATGAAAATTTGTAAATATTTAGTCAACGACTGATAAACGGTCAGTTAATTGATTTCAATGAATATTAAGATCAATAAATCTATTAATTATTTATTGATGGGCATGCCTTATTTGTTTTTTTGAATTCGTGAATATATTAACATTGTCTGAATAGGAATTTATTGAACTTTTGTAGTATGTATGTAGTTATGGACTCTGGTAATTTTACCAGTATTAAAAAAAATGTCTATTATGAGAATGAGTAAATAGGCACCTAATAATATTATTTTTATATGAATAACAGGGAAAGTACTAGAACAGAAATGAAAATTAATATTAATATGTGAACGCCACTTCTAATCAATCTTAATTCTGCGAGGTCCCCAAAAGCAGTCCGTCATTGGTTAATAATAATTTATTTGTTTGTGTCACTCCGTGCTTTATTATTATTGCAGCACATATTTATTGAGTACGCACATTTAGGTGCATCCACCACATAAATCGATTGGGTACATTATGGGAAGTCAACACAGATTTAACTGCATTTTATGGCTTTTTCCTGACCGTGCATGCTTTTGTTTTTTAAAGCATTTTATAAAAGATATACCTACTTCTAAACAGAGAGCATAGCACGAATGTTTTATCGTATAGTAACGTTACATATTTTAATATTATGCGGCATACACAATTTGTATTATACAAAAATATGATATTATAGTATAAAATTCAAATAAATATTATGTACGAAACGAGTATCACAGTTATAGTAAAATTTTACGTAGTTATAGTAAAACTAGTTTTTGCCCGCGACTTCGTACGCGCATATCCCGTTTTTTTCCGGTACCGTAGGAATTTCCCGTATTGCCTTCCTCATGAATGTGGAAACAAATACAAAAATAAATTTCCAAATACGACTGGTAGTTCTAGTGACCAAACAAACTCTTCAGCTTTAGTATGTTTTTATAGATTTAGATAGATATATATATATATATATATTTTTTTTTTTTGAAGTGAAAACTGCTTTAGGCGCTTTTTATACAGCACTTTTTGGGTGAACAAAAATCATGGAACTCACGTCATCGTCACCGAACGCTTTCCATGAGCTGATTTATTTATGTATAATAAGGCTTCGCAACAATGAGTGCACTATAACTTTATAATTTGCCTCATCACTAACAGAGAAAACAGCATGCACTACATAATGCGCAGATAATAACATAGTTAATTAACTAATTTAAATTATTAATACTTACATAGCTTGAAAATTAAAAAAAAAATCGATTTAATGTTAAATTGTTTACCAATAAATTAAATTTGAATACAATAAATTAAATTCTATTTTTTTATATACACACACAATATCTCACACAACATCAACATTTTATATTAGTTTACAACATTCGTGCCAGGCCTTAGTACTAAATGGTAACTGCGTTGCATTCAATCAATGGAAATATAATTCACAGGTTATAATTCCTTATGATGGTTGAACAATTTTCATTGCGTGCTTTTCGTGGTCAAGCAGATGAAGTTGGCAAACACATGAAACAATGTATTAGAAATTGCTTTCAAAATACGACAGATTGTGATAAAGAGTGTGTACGCAATTAGGGTGTCAGTAGACACTTGATAGCTATTGTTTATTTTATGTTAAAGTCAAAAGCGATGGACTGTGATGATGTCACTCGTGGCATGACCCATATTGTTATTTTTTCCCTTTACTCCGGAGTATTCCCATCCTTAAGGCGTAAAGCCTATGTTCGTCCGATACCAAAAGTTTCCAATCCCACTCTTCCCACCTGATAAGTGTCAAGCGATCTACATTGGGAGTTCTCGAAGCATCGCTAAAGTGGATGAAACAGTTTTGCCAAATGTCCTATTCGACAGTAGGATTGTCCCATTTAGCACTGATGTGAAGGATCTAGGCTTGTGCATTGATAGTACCTTAAAATGGCGAACTCAAGTCGCTAGTGTCAGTCAAAAGGTTACTGGAACGCTGCGGGCCCTTTTAAAAATCTTTTTACTGTCAAACACGAAGACAATGCTTGTACAGACCCTAATTTTTCCTACCATCGATTATGGCGACGTGTGCTACTATGACCTGAATGCAGATCTCCTCAACAAACCGACCGTCTTCTTAATTACTGCATTCGATTCGTTTTTAATCTGCGTAAATATGATCATGTCTCTGCGCATCGGTCGCTTCTAAAGTGGTTGCCCATACGCGAGCGCAGAGAACTAAGGACTCTAACTACCTTGTTTTCTTTCCTTGACTCTCCCAACTCCCTCAGTTATTTCCCTCACTTTCAATACATTTTGCGCCAGCCACAATCGAAATCAACGCTCATCAAAAAACCGTCTTCTTCAATTTCCCACTCACCGTACTGACTTTATTCACTCTTTGTTCTTCGTTCATTCTATTTCTCAAGAAATCAGGATGGTCACCAACTGATTCTTCCAAGTTAAAGTTCGCGAACACATTCGTTAGAAGTTGGCAGGAGTATCATCACAGCGCTAATGTTTTTCAATTATCTAATTGTACCAATTGTTCAAGTATGTCGTATACATATTTATCTTGTTAATTTGAGTATTTATTTAAATATGTAATTTATATTGTATATATAGTTTATGTATGTATACTATTTATTTAAATATTTATTTTATTTATTTATTATCAATCGCTTTTAATTCTTCATATTTCACCTACAACTTTTCTCTGCAACACCCGAAGGTTGACTGGTAGCCAGAATAGGTAGATAGAATGCCTGTGGCATTAGATCCGCTTCTGTACATTTGTGTGCTGAAAGCGTTAAATAAATAAATAAATTTTACTTGATCATTGGTAACCGAGTTCGCAAAAGCATTTTACTAAAATAAGTCTACAATCAACGTCAATACTGACCATATAACACTGCCGAATCAAGAGCAATTACATAACTTAATATCATAATGTATATTATCCACTCACGATAACGCCTAATTAAAAGATAAACATTTCTTAATGAAACCCCATGTTACCAGTTTCCAAATCAAAGCCTCGAGCTGGTTCGTCGAGTAAATCAGCAGATCTGTCCTCTCAGAATGTGGTAAGTAGGTTGTTTAGAAATAAACAGCGCACTGACTACACCGCGCTCAGAAACCAATAGGCGGTAACTAAATTAAAATGAATATCGAGAACAATCGTTTCCGTCACCTAACAGACATTTATTTAAAAGTAGCTTTTGTCTACGGCTTCGGTCGCGTATAAATAGCATATTATTATAACCATATCCAGAGTCCCATATATCTCTATACCAAAATTCATTTAAATTGGTTTGACGATCTAGGTGTGAAAGGGTAACCAATAATGAAAGTAATTTGCGCATTTTAAATATTAAAGTTAGCAAAAGTAGCATTTAATTAGAACTAACTCCATTCCACGGCTTTGCCCGCATGGTATATTATGAATGCTGATTAAAACGTCCTTTTCCATGACCTAGACTCTTAAGGTAGATAAAATCTGTATTCAATTTCATTACAATTGATTTAGCTATCTATGTAGGAGAGAAAATGTAACAAACAGAGATTCATGCACATTTATGAAATAATTAATCAAGGATATTGTTTATTTTTCTATGTTCAATATTTTTTTACTTAAAAAAATTTAGCTTTCGGATGCAAAAAAATTAAACACAATTTTCGAAAATTTAGAGATACCACTTTTGTCTTCCGAGGGCAGTATAGCGAGTGATTGATGCGCGTATATCTCGTGATAAGGCGCTAGGCAGGTAGGTAGGTAGGTAGATACTAGTAATTAACAAGGCACAGAATGCCGTCCTGCAGGTACCACTTATACTAACGTTTAGCTTACGTTTGTTGTCATTAAATGATAGCATCTCGTAATGGAAGTTAGATTTGTAGTTTGTTAGAAGTATGTAGTGACAATGGTTCTTGAAGTTTTGCTAAACGGGTAGGATTGTGTTTTCACCCATATATACAAATTGTATGCTCTCTAGACGGGATCGCCATTAATTGACAGTGAGTTTTTACAGCTTTTAAGTTGTCCCCTTCCTAGAATAGTCCAGTTTAGTTATCTATGGTTTGCGTTAAAATAGAGTTCGTAGAACTTGAAAAAGTTGTGATTTCTACATTAGGTGCTCTAACAAAAGGAATATATCAAAGAAGGTATGTTTTATATTGTACACTGTAGTAACAGAGCATCTTTGAGTACACGTAAGATAAACACAATTTGAGAGCCTTATTTAATTTCACGACAGTGTACCTCCGCCATCAATCTTTACATTCCTACAATAAATTCGGTATAATTATTGCGGCACCAGTAGTGCAGGTCCGTCGCCTACACCCAGTAACCCGTTTCATTCTAATTTGCTGCGTAGGATGCACAGCTGATGTGTACCTGCAACGAACACTGTTTCGTATTGTCAGTTCTTCTCGGTACGATTGAATAGGCGAGCTTGTAGTATTGTTATATGATTACTATGGTGTTGTTATGCCCTCACCTTTTTCAGACATATTATCATCATCATCATCATATCAGCCGAAAGACGTCCACTGCTGGACTTAGACCCCCCAAGTGTTCTCACAACAACCAGTCCTGTGCGTCTCGCATCCATCGGCTACCCGCGACCCTCACCAGGTCATCGGTCCACCTTGTGGGAGGCCTTCCAACGCTACGTCTTCCGGTACGCGGTCGCCACTCCTGAAGTTTTCGGCCCCATCGACCATGTGTTGTGCGAGCAATATTACATAATATGCGTAGATTTATTCATCAATCATCTCAGCATAGTCTGGAACGACCGATACTGGACTGGGTCGAAGTAAAACGCGCTCAAGGTAGAATACCGCCCAGATGGACGGACACAATAAGAAGGCAGTGATTAATCCACACTTCAGAAGTGCAGAAGACCGTATGTCTCGGGAACGAATCGTATGTGGTCGCGATCCTTAGCAGGAAGGGAATGATGGTAAATTATGTCACAGTCGCTGTATAAAGTTTCTAATTTTACTGGGGGGGCAACATTGAACAGAGGTATACAAATATAGCCTTACGATACTTGCTTACATACTATTTATGTAATGTGGGTATGATTGGAGAATGAATATGTTTAATAATTCTCAAACTCATTCCTTCCTCACATAGAGGGCACATGTCACCATTTTGAACTAGGTATTATAGTCCAAATACGTAAGACAGACGGAGTGCTTGAGTAAAAATGTACCTCAAACTGCCTCACATTTTAATTTCTTAAACTGTACCTCGTGACGTAACAAAAACCACGAAGTCCAGTTATATTCACCCCTAAGGTACTTACCTGACATTTGAAGCCTCTATGAGTCTGGTATCTGTTAACAAAAACGTCTTCCTCAACTTGTCCTCAACTAATCAAAGGCTAAACAAGGCTATGATATCGCTTGTGCGCATGCGCCCACGTCATGTGCTCGTGCGCGGTAATTATGACGCTAATTAAATTATTTGGACCGCCCGGGCCATGCGCCCGCGGCGGTCACTACGGGAGAACTACAAAGAATATATTCTAATTATGTTAAGCAATAGGCATAAAACGGGTCTTCAGATATTGAGTATGGTTAATTAGGGTAGTTTGAGTCAGTACCTATGAGGTTGACTCTCATCTGTCCTTGTATTTAGGTATAAACTCAAATGGAAACTCTAAACTGTACCTACGTGGTAGTAGTTTGTGTAGTAGTTCATAGGATTTAATTTCTCCAAATAGTCAAATAAGTTGGGATCTCTAGTCTCCATTTTTCCCCTCATACTCACGCTGATGGATAAATACTTAATCAATGAACAATAGATATGAGCAACATGAGCAACTTAAGCATTCTAATTAAACAATAAATATTATCATCATTACCAACCACATTTGTTATCAAACAAAAAACAGTAGCAACATTTAAAAAACAGACAAATCATGTCGGCAACTTAACAATATAGTAAACGTTGGTCGAGTCGTGACTGTCAGTCAAGTGTCATATCTACTCAACAGTCACTGATCTATCAATTCTCTAATAACACGAGATAACGGGACGAGAAGGCAGCAAGATTTTATTACTGCTCTCAAGTATTTTTAGTGTCCGAGGCCATGTGACCACAATTAACGAAACATCGTAATTTGTGAGACTCAACGATTGAGATTTAGGGGGTATTAATATGTCAGATGAAATCATTAGTGCTTTTGTTGGGATGTTTGTGGTTTTATGATCTCTTACTGTGTGTGTCATGTGTTGCCACACCTTTATCTGTGCCTGTTATTACTATTAAAATGAAATGCTGAAATTGTTTGTGATCATTTGAAATGAAATCACTGGTGACCTACGCGTACTATCTACTGACTAGCGTCAAGCGAGAGTTTGGTCCATAAACTGAGATAGATGAAATTTTTAAAAGGAAATTTTACGGTCCGTAATAAAATAATATAAATTGGAGTAAGGTATTGCCTTATGAAAATGTCAGTAATTTTTTTCAGATTAGTATTGAAGTATAGTTCAGCAGCGAAATATCTTTAGTTAAGTTCACATGGGTCTATTCAATGCTAGTCAAGGAACTTGCAGCTAATGTCAATTTATCAACTATTCTCAATAAGGCAATACACCTATCAAGTTATTGAAAACTTGCTACAATTCTAGCACCATGCCACAGTCAACTCAAATGCCTTAGAAGAGGAAGTAGTAAACAAGCATATCTTAATTGCCATCTCGGGATCTAATCGATCTAATATGAGGCAGGGCGATAAGATCTGCTTGCCATTCAGATCGGCGGCGGGACAAATACGGAAGAGTTTTGCGTAAATAGGTGATAGATTAGCGGCGTCACGTACGGCTTGATAGTGCCTTATCTGATATGCTGAGTGATGGCCTGCACTTGGCAGGGTTCAACTTGTACATACTCATTAAATTGCTTTATAAGACGATAATACTTCGTTAACTCAGTGTTCAGAAAACCGATCAAACATATTGTACACTACTACTAGCCTTAGATTTTGCACATTTTTTTTTGATCTCAACCGAAATTCATAAAAATCTTTGGCGTGCAAGCGTAACGAACGAAAATCTCACTTTCGATTATTTTTGTACTATTCTGCTATTCTCTTCGGGTTAATTTCGTTGCTAGATCAAAGAGTTTAAATCGTTTCTTCGAGACTCACTGAGCTTCTTCTTTTACCTCTGTTGATTCTGCTTGCAGGAGCTGCAGGGGTCAAAAACAGTGTGGCAAACTAGTCTTCAAAATATATGTCATGTTCTGTACTACATATCCTTGACTTCAAAATATTCATGATCACCTGCAATTGTTGCTACAAGATGAAAACATAAACCAATACTCATTAAAACATCGTTAACAGTAAACGAGGAAAATCAAATCACCGTTCTATAACCCTTCTAAAAAGCTTAATAACTCACCAAGTAAATTTCCTTTAATTCGGCTTCACTGCAAGCTGCACCGGGTTATAAGCCGGGCTCAATCTAAACCCTCGCGTAACGAGCGGCGAATGAACCCGCGAAGGGTTAAGTCTGAAGGGTTACAGGATTCGCGCACATCTTTGTTAGAAAGTAATGAAGCGATCTTAATGTGACGTTATTTAGACTTTTAATTGTGGAATGGGTTCATTAAAGAAGGCATTTTGATAAGACTAATGCAATTGTAGGAAAAACGACTTTTAACATTTTATTGTATTAGGCATTGACCATGCACTAGGCTTAATAATAGTGCCACCAACAAAATTCCTTTTATCATGGTGATTTTACAAAGCATGTTACATTCATAATATTCATCAGTTTTTCTTTAATAAACTCACGTTAGACCACTACCTCACCTGATGGCAAGCGAAGATGTAGTCGACGGAACGCTTGCCTAGCCTAGAAGTAAACTGTTCACTTTTGACTTAAAAATCCGCAGGTTGCAGTTGTCAGAATATACAGTTACTTTTTTAGAAACATGTTCTTTTTTATTTTATTTAATATGTGTTTGCTCTTGACTCTAGTCTAGGTCATAGATACCAGAGACAAAGTCGACGATGGAGCGAGCTTACCCAGAAGAAGCCTGATCACTCTAATTTTGAAGAGATTAGGGTTGTATGCATTCGGAAACACAGACGCAGGCAGAGAGTTTCACTCCTTTGCTGTGCGCATTACAAAAGACGTCTGGAAACGTTTAGTGCGAAAAAATGTAATATGGGCGGAGCCTATTTTAAAGTATCTTAATAATGGATAAGGTTTTCTATCTTCTTAGGCCACTAGCTGCTTATTTTCCTTTAACAACGCCCACCACTAAAAAACCTTCTTATTGTTTGCGTTATCTTATCACTAAGATAATACCCAAGTGGAGCATAGATAAGCTATCTGCTCGCCTACGATTGGCTGGTCTACTTTAACGACGAGTGTTGAATATGATAACATAAGGTAATCTGTAGTGATAAGCATTGATAAGGAATGGGTGTTACATTATGTGTAGGTTATTCTTTATCAACCATCTAATAAATCGAGCAAAGTTGAAAGTTAATTCCTAGAACTGCCTGCAGCCTTTTCATAAATATTACTTCTTTCATGATCGATAGGTAGATATAATTTCAGGAAGTCGTGGCAGGAAATAACAAAAGCCGAAAATGTCTAAGCAACGCTTGTCGAGGTTGGTCTGTGGATGGGTGACCATTAATTACATAGTGAGATTCCTCTGTAGCTCGGAAATTACGGTAAGCTTTTGGTCTGGGCAGTTACTTCTAGATCTTTAACAGTTGTTGCGGATGGTCAGAAGCCACCAACAACAAAAGACACCAATTCTTTAAAGAGGTATCTTATTTATTTAGTAATGTGCAAACAATATACTTAAAAAAAAAACAGAGAAAAGAGCACAAAGGTACTACTTATTTCGTTAGAAATTTCTTCCAGCAGACCTGCGACAGAAGAGTGGGATTAGATATGTAGACACAGTATGTAAAGAGACAGAGAAGGAAACTTAAAAAAGACTATGCTAAATTAACTAAAACATATTATTGTCTATTAATATAAATATAATCAAACTACAATAAACATACAAACAAATATACTAATATATAAATATCTATAAATATCTTGTTATCCAGTTACTGGGTACTGACGTTCAGACAGGGAGTCACTCCATGTTAAAAACTGGTGTTCAGCTGCGTCTAGTTAGACTAGGAGCTGACACCAACATAGTAGGGAAAAGGCTAAGCAGAGTGTCAATTTTACTAATTCTTAAACAACGTTCGCAATCACATCTGTCAAAAATGTTTGGAAATTGAGGTTTTTTGGCAGATTGCGACTGACATGTGGATGTGAACGTTGCTTAAAAATTAGTAGAATTAATTGGTACTCATCAGATTGCACGGAATAGAAGCAAAGGTCATTTAGAGCAAATTCAATAAAAATTCGGGTTCAAATGTTAGATTTCATAAACAAAGATCAGGTACCAGTCGCGTGGCAGAGCTTTCTCCACATTGTACATACGCAAACAACTAATTTATAATGAAATGAAAGATGTAGGCCGGGAGACCGCCCAACAACTGTAACTAGTCATGTCACTTCACATTGTTGACATGCGATTTGTCAATTGTCAGATTACAATGAAAAATAATCGCTAAAGACGACCGAGTTCTTGCGAATCATGTCAGAATTTTGTAATAGTTATGACAGCCAGTGTTTAAAATCATTAGCACAACAGAAAACTGATTGAAAAGATAAAGTACGATAAGATAAGCAGCTAATGTCCATCCCTGATATGGCTTGGCCAAGATATAGTTTTTTTTTTGGTTTTAATTTAATTAGTAATTTTTCTATTCAATATTGTTTTTTTTATGCGTCTTTTCTGGCGGAAAAACAGTTTACCTTTCTTGTTTTCTTTCATAGAGGAACTGTGCTTTTTGATGGATATTTATCTTTATTGTATTACGATAATAAAATATACACATAATATATTGCAATACCATATTTTATTATTAATTAGCAATATAAGATAAACATCTCATTCTAAATGTTAACTAAACAAGATTTGATAAATAAAGGCGATTTAAATTAAAGAAAAGGTCTGATAAATAAGTCATACGTGTATATGTAAATAATCTACTAAAATTATCTAAAATTGGTTGTCTGAAGTTGTCTAATTTATTATTACATATATGAACGAATACTATGCAATGTTCATATATATATTATGCACCATGAGTAGGTATGTTAGTTGAAAAGCAAGCACTTAATGAATTCATTCTGTCTAATTTCTGGTAAATTATTTGTATTGATAGATTATTATGACCGTGTGGCCATAACCTACTTCAATAATCAGATATTTTTGTTCTACCACAAAAACATTCATGTTTTTTCATATTATACTAAAATCAGAAAATTATGATCACATCACAAGAAACGTATCCACCGACTCAATTCAGCAACAGTTTCCAATACACCTAACACATTCCCACTGGAACACAGTTGCCTATCTCCTGAACTAACACACTGGTGTTATAAATCCTGGGCCCACGACGCGCCATAAATAAGGCCGCGCCACACCTGGCGGTTTGATGGACTCCTACGAGTCGCGCTAGAGCGCCCCGTCGACTGGCACGGTTTGACGCATGGCCGCAGCGCCAGTGTGCTGTCGCCCTAATCCACTGCTTACTGATTGACCCTATGCTGATATATGCGTATTTGTGAGAAGTTAAATTAAACTATTGGAAGGGAAATTAATGGAACATTGATATGCGAGTCGAAGAAAATCTGCAGGGCACTTGCCGTGTCATCGACTATTCACTTGATCACTTCAGCCTGTTCATAATCCGAAGTTTAACACGTTGTGTCAATTAATTCTAGGTACCTAGACTTGTTTGCCTAGGAACAAAATTCTAACTTCTCAATATTGTTATGCTATAGTTTGGATGGGTGGGTGTTTGTTACTCAATCACGCCAGAACGGCTGAACGAACTGAATGAAGTTTGATTCAGAGATAAATGGACCCTGAAGATGGTTATAGACTATTTTAACGCGAGCGAAGTTGCGGGACAAAACTAGTGAGGTATAAATAGTAACTAAGCAATTCCTAGGTATGTATGCATATTGCAAAGTTTCCAACTAGTGCCTCAACTAAATCTCTGCCACCTCAGGCAAAAACTTCATAAACAAATACTCCCCAATAAAATCACGCGCCCGTCAACTACCATTAAAATAAGGAAAAATACGTCATTACTTACTTATATAGAGAAACAATAAAGCTTGTTTAACGAGACGCGTCATAACCTACACCCACAGGACGCCACACAAATCGCATTATGTTATTTGTAACCCGTCGGACGCGTATTGGTACCCGTCTGGTATCGGTCTCGGTCTCGGTCTCCGCTGACTTATTACGGATGTGTATTTCAATTGTATTTACGTTCTGCCAATAGGTGCGAGCTGGCTTTGTGCTCATTATGATGGGTACAGGCTAATGAGGCATAAACATGGAAATGTTGATCTGGGTGTAAAGGATGTTACAATGAAAATCAATACACTCAAGAGCTTCTCACATAGAAGACCAGCTTGAATGTAAAAACGCATGTTCAACTTATACACAGTATTTATAAGTTGGGGGGCTTATGTTTAATGTCAAGAATAGATATTTTATGTCGGTACTTTTTACAGAAGTTACGCCGTAATTACAAAACTAAACTGTTCCATTAATCGTAGGAGTCGACCTGTTCCATTTAATACACTACTGCAATCTTTAAAACCTTGTCACTGTTGCTAATGCTCTCGCAGCTGACACTAATCATGCTATATCTCCATCTTTAACTCCAAACATCGATGTATTTATGTCGTACCGGTGATTAGTATCATTAATAATAACAGTTATCTCGTGAGCATGTGAATGGAAGATTATTTTACCCACTACTAAATAATGAGGTGATATTTAATTAAACTTACTTTGTGTTAAATCCACCTTGCGCGCAATTACAGATACTCGTACAACTCGCCATTAAAGCTGTTAACCTCCCGATATTAATGTGATCATTAATGTAAACAACAATTTTCTTCGTCGTGAATCTTGCTTGGTAAGTGAGTATAGGAAATTTACCGCTGTTCTCTGCCAAGAAACTAAGAAACTATGGTACCTTTACATTTAATACAAAAGTAGTCAGACCTAATATGGGGATAAACAACAATAAAATTGAATGATTTATCAACGCAGTAGACGCAGTAGATCGCACACAATGTAGGGCGTATGTCGAGTGGTGCCAGGCGACGCCAGCGCCCACTTCCTACCACGTGTCGCTGCGGAATGTAGGCGCGAGGAATGTGGCGCTGACTCCGCCAACCTCCAACATATTGCCACCAAATACCTACCGCACAAGCGACTTGAAAACGCACTCTATGTCTGGTATCTATTATTCTCTAATTGCCATCAACATTGACGGGTTAATCGCTGGCACAAACATTGGCCATACATTAAGTTTAACTCCTGTACATGTGTATAGAGTTAATTGTACACAATTTATATGCTAATATTTTAATGTCCGCGAAATTATAGCCGATAGTCTATCGGAAGTCGGTTAAGGCCATTTTTTTCGTATAGTAAAACTTGGAGAATGTGAGTCGCGTTTTTTTCTGATATTGCCACATAAATATTGGCCAAACGTTGTTTAGACGAATGTTATTAAAGATAGCTGGCATAGTTTCAAAATAGGCCTTTAGCTTAGAAGGGGGTCGCAAAACGCCTTGGGCCCGGCTACAATACTAAAATGTGGCTCTTATAACCAATAGGTAGGTACTACAAGAAACATTGATTTATGAGTAATTATATCTTCAGTGATGTTAGAATGTGTGTTAATTATATACTCAAGATATTATCTTAAAGTTTATCATTTAATAAGATGCACAGTAAAACACGACCGTTTTTGCAATTTTTGAAATGCCGTAGAATTTTTAAAGTTTCTGTACATTGACAAAAAGTAGCAAGTGGTTTAAAACTATTCAAAACATCCTCAAATCCTGGCAGCTATCATGGTAGGAATACACATGGTAAAGTCTACTGAATTAACTGTTCATTTATCAAAAAACCCTAACTTTCAAAGCCCATTGAAAATCTCGAAATCACTTACAAATTCAATCCCATACGGTTCAAACATTCCGGGAAGCGATCCTACAAATCATTTTTTCCATAAACATGTTTTTAACAGTGACAAACAACGGTACAGCGCGAAGAATACATGTTCGAACTAACCCGTAAATAACGCGGAGATATTTATTTTTATTGGCCAGATCTGGAGATAGACCGGTGAAAGGCAATAGCGATATGTGACACAGATACCGCGGGGGCTTAAGATACCGCGTGTTGCTATGTGATAGCGAAGTGGATGGACACGGAGATAGTCGAAAATGGAGATATAGCTGATGAGTTGGTAAAGCTAGTTTATTGTACTGGTCTACTGGTTTTGATTTCAGATACAAAATGCAGCTTTAATACACAGACGTTTTATTGCAGATAGTTCGAGTAGGTACTTCCATATTTCTAGCTTAGGCAGATGTGACCGATGCAGAGCAGATCATGAACGTAGTTTCGTATATTGAGGTATCTAAAATGGTGATGTCTAAATTGTATTAAACAAAGTCGCTCTCTGCCTTTTTCTGTGCTTACTTCTTTTAAACCACGCCACGGATTTTAACACAATTTTGACTTACAGGAGAGTGAAAACGAGGATGGTATGTGTTTAAATTAACACCACTGAGCGGTTCGCTAGTGATTCATATAACACCCTTAGGATTAGAAACTACAAAATGTCGCTCTTAACAAAACGAGTATGTAATTCATTAAATTCAAATATTTGAGTATAACTTTGCTTTATCCTACCTATGACCTTTCCTCTGCATCCCTTTGATTTTCTTGTCATTTCTCTTCAAGTGTAACACAATATTCTAGCTCCCGGTTTTAAGCAGCCCACATAAAATCATTAACAAGTTCTTTTCCGCCGTCACCTATAATCTAATAGCAACAATCCTAAATACCGCTACTCCATCATAAAGGTATTAATTATGCGATGGCCGCCATAACTCCATGACTCCACTAGTGGACTTAACGACTGTTCCCATACTAAGGAATGTTGATTAAAAAGACACGTGCTAACTGGTGTGGTTTACTCGAAGATCTTTGTTAACAGTTTTTTTCGTTTGATTTGGGTTAAAAGATGGTCGGGAGGCAATTGACTGGCCTGTTGGTCGAGTGGTTAGTGACCCTGACTGCTAAACCGGAGGTCGTGGGTTCGATTCCTAAATCTTTGTGTGATGAGCATGATCATTTGTCTGGGTGTAATTTGTCAAAATTTGGTGAATGTGTATGTATTTAGAAATATATATATAAGTATGTTTATCAGTTGTCTGGTTACCATAGCACAGGCTCTGCCTAGTTTGAGATCGGATGACCGTGTGTGAGTTGTCTCAAGATATTATATTATTATTATATTAATTAATATTAGTGGTTGAATGAAAAATTGCAACCCCATGTGACTTATTGTAATCTTATCCTCAACACTTGGTTCACTTCTTGTCTCATATCTATACTTAGTTTAGACTTGAAATTAGGTAGGTTAGGAGTCTAAACTGAATCTTTCTCTGCGTCAACCGCGAATAAAAATATTTTTTGAACTCAGATCCCAGATTCAATGGCTCAATATTTTTCTTTCGGGATTAAAGGTGAAAGAAACTTACTTAAGTACATTTTTCCAGTTCATTTAAAAAATGTTCAACTTTACTTTATCAATATCCTCACTCCTCCCAACAGCTAAGATCTGCCAAACGACGCATGAACGTTACAATCAATACGGACGCTTTCAAATTGGCCCTAAATCTAGTCTCCCTTGTTTAATCCGCTCCACTTCAGCTTATAATGGGGAAGTAAAAAATAACCATTTCAGGCTCGGTTAGCTCACCTTGCTGGGGCACCGGCCGGGATTGAGCGCCGCCTATTTAGACAGGAAAGATTAGGCAATTATATGAAAGAATTGGATTAGAGTTTCAATAGTCTTGTGGGGGTGATTCAAGTGTGCCGCGGCGGATGGGGCTTGAAATATAAAAGTTCACGGGGTTTGTAAACTTCAGAAGTGTTTTGTTTTGTAATTGATATTATCAAAAACTACAAAGGAATTTAACTCTCAAATGTTTTTACATGTTCGTGGTGTCCTAAGAATAAACTCGCCGCTAATGAACGAACGCAATCAACAAATCGATACTTTTACCAAAATTAAAATCGTTACCAAATTAAAACAATTAGTTTAATTACAAACAAACAACTGACATTGAGAAACGAAACAATTACGAGGTGTCAAAATGTTACAACCTACATTCTTATAATGTTTGCTAAAGGTCACAAACAAAATGTTATGGATGGCAAAGTTCAGCAAGCTAAGTAAGAATTCGACCGGGGCCATCCATCACACCGTTTAAATAATAAATAAATCAGTAATAATCTTCAAGTGGGTCGGGGAACAACCACCGATGTTATTTACAACCTACAAGATACGAACATAAAAATCTAATGTACGTTTGTGTACAATAAATCACTCAATGTGTACGATATAAGACGGCAGTCGAGGCCGAATTTAATGGCGAAAATTCTACTATTTCGACATAGCGTTCCCACAGAAGATTTTTGTTTGAACATATTTTTCGGCTGTCATAATTATATGACAGATAGTGGATGCCTCTGAGATTCCGGATTGGGGAGACAGCTACTCATCATTTGGGTAGACAAGGTGACGCAGTGGTAAGAAAGTAGAGATTGTGACAAGCTAGCTATAGGAGTGCATATTCATAATATGCTTCGTTTTATGACAGTGTATTTGAAATTGCCAATGTATTGCAGCTTTTATGTCCGATTTAAACTTCGAAGGTACTCGCACATTTCCACATTGCATTGAGAGTCAAAACGATTTCTTTGTTAGTGTCATGTTTATTCCGCGGATGAGAGTCGAAGCTGTCGTCTTAACTCCTATGACATTAAAAACTGTACTATATTTACGCATTAACTATACTTAAGATAAGCCTGTAATTACTTTGCAATATTTTTAGGTTTAAGTATTCTACAGTCTTGCCTAATAGGAATCTTAAATGTTTAACTTCAATATGTCGATTCAGGGGCGTAAGGCTGCATAGTTGCAGTATAATATTTACAATGAAATTTAAGCAAAAGTCTAATTTAACTTTTAAGGTTATTAACTTATCTTAGGAAACAAAGTCCCCCAGGACTTTACTTGAATTAAAGAATCCACCATCAATCGAATAAACTAAGTCGCGCGCCTTACTTTAATTTTATTTCGTACCGCTACAAATTAATTTGTGGATAAATTTTCCTTTATGGACGTTTTCTGGGGGATGTTTTTTGCATGCCGAGGGGTGTCGTTTAGTTTTTTATCGGATGTATTTAAAGAGTGGATCCCCCGGCATCCGTGGGGTTAAGTTGTTCGACTTTAATACTTCCTTGTATCACGTACGCGAGGGACGCCGCGTGCCTCGCTAGGGTTTCTTGACGAGATATGTTTTGTAGTTTCGCAATCACGAAAGATATTTATTACGTTTTATCGATAAGACTCTTCTATCGTTCCCACTCTAGTCATGAGTGCAGTTGTGAGTAATGATGGTTCTTTCAGAGATTTTTTTGTACAAATCGAGAGGATCTGTTTTAGTGGATGTTAAGCAATTTGTTTGGTTTTGAATGCGAATTTGTATAATTGGCAGTAGATCGATTACGAATTCTGCATTAGTAGTTGTTTCATTCACTGATACCGGATTTGGCACTAATCAATCATCTTAATCCTATATACCTAAATCAACAGATACAGTTACTAATACTCTACAATCACAAAACAACTTATAACTTTATAACTCAGACATTCTCCATTAAAAAACTGAATTTTCATCTCCTAGAAGTCCATCACCACTATAAAACAAAAATTCAATTAATCCCATCTGAGTTGCATTGCAACAGAAGCGAGTAGCGATCTTAATCAACATTTTTTGTTCGCAGCGGGCGCGGCTACTGCGCAGGCGCGGCTCAACGGCGTGTGCGCAACTTACCCGAGATACAATTAAAACATAATTGCTTAAGGATTAAACTTTTGAAAGACTTTATTTGTTGTGCCTCAAATGCGGTGTCTATGGGATATTGTTAGGCTTTTAGATATGATGATACAGTGGATTGATTGAATAAGTGTTAGAAATCTTAGATTCGCGTGATTTGATTTGATCGTGCGTTATATTAAGAGTATTTTGTTTTGAAAATCGACGATTTATCAAATAGATCGATGTAGTTTTTAGTAAATACTTCGTGTCTCAATTAATTTTCTTGCCTTGAAGGTAATCCAAGGCTTCAATCATTATTTTCGTCAACACGTTTGACAGAAAAAATTAAGATGATAACAGTAAATAAATTAATAACAACAATTTCATAACATTAACCTGCTTCTTTAGAGCAGTCAGTTAAAGATGAAATAACATCAAACCCACTGAAATAGACTGATATGATATGATATAGACTGAACGGCAACAACCTTCTCACTTTTAATTTTAAAAGTAATACCTAAAGATTCCAGATCAATTTTTTTAACTTCCAAGTTTGTTGAGACCATCTCCAAGATAATATCACATGGAGACGCCTAAAATGCTGCCATAAAACTTTACGACCAGTGCACACTTCATTATTATTTTTTGTAATATAAAAAAGACTTGCAGCAACACCTGGATAGATCAGAAAACACTTTTGTAGGACCATACCCATATCATAAAGATGATTAAAATCAACTGTATAGGTACAATGAATGCCAAATAGCTGTTGTTGACTCGTTTTTCAGTTTAATGACACTGACATACCTATGCCTAATTGATTAAGCAAAAGCGATAAAAATATTTATCGAATCCGAATAATCAGAATCGATTACGCACATCAACATGAAACTATTGTTGGAGACGATCAGTAATCTGATCACGTTCCAACAGACAATGTAAACGAAACAGTAATTCTTAAGGAACGTTTCGATTAAAATCGTTCAAGTTTTATGAGCTTGTACTTGAGGGAAGCCATGCATATTGCTAGTTCGCTATAAGAATTCTTAGTTCCCCGCGAGGGAGTGTTACCTAAATTGCCGTAACAATAAGGGTTCGACTTTAAGGGAGACTTCTTTTTTTATTTTACAGTAATTTCCCATTACATTTTACGTGAGTCAGTCTTGTGGGGTGAAGTTTTTGCAATTGCAATTCTTAACCGCTGTTCCGTATTCTGTTTTATGATTGTCGTAAGTGGGCCGTGTTCGGTAATAGAAATAATGAAAAGAGAATTATGGTTTGTAAGATTAGAATAAACAATATTTTATATTTCTTACATTGAACAAAATAAATATTTAATAAAGCGTAGTAATAAATCAAATGAATACCCGAATGATAGGCGATTGCGAAATCACATAAATGCAAGCATTATTCTCAATGGCCACCAAAAATGGCCAGGATTAGTATTTGTTGGCTGCCGTTGAAAACAGAAGCTTTTTATGGCTCACCGCCCGTCGCTTACTAATCCTACGCCAAAAAACACAATAAGCCATATCGTGACGTCACAAGAAGAATGCCACCAACATTATTATCGTAGTGGTTGAACCCCCGCGCCGCGATCTCTGTAAAGCGTTTGATAAAGTGGATCACAAAACGCGACGCAGCGCAACGCTGTAATATAAATAAAAACGGGCCCATAAGTGGCCCTTGCGGTAAGCCCAAGTCTCTACCGCCCCACGCGGAATCGCGAAAGTGGTTTCATAAGCTAACCGTGCGAAACGCCTTCTCAGTTGTTATTGTGAAATATGAATTATGAAAATAATAAAAAATAAAGCGTTCGGGGGTGGAGCGGGGTAAAGCGAGGCACGCGGCGGCACGTGCGCGCTCGCGAGCCAACCAAAATATTGAAAAGTTTAACCGCACTATTGTACCGCGCCACGGCAGCCCGCCAGCCCGCCAGCCCGCCAGCACAGCCATTCAACGTGACACGTGACTGTCTTAATTTCATCAATTAAAGTGAGAAATTGTAATCGAATTACTTTCTGTGAACGGCTATGGATTCTGCTAAATATTGCTGCTGGCTGATAAAAAATAAACACAGTAAAAAGTTTTTGTAGTTGTGCAGCAGAATAAAATAATACACGCGACTACTCAACACAAACACAGTTTGAATTTTTTTTCAGGTTTTCTTACTAAAGAATATATTGAACAGCACCACATCGTCTGTCATCGGAAAAGCTCGGGAACATTTTTAATTTAAAAGTAATAAACACAAAGAATGCATTAAGTTAACACACTTCCTGATCAACCCGTTATCTCCCGGAGGGTTGTTTAACCTCTCTTAATAAGGATGATCCGCGCAGCTCCTGCATTCATACAATATTGACGCGCCGCAACGCCTTTGTATTAATAGTGGAAAAATTTAATACTGTTTGTGTGCCGCGTCGGTCCCGCCGGAGGATTACGGGGGGTAGTTTTTTAAATAGGGTTAGATTTTTTCCGCCATGCGAGGGTCGTGATAAATGACACATGCACATTTTTCGAAATACCCAATTTCGGATTTAAGTCACCCTCAAAGTGGCCGGTGTGGCGATGGCGGCGCGGCCGGACAATGGCACAGGGCGCTCTCGCAGTCATTTACACCACCGCTTTGTTGTTCCGCGGAAGGGTATTACGGCGATACTCTCTAGGATATTGGAAGCGGTTATGGGGTTTAATAATGCATTTTCCTATCGTGACGGCCCACCATTACTTTGAGATAAACTGCGCGTAAAATTGCCTTCGAAAAAACTTAACGAGTGTGTTGTATTGACGTATAATTATGGATTCTGTTCATGTGAGGTTGGCGAAGGCAGCCTGCAGCGCAGTTTTTGTTAGAACAGACAATTGAACAAATTGCTGCAAGATACACAACTTTGTTAGAGTAACGGTTGGCAAAAAGTGCAGTAAATGAGCATTGGTAATGGTAATGCATTAAACTTATGAAGTGGAGGCGTCAAAACGATCAATTACACCGTCTGTCAAATCGACTCGTGCGCACATCCGCGACTTTTTACGCACATGATCAAAGATGGTGGGTGATTAAAGGCTTGCAATTAAACTGCGATTAGCTTCGTGTCGACTGATACCAGCAAAGCGAATAAATTGAATTTAATTATGCATTAGTGATAGGAAAGTGTAAACTTACAGGCACTTATTATTCAATGAGTATATTTTACGAGCCGTAACACAAACATGTCAGATTAGGTTTAATTTACAGCCAATTTCCTACCTTTTCCTAGATTTTCGCCCAGGTATGAACCTGTTCTATAATTCTAATTCTAAATATAACATTAATGTGTGCGTGCCTTCCACGAATCAGAGAATGTTAATGTGGCCTAATAATTGTTCACCTATTAGTAATTAATTATGAAGCAAACCATAAAAACACAACTTGACCTTTAAAAATGTCGTGTCGTTTTCTAATATTTGCCGCACAAACTAAGATAAATGGTTCAACTCAAATGTCTCCGCAATTTATTATGAAAGCCGCCATTAAAAGTGGGGTGAGCACAAATCAAAGTGTCGTGAAAGAATTCTTAAACAACTATTAAAGGAGTCGTGATAGTCTACCATCTTATGAAATAGTTTGTTCGGTAAATACTCCGGAACTTTTGTTAACACAATATTAGCATAGTTTTTGGAGGAAATAAACTATAAGTCAGTTTTCTCCCTCGGTACAAATATTACGAATACTTCCATTAGTATGATATAGATGCATATGTCTACATATTGCAACTAGATTCCTTTTCAGGGTCTTCTGACCTCAGCAGTTCCGACGGTCCTCCGGTACCAGTAACAACAAAACTATTTAATGGACTTCATTAAACACAGTCCTCTCTTAAAAATAGTCATGAAAATACTATTGCAATACACGCTTATAACTTTGATTTAGCTTAACTTTAACTTATTACATTAGGGTAAATTTTTCCAACATCATCATCTAGCTGGGTTTAGCTAGCCTTTGTATTGAATTTGTATAAACAATGAAGAACAACAATCATCACCATTTCCACTAAAATCATCCACTGCTGGACATAGGCCTGCACAAGTCCATCCCCCATACTGTGATGCTACAGGTCATGGGCGTGCAGTAGGCTACAGTAAGGGTAGGCCAGCCCATACAAAATGCCCAAAAAACACAACTCACCACACTATTCAGGGTTGAAATCACGATACTGACGATGCGAATTGTCCACTTTGAAAGTGGATGAAAAAATTTTTTTTTTGGCATTTTGTATGTGCTGGCCTACCCTTACTGTAGCCTACTGCACGCGCATGCTACAGGTTAATAAATACAAAGGCAAGAATGGTGTTTAAGTGTAAATTTAAATATTAAACAATAAAGCGTCGTTATGGTCAGTAAACAGATCGCTAAAGTTTATCATGGCTGCATTAAAGTTAGTGGGCCAGTTTAGTGCATAGAGCCGAGGAGAGCTGTGATGAAATGTGATCGTTTGCGAGAGGGAATTATCTCATTGGATAAAGTTGTAACCGCTATTGGTCTCTGCATCACCCAAAGTTTAATTAGTCCGCCACTGTACATTTGTGTGCGTAAAATATTAAATAAAAAGTAAAATGAAATCGCTCATCGGTATCAAACAACACATCCTGTTCGTTTTGGACATTGTCTGCTATTCGTACGAGACTTAGGCCTTTGTCGTCAGATAAAAACAATGAAGGTTTTTGGTCAGATTGGATTATTTCTATCGATTTTCCTCTCCTCCATTTTCCTTTCCTCCATCGACTTGAATCTATACTAACATTATTAATGCGATAGTGATTCACTCTGTCTGTTTCCTTCGTTTTCATACCCAGACTGCTGAGCCAATTTTGATGAATTTTGGTAAATTGATGGAATATACCATGCAGAAGGACTTAGGATTAAAATGTATCCCATGTCCTTCTCCTAGGTCCTATCCATGAATCCATCTTTTCGTCGTTTTTTTCCTAGAGTTCTCTGCTTTTGTTTCATAAATATTATTGTATATATTTATCAACTATGTACTTATTAAATATATAAACTAGCTGTCCCGAGAGACGTTGTCCTGTGCGAACGTTTGCTATGTGTCTGAAGAAAAAATCGATAACAGCGCCACCTACCGGATCCAATTGTGAATCTAAACTATTCTCGAATCCCCTTGAACATACACAAAAGATTTCATCAACATCGGTCCAGCCGTTTAAGAGGAGTTCAGTGACATACACACGTACACAAGACATATATATGTCGTAGGATAATTTGATACTTCGAATCTTCGCGAAAATCCTAGGGGTTTTGCGAAAACGCGGATAATTAGACATAGGCGAAAAATTATCAAATCTTACTGGACAAAGTCAGGATTTTTGCGAAAATACTCGTTATTATAGCAATATTGCGAAACGAAACGCTGGCTGTTATGAAATAAGAACGCTGATTGGTCGGTCAGCGCGTTCAATAAGAGATCGTCTCTGATTGGTTGACGTCTTAAATGTCAATCATTTGTTGCCGCACGTTATTAACTAGGAACCAATTAGAAGTCAGCCAGCAAAATTGTAGCCAATCAGTGTTGAGCACATCAAATCTTACTATAGTAACGAGTATTTTCGCAAAAATCCTGACTTTGTCCAGTAAGATTTGATAATTTTTCGCCTATGTCTAAATATCCGCGTTTTCGCAAAACCCCTAGGATTTTCGCGAAGATTCGAAGTATCAAATTATCCTACGACATATATATTAAGAATAGCACACCTAACACTACCTACAGTACAGATTTTTCTTTTTCTCTTTTAAATCCATCCAAAGTTTGTCTTGAAAAGATCGCTTCATTGTGTCACCCTATGTGATGTTTTCGTCATCTATATTTTTTGTAACTATATGGTGTACATAATTAAGAGTATTTTATGCTTCGTGAATCAAAATTGGTCCAACAAGACATATCCCGGGAATACGTTCGTCCGGGATGATTTCCAACGATCAAGCCGGTGAAGCTGCTGGCAGAAGCTACTATTGTTTAATATTTCCAAAATTCAAAAGAGTTCCAAAGAGCTAAGAGTCAAACCATTTCCTTCAACATCTATTATTGAGCTCCCGGATCGTCATTATAAACATGTGCCGCAACAGAGTCATCGGGAGCATTCGTTCTCGTTCGTACACTTCGAGCTCACATCATCACTAAGCATTTAACAAACCAATATAATATAAAAAGCAGTGTGAAACTCCGCGATAGCATCAATACACTCCGACTGTACAATTAACTCGTCTCGCAGTGGTTCGTACAGCAGATAATAATATTATAAAGGTGCCATTGTACAGCGACACACGCTAAGCTACGCATGTTTACTTAGCTTCGCAAAAACAGGCGGGATCATCGTCTGCAATCCACAACCATGCTACGCACGGTGGCGCAACAGGCGAGCGAAGTACTGCGAAGCTAACTTGGCAAACCTCTCCGAGCAAATCCAACGTTGCAGTGGACGGTCGACTTTAATCAGTGGTGCAGCAGGCGGAACCGAATGATGCTTCTTGTATGCTGCGGCGCCTGCACGGACCATTACGCTATGGTTTATCGGATTGTAGTTAGCGCTGGTAAGGCAAGCTGGGAGTGGTGGAGACAGATAAATCTTGAACCAGAAGAATTATACCTGAGTGCATTCAGCCTGTTAGCATTCAGCTTCATCTCAATGAGACTTTCATAGTTGATTTTGAAATTAAGAATAAAATATGTCTCTCGCTTTCACTTTTTGAGTTCTGAAACATCGGATGTGATTTTTTTTTTTGGAAAATTGAAGGACATCCCTGAAATTAGCCTGAGAAAAAAAAATCACAGACTTCAAACTATAACAAGCTGACTAGTAGTGAATAATTCATCTATTTTTTTTTTCGAGGTAAAATAGTAGATACATCCAACACGACTCACACGTGACACAACACGACAAACAACCGACAAAAACTTTTGATTTTATTCACCGTTACGTTCGATCACATCCCCGTAAAAACACCCTCGATGGGAAAAAGAAAATGGCCTTTAGGAATTTCTCTTTAGCCAACCCTTCCAACCGTTAATAAATGTCACTGCGAGACCGTTGACACCCGGGGTGACCGGTGACCCCGCGCCGCGCCATGTGCAGGACCGTCCTGCTAAACGGTGTCTCCACGGCCCACTTCCGACGTTTATGGTCACCGTGTCTTTAATACTTTTTAAACCGTGAAATAGTGAGCGTGTGCGCATTAAAATTTACGGGCCATGCTGATTTTATATAGTGATATGGTGTTTAAAGTGGCAAATAGACTTGAATTTCTATGTAATTGCTGCACTTATTGCTTTATGGTATTGCTGAGGTCATTTTCGCTGTGGCGGTGGTTAGCGACAATAGTAATGGCTGTGCGTATCCTGTATGTGTTTGTTTTTTACAAGTTTCCTTATTACAATCGCATTGTCGAACGATAATCATAATTTTCTATATCCGGCTTGCGTTATTTTTGCTATTTTATAAAACAGCGGTATGAAAATTGTTGGTAATTGCTATTAAATGGTATGCTATTATGTTGTAATAACATATTGAATTTGAAAGCCCCAGCTGTCCAAAAGTGATAAATGCTGCATGCCTGTGCTGACACTTCAATATATATTTAAAAGTCGCAAATATGAACACAACAACAAATAATGTGTTTACTTCAATTACTTTTGACAACCATGTCATAAGCATTCGATCAGTTTCGACAAAAGAATAAACTAATAATTAGTTATAACTTACAATTATTGTACAAATGTAATGTGTAATGGCAGGAAATCATTACATACTTAAGCCAGTGCAAATCGTTGACAAGTGCAACCGTCGTTAATTGAATATTTATACGTGTTAATGACAAACTCGTAGTGCGTGGAGGTAATCTTACCAAAATGTCGCGGCTGTTTACCGGACATGTGCACGCGCACCTTTAGCCCGCGGCGCGAACATTAAATTGGCCCCAAGTGTATGACGGACAATGAAGAAAAGTTATACGTTAAATTGGCCGCCAGTGTACGAAGGTTGAAGTGTAACTAATTGCGTCACTCTACAGTACACTTGATTGCAAAAAGAGTGAAATGCTATAAAAGTAACGGTATTTTTTCTTGATGGTTTATGAGTATAGGACATAATGGTGTTCACATGTGGATCTACTACTAATTACGGCTGTTCGAGTTTTAATGCCATTCTGCTGAATATGGCTCAAGAGCCATCATTTAATGGTTGTGCTTGACAAACTAGAACGAATTTTAGTTGGGCTTTTTAATTTGCGCCATGTCTCTTAAATATCCAGGCAATTTTTTAAAGATATTAAATAGTACCAATTTCACCGTGACTCTGCAACTGTTAAGGGCTATATATGAATGAAGACGGATCAGTTTTGTACCTACTATATTTCCACAAGTTGAACATTCGAAACCTCCACTTAATTACATGAATATATCTTCTGTACCTAATAGCGACAAATGTCTTCTGTATTGGTGATGTATAGATTTAATTTATTAATGTATCGATTTAAATCAGTAACTACATAATCTAATTACTTACATCAATCCATAGTTTAACACATCGATTGATGTTTGATAAGGATAACTAAACAATTAGATACAAATCTACTCAACAAGAAACCGAATGAACCCAATCATCACTTTATCATCATATCAGGAAATCTATCGTCCATGTTCCTCGCCCTCGATCAGCAGATGATATCGTTGCGTATAATATGCTAACTATCGCGATATTTTAACGTTCATGCGTGTGCGCTCATGCGTACGATTAGCACTTTTTGCTGTGACCACCGTTGCCACTAATGGACGGTATAAAAAGGTTATCTATGCCCAATTTGGTTGTAAACTTTTATAGCGATGTAGTGACGCGTGATAGTAAAATGCAGTTAATTACTTTTAGAGTTACTACAGCTACTGTCAAGTCATACCTAGTCTCCACCGAATACCCTACTGCAAGTGTAATCCTATCAAGCACCAGATGATCAACTTTTCACAAAACTTCAGGCCTGTTATTTGACACCAGTCTTGCCAAGTGTTGTTCGTTTATCCAGTAACTGGGTCATGCAGATCAGAGAGGCAGTCGCTCCATGTTAAATACTCTGCTGTTTCCGTGAGGGAAAGTCGACCCTAACATAGTTGGGGTAAAGGCAGCCTGATTGACTCAACCTAATACCACTAATGCGAAAGAGGGTCTGTTTGTTACGCTGTCACGCTTAAACTGAAAAACAGGTTTTGACGAATTTTGGCACAGAGATTGATGGAACCCTGGAGACGGTACTTTGAACTCAAAGGAGCAGCCAAAAGTTAGTCTAATGTATGACAGTTGATAGGTGCGGTTGGTAGGTGCCAACTGTACCTCCCATTGTTTACGTAGAATCGAAAGAATTGCGTGCACAGCGAAACTTTTTAGTAGGTATTTTTCGAGTCGTGCAGCATAGGGGGACTAACCAGTAGAGTTCGCCCTCTGTTATTTCAATAATAATAATAACGTTTTATCACTAACCCAAAGATACGTTAAGAAAACGCTGACTGACTGCGACTCATGGCTAGTATCTTTTTACTCCAACACTACGGGGCTTTGTTCCTATTACCAGATGCAATGAAGCGAGTAAGAACTAAGACTACGTAAACAAAACACGCAAAACCGATAGATTTATATCTTACAATATTAATTACGCTTATGGCTGAATTATGGTGATTACATTGATGATAGCCTTGGAAAACGGGTCATTAGCTGCATACCTGCATACTGCATTATATGTGTTACCTTAAGCGGTTTGAAGCACCGGGAAATAGAGTGGAGCATGCAAACAGTCACGGTTGTAATCTTAGAATATACGAAAGATATGGAAAGAAATTTTGACACGACAAAAGGCAATCAGTCATATCTTACAGACTTTTTTTACTTCCGTGTATTTACAGTACCAGTTCTTAAAGCATTCGCATTATCAATCCCAATGTTCCCACTTCTGGAACAAATGTATCCCCTATTGTATGAGGGAGTGGGCTATAATCCACCTCACAGGCCCAATACCTGTTGGTCTCATTTCTTCAATATAATTGTTAAAATGATAAAATTCAAAAGTTCAAAATATTAACTTAACATAACTTTACTTGCTACTAGAACGTATATTTTCAATTACAATCTAATAAATCACAAAGCAATTTGTTCACTGAACGCTACAAAAAAAATCCGAATAAATTAAACACACCTAACCCTCTTCTGTTCCTGCAAAAAAACAAAGCTCATCAAGTTTTTGCACCAAATATTTCCATAAGCAATACTAGTAGTTACGCACTGGATCATCTTGTTACATCGCTGTACACTGGTTGGTTACAATGGCACATTTCGATCCCTTGCGTCACACAGCCGGACAGTGCGTGCCTGTTCGTTACTAAACACACGTATTATGCTGTCACTTCGTCTCGCATGATTGGTCGCTCAGGTGGTGATGCTTCATCAGGTTTTTGAGGGTTGGGAGATTCAATTGCTACCTGTAAGATTCAATGCTCGTGTGTATTGCTTTTTATGTGTGTTTTAGTCGAGTGCGAAATCATGACGTTTCAAACTTTGATTAAATTACTTAACCTTACGCAACAACAAAAGGTAGAGAAGAGATACCTTGGCTTTGTCAGGACATAAACAACAGGAAGTACTGCAATAAAAGCTTAGTGACACCAAGCAAAAGTTTAACTACATATTACGAAACCAACCTTTCCCGTATCAATCACACAGGGCCAATTATAAAACAAAAGAAGAAGCTGCTGTCAGATTGAATCATAACGAACCATTGATATTGTACACGCGTACACCGCTAATTAACAACCGACACATCTGCCCCAGACTCACGTCAGTAGAACAATAGAATAACCAACAGCGTGACGTAAACAAACCAATTTGAGTCACTTTCGGTATCGCTGACCCCTACGGCGGCGCAGGGTTATCGCCCATCTCAACGGATTTTAGACAACAAAATTAGAATCCAACTAATTTCACTAGACAGCCGTGTCCACTAATATAGAGCAGTAAAAAACACGCTTTATATTTAGCTAAATAACCTTAATCTTAATATAGGGTGGTAACATCTTTCCGCCTTCACCCCATACCTATACCACCACTGCAACTCCAACTCTAACTCAAGAACTATAAAGTCTAATGTTCTCTTTACAAAGTGAATTTCTTATGCTGTTTTATGAGTAGTGCTAATTGATATCTTGTTGTATCTGGACACAGTACGTTATACAGACGCAAGGTGGTCGGTCGCAAGGTGCACGGCGACCGTTGGCGCACCTTCCTCGGCCGGCGGCGATAATAATACCTGCGCAGACGCAGTCCACGGAACCAACTGATTAGTGGAACGAAACGGTGACAGTTTTCCACTTTGACAAACGTAGTAGATTTATTGACAGATAGCCTTATGATGAGCGGCTTCCGGGTTCGAATGGGGTGATTATTCAATTAGGTGTGACAAAAAGTTGACGGGTGGAAAAGACGATGACTTAATTGGCACAAAGTAAGTAGTTACACGTGACAAGGATGTCAAAAAAGTAAAAACAAATTAATATGTACGTCATCTTTATTATCATGTTACATCATAACAACAAGAGTAATGCTAAGCTCAAATGAGATTTGACTTTTATGCATAACACCCCATTATATAATGAGCTGGTTAAGTTTGCAAAACTCAGCAACAGGCTGACCCAATTTTCCCAATATTATTGCAGATGGACCGTTGGTATAAATAACCAGTCGATGTTCGCCATTTATTTTTTGCAATGGCGGAGGTCACTTATGTAATAATTCTACAAGGTAATAACAGATCCAAAAAAGATGCCCATAGATGTAGAGGTCGATGGGAAGTTTTTGTGCAAGTGCATCCCACCTGCAGTCTGATTGATCGCAGGTGGGATCAACAACGATTAAACTTTTCATTTCTTTTGAATATAAAGTGTTTTGTGTATTTAGCTGACACGTTAGATTGCTACATACATCAACTGGAATATGAGTATTCTCTATCTATTCAGGATTGTCCATCTGGATTTTTTCAGAAACAGCCCGGTGTCCGGCTTCGTGCCTGATTGATGGGAAGAAACTTGTTCCCTACTGGTCTTAAACATAATTGGAGAAATGTAGTTGTACTATAAATACACTTCTTCATAAGCTTTCGGAGAATATAAGCCTGGTGTTGTGTTATGTTACCTCAAGGAAGACCTCAGGGAAAAAAAGAAAGAAAAAAAGTTCGCTTTGGTCATAGAATCTCGTCGAAACGACATCGTTTAATGCTAACTCCATCCTAGTTTATTGATTAAACTATGTTTTACAAGTTATCTAAACTGTTGACAATATTACCATTCTAGACACTCATTAGTATTAGGCGCATTGCAATTAAAACGTAGTTTCTACGACTACACTTGAATAAATTCTTATCAAATTGAGCGTGTTATTACTCAGCGGTAATTGCGTGTTTACGCATATGCGCGGACGCATTTCGTGTATTACACACCTGTTACTAACTACAGCTTATTAAAGTTTTACAAGTTATATCCAGAAAATCAACATTAAGAATTCTTAAAAAATCTTGGACTAAATCAGTATTACAGAAGATACCGTCTAAATGACTTCTCAATCTACCGATACTTCATGAACCTGAAAAAAAGTCAAGGTATTTAAAATGATGCAAATCTTAAGACAAGATGCTAAAGAATTTCGATTCGAGTTCAGTTCACTTCAACTATATTAATCTTATAGACTGTTCAACTGTAGGTACCGCTTTAGTGTCGAATGAGAGATATTTCTGATTGCAGGAACTGCGGGTCCAGTCGTGCTATTCGGTAAACATATAACCGTGTTAAGTGAAATGAGTTGTCAATCCATAGCTGTAGGTGGTATGACAGTTCACTTCGCGCTAACTTCGCGCTCACTTCACTTCAGTTTCCAAGTTGACATTTTAACAGAATAAGTAAACCGGCTTTTGTTTGCAGTTTACAGTAAGTGATGGACGGTACTGATAGCACAAAACTCTGAACTAAAAATCTTTTGATATCGTATCGTTTATACAAGTCTGGTTGTAATTTGGGTCGAACCTTCTGCGCGTGATTCTGTGCTGTGACTGCAATAATTTATAGGCATCTATTCGACATTAGTGTTCCAGCGTTAGCTACACAAACGCCTATGTAAATAAGCCGGCAATTTGTTAATTAGGTATGTTCGATTTTAAAAATCATAATTAAAACTTGGGCACTTTTTATACACAACTTTACGACCTCTGTAAATCAGTTAAAGCGTTTGTAAAAAAGTAGTGGCAATTGTTTTTTTAGTGTGAAATATGATGTAGAAACAGTCATTGCGAATATACCTTTACCAGCCGTTTTTACAATACTGAACTTTGTAATCCTACAATCATCAAGTCATTGTTTTCTACAAGTGCTATGTCGAAAGCGCGACCGATACGTTGCATTAGCGACGAACAGTTCAGTTGTAAATGTGGACTTTGGACCTCTCAGAATAGTCAGAACTGGTGACGCGGGAAAATACTTGCTTATCTACTGACAAATGTGGAAAAAGGTGCAGAAGGTCTAGGGAAAAAGGAAAACCCGATCATTATGTAACACTCAATCGACATCAAGCAAAAGCTTGGGACAGCAAGAGGTTTGGGGATGAAGGAAGCTTGAACAAATGAGAGCGTATTTTCTCTTTTATCTCCCTTCAAACCAAAGCCCAAAGAGGTAAGCTGTACATAACGAAGAAGTTTCCTGGTTCAATTGTTTAAAAACCATTCTCACTATTTTTTCTCCTTAGTTTAGATCTTTTGCTGTTGTTTTGATTTTGACGTTCAATGGTTTCTCGAATTCTCAATTATACAAAGTCGAATATAAGTAATTCAAATGGTTCATCATGCACCCGCGATACAAATTATTCTTTTTTAATATAACAAACAAGCAGAGTTTTTTTTTTAAGGTTGGGAAATCATCAAATGACTTCTTCCGTTCTGGGTGGAGCGGAAGGGCGTGTCAGACTCTTACTGACTAAAACCCATCCGTGTTCCTTCTAAAGCCCTTTGCGTTCCAGGGCCGCGGTGACTTTTTCGAACAAATTCCGCAACCCTGGCAGAAAACAAGCAGAGATTACGACTAGATTTTCTGCAACTTCCTATCACATGCTAGTATCGCTAGTATTGTAGGGCCCACCTACGTCCAAACCGTGAGGTTTACGACGCAGTTAACTCAGTACGGCCGATGAGGACATGTCGACACTGAGCCTGCTCACAAGTAGATCATAACTGGCTTATTTACTGTCGCCATTTTAACTGAAAGCGCGGTAAAGGTTTGGTCATATTTTAAGTTTTCATGCAAACTTGACCCGGGCAATACATGTACAATAGCATCAGCTAAGAAATATCAACTACTAAATAATTTCAACCTCTCAATGACAATTATAGCTTTCAAAGGGCATTCCGCCATAACTGTTAACTACGAATACAAATCTGAATAAGAAACATCCCATACTTTACGTTTACATACTACACTATTCAAAGTAGAGTTTCGATCCGAAACTTCAAAACTTAACATGACTAATATTTTTTCATCCAATAAAAAGAAAGTACAATTCCGTTACACGCATGAACTTTATCCTTCACCTTACTTCACCCCTACCGGAACGACTCCTTTTAAAAGTCCTAAATAAAATGATAACACATCTTCAGGGGTTCAGGAGGCACAAGGGCGGCTATCAGATGCCAACCGATCGCCATAAACGACCCCGGGGGTGTCCGAACTTTTGAGAGACTTCCAACTCTTTTATTCGTATTTGTTTTGAAGACGAACATAATGTGACTTGACGCTGTCTCTGCAAGACTCAAGAAACTACTTACTACGTGTTTACTCGTGATAATATAGAAAGTGTTTACTCCTTGTCGACATGTAGATTAGAATTTATGCGATTTCCTTTGAAGCCTGTTGCGCAGTGCAAAACTGCGTTTTATTTAGGAGTTACTGTTAGATATTGAGATAAATGAACAGCTGCTCCTAACCGAAGAAGAGTTGCTGGAGTTAGAGAGCTTGACTTATGGAAGCTGTTAGTGTGCTTCTTGGCGAGGTCTCCTACCTTGCCAAACACATTCTTATATATTGATATCAATTCAAAAAATGGTCAAGACAAAAAGCTTGTTGATTGATTAGACATTGCCTGTTATTGGATAATGAGGGAGTAAGCAGAGTAAACTGAACGAGGATTGACATCCGTAGATTTCACAAGACATCCAAAACAGTGACAATGATCTAATAACCTCAAGATAGTCCTCTAAAACTGTGCAATAAACAGTGCTGGCTATATCCTGCTAAACGGCCTGATAACCGGCGCCCGGTCATCAGATACAGCGCAGGCTGGGGGCCCAGGGGCCACATGTCACAGATTCGCACTTACTACTACACGCATTTTTTAGAGAAAATCCTGAAGCGTTAGATGTTTAGAGAGTTGATGTTACCGCACATCTGTTTTAGAACTTGTTTTGATATGAAGTGCTAAAATAGTTGAGTAATTAATCTATTAACAGTTACTTAAGCTTTTAACAGTACTTAAGTACAACGTGACTTCATTATCAGTATAATATTTCATATTATTTCCCGACATTAAGTATCGATCAAAGACACAAAAAAAGACGGGTTGTGATATAAAAATAGGCTGTTTTAAAGACCTTAGCGGAGACGAAAATAAAATTTCATCATCATTTTTGCCAACGCAATGAATATTGCAGAATATGTTCCTAGGTAATCACACCTTACACCTATTAACTACACGTTGAAGTAAAACAAAGTATGTATCTTACACATAACTTTCTTTCTTCCTGAAAAGGATACTAAACTGAAGAGCATTACTGTTAATGGACTCATACTAATTTATTAAAGTAATATTCTCCACTAATTGTGTCCGTTAAATTATTGAATACTGGGAAGCCTGTGTTGACAACTATAAAGTAAGCAAAACGATAATATTGATAGTGTTAACATTAAACTGAAATGCAATTACCGCTCCGGGCTAGTTTGTGGTGCACCTTGCAGATAGTAAGTACTGACAAAGAGTGAAAGTAGCTTCACATTGCGATCCTCCTTTAAAATATTATTGTAATGGGTCCGGTAGCCACGCAGTTCAACTGTTATCGAATTAACAGCTCTATGTACATGCTACTGACACTCTCGTGCCAAAGAGTTGTCCGGGACATCATTACGGCCCCTTGGAAGCGTCCCTTCACATTACTTACCGGAGCTACTCGATCTTCTTCGATTAAATGTCAGCGTTTATCTACTACTGAATATTTTGCAGTAAAATTTATATTGGTATCTAGTATTTATTTAGTTTAAAGATAATTTTAATAATCTTCCATCACATCACTATTATTATTATTTTTTTTTTTAAGATATCTTTTTTACTAACCCCTATGGGTGTACTTGTCCGAAATAAAGATTATTTTATTTTATTTTATTTTATTTATTTATTGATATTGAAGAATCAATTGAATTGATATTTCAATTTAATAAAGGGGCACGTAATGGGAGCGTAAACTGACATATGATGGAGCAGAACAAAGCTATGCATTTATAATGTTCCAAACATTTTTCTATAAGCCTGAGAAACCAAAAAAAAAACTGACTCTTATAACTTATTGCAATAAAGGATATTAACAGCGGATGCACGTTTCAAACACGTTAAGTAGGTACGAAGCTCAGATATGTGGCCGCGAATACCTTTAATTACAGGTGACCATAGAATGCTATCACAAAAAAACCATCGTACAGGAAATGACAAGTACTACTAAGACTACTACTACTAAGTACTACTTACCTACAAAATGTTTGAGTCATGTAACAAGGTACATAAATATCGAGTCTGTGTAACTATGACACAAATTGCTACACAAACTGTGTCGGTAACTAATTACTATCATGTTTTAAATTCCTGTGTTGTGGTCAAAAAGGTAATTAAAGGATTAATGTCAAGAAAATGGGTATCAAATCCTGCTTAAACAAATTGCGAAGCTTCCTTTCGTGATGCTAGTATTCAAACTACGTTTTAAATGGCTTGTTCCATCACTCGTCACTTAAGGTTCATTGAAAGACCAGCGGCTGTCTTGAAGATCAGAAGATCAACGTCAATCTGGCATCATTGCAGAAATGAAACTTTTTGGTGCAACCATGAGGCACACACGGGGCTTTCTTTAAATTATTGTAATGTTTTGTTTTATTTTATGTATTGTATATATTACCAGATGGACTGTCGTTGTAAATATTTACTTTATTTCTTTCTATTTTTCTTCCGAAACATTCGGAGCATTTTCTAAGACGTTATATCAGTGAGCCGTCGTATAGTAGAACTCACAATCACACACTTCGGAGATCTCACTAATCCACCCCTTTCTCCCAAATCATCAAAGCCCCAATTTGAGGAGCAACTATCGCCAACAGGCATTTAGAGAAAGCCAATGAAAATGGCTCTAAACTAGAGACACAAAGGTCTCCGTATAATAGAGCGTTATCCGAGGTGAGTAAGGACAAAGCAAATTGGCATGCCTCGGCTGACCCTTGCTTGTTGGCTGTACCAGCGTCTTAGACAAGAGTGGCCCGAGCCTTAGGCGGGAGAGGTCACCAGAGGAAATGCACAAATTATATAGATGAAACGTTCACCAGAATTTGATTCAACTCAATATACAATTGTGTATAGTTTTCACTAATACACAGACATTTAAAGTTTACAAGGACAAGGCATATTGGCAGGTTTAGGTCCTGACCTTGCAAGGCAGTGAGTTGGAAGTGAAACCTGCAGGACTGAAACGTGTACATGTACTTTCAAACTATCCTTGATGTCCTGTATGTAGACGAATGTTGGGTTTTGTATAAATTCTTTACAAATGTATTTATTTTAATCCAGCAGGACGGTCATGAGGTCAATAGATACCTCAGAACTAGGCTGATAAATAAAACATATTTCAAGCTCAATATCCGCTAGTATCCTATGCGTCGAACCCTCAACTAATAAGCGTGGTCGCTGGACGTCTCGTCAATAATCCGGAGCGGATTAGGACGGTGGCCGGCTTACGCAAATACGATCGGATTGTACCGGACGCCGGCGCCGGACCGGAACGGACACGCCACCTGCGCGCTGAGCCGATTTTAAAAATGGTCCTATTTGATAGTTATGTTGTGGATATTGTTGAGCTGGTTTAAATACCAACCTCCATAGAGGACGAAACTTTTAATTAAAGATGGCCACATACAATTCCAAACTATCCTATATACCTAAATTCTTTCTTTATCATGGCATCACTAGCAGATATAATTATATAATGTGGAGACATCGATACGACAATAAATGAAAACATGCCAGTGTTTTCATACTGGGTCATAGGCGTATTTTGAAACTATTATAAATCCACTACCGTCACCAAAATTAAAAATAAACTTCCCAATTGCATCTAACTCTCAATCAACTCAAACTAGTCAAGGATATTGAATACTATTCTAATGAAATATTCAAAGCAGTTACGACATCAAATTTGTGATAAAATACAACATATCCGTATGATAGTTCATACGAACATGTTGTATTTTATCACTAGTGTATTGCCAGCTCTGTTCCATATGGTGTCGGACGTAAAAGAATAGCACCATCCCATCACTTCCCGTGCGTGTAGTGAGAGGCGACTAAGGGGCTCAACAGAGAATGGGCAGCAACATTCTCTGTGCATTGCAACAGCTACACTGCGATCGCCAATCGGCCTGCCAAGCGTGGCGATTATTGCAAACGCCCCCTTTGGGGGAGGCCTATTTTCAGCAGTGGACATATTTCAGCTGATATGGTGATGATTGCCAGTATTTTAAATTATTGCCGTATCGTTGCTTCCACCCTTTATACCTATGTACAATAGGATGCAGTTCCAATTATCAATCCACGGCTGCTAAGCATTGCGTAGTTCAGTTTTCACCTTGTAATGACCAAAAGTAAACTTTTCTTCGCGTTTTAATACATTGGGATATAAACCCCTAACTGGAATATGAAACCTTATCCCTGTAAAGTTAGGGTTCATGCTATTTTACAGAAAGAACCAGTAAGAGACAATCTTAAATGATGCATCAAGAGGTAAATAATTGTAAAATCATGCACCAACAAAATGATGTTCACCACTAAACTAAAGACGCATCCAACCTAAAGTTACATGTGCATTATTACATATAAACACATAATAAACTTCCTCAGTTGATGTTCCTCGCGGGTGCTAACTGCGGCCTGTTTGCGGCCCGGTTGCGGCCCATTAGCTGGGCCGCTTGGGCCGCGACTTGCGGTCACACCCGCGCCGCCGAATGAGTGCTATGCCGCTTAATGAGGGGCTATTCCTCACATGTTTGGTTAAAGGTTACTGGAAAACCATGGCTATAACTTTACCTTACCTGAAGTGAAAACTTAAATTTTACTAGATTTAAAAAGCAGTCGTGGTTTCCTTTGACATTAGATTCTGGACATGGCGCAATAAACAGTGGTGTGAGACTCCCAGTCTTATTTGATAAGATAACAGATTGAAGACGTAATTACTAAGTTAATAGCAAATTTTGTGGTAGAGACCAGAAAATTATTATTATTATTATTGGTCTTAGGGTAGAGGCCCTAAGAGTAGGGCGTCACAGAGCTGGCACAAACTGACCTTTGTAATTAAAAAAAGAAGCTTTTCACAAAACCAGTCATAACCAAGCAAACAATAACCATATTCTGAAGGTCAAAACAGTAAGCATAAACATTTTCTCTCGAAACAATATTTAAAATCAGTCAGCACCCGAAAGTATTCGCAAGATTTCACCGAAAAGCGTCCCGTAAGGAGTGTATAAACAGAACCGTTGTTGGTCTGACTGTCGTACTTTCTGTGTGTATTGACGTCGCAATCAGGGCGCTGGGCTGCGGCGCAATTTATTCAGCCCAGCGTCTGGACTTTGATTTGTGAAGTATTTGTCTTTCCTATAAAATGAAAAATAATGTTAGGGGATGGAAGTTTTTGGGTACTCAGTCGATTGGGTTGTTAGGTTTGTGGAGAGAGAGTCACGTATTCGTAACAGGCAGATCACCGTTTTCTGGCAAGAGACTGCATCAAAAAGCGCAATAAATATCAACACACGCCTTCAAAAAGAATAAACACGATATCGGAATGAAAAGCAACAGCCACCCGAACTTATTTATTCCCTGAAACTCACAAACTATTCGCTCGTCTATTTCCTCTTGTCAATAACCCAACTTTTAATCTTGGCACAACATCGCCGAGGTGTAACCCTACACATTCCACTCGGACGTAGGGGACAAGACATTCCTCACATGTTTCTCTGAATTTTTGCAAGACAAATAGCGGCTGCTTGACCGAAGTGACATATGGGGGAGGTTCTCATACACTCCCGGAATCCTCAGGCGAGGGTTAGATTGTATGATTTATGCGCTGGCCGCGCAAACTTTCAGGTCTAGTTCCTCTTTACGAGCGACCGTATTTATGGCACTGTTTAAAGTTGGAGCTCGGTTTCATATTTATTGTGTTGCTCGGAATTAAGTTTGTTTGCTGTGTATTGTTTATGGTGTGTGTTTTGATAATGTGTGTTTGTTTAATTACTGTGCTGGTGTAAGTGTAAGGTGTAGGTAGGTGTATGATCAAGAGGAAAACTTGGTGATTCTGGATTCTCAGCCGTCAGAAAAACAGTCTTGCTTAACTGAACTAATAGTAATCAACAAATATAAAGCCCGTTTGCGCCAAAAATCTAACTGAGAGTTAGTTGCTTACGAGGTTAAGTAACAAAATATATTTCATACCCATTTTGTATGAAATATATTTTGCGGAACTTTTTCAAGTTACTTGCTATAAACTTGAAAATAATAACTTTTGTTCGTACAAACGAGCTCTTCATTAAATATAATAGCTACCCAATGTAACCTATCACTTTCCCAACACGATAACAACCAACATCGAACAAAAACTCTAAAAACTAAACTTGTCGAACATACCACAGTGACCACAAAAAGGTAGCCACCACAAATAACGCTAACAAATGACACACGCTCAAACCGCAAGCGTATTGGGCTGAGCGCTGTAAAAAACGGCCTGCCCGCAAAACCGATGGCAAATGCGCTACAAATGCCCAGCAAAATGCCTGCAAATGCCCAGCAAATGCCTGCAAATGAGCGGAATTAGAGGTTACATTAGTGGCGAGCGAAATGCCCCGCGTTTTTGTTGGCAGCCGGTGGTAATTGATTCATTTGTTTTTTGCAGCGTCCTCTTAAACCGCGGACGTTTAGGAAAGTTAAGGCTTTTAGGATTGGTGGCGTGTGAAGTGGACTGGCATGTGGGGTTGTGGGCTGTCGTGTTCCCTGTTGCAACACATTTTGGTTCTATTCAATGCTGGAAGCCATTAAGGTTTCATCTCAATATTTCTTCATCCTAATGAAACCTGGTAATCGTTTCGATAAAGTTGATTAAGAAATTAGTGTCTATCGAACTTTGTAAAAAGACTATCTCAGTGAGAATCAATGCTGTTCTATAATAAGGTTATCACTCCAAGCTGTCACTCCAGAACATATTCGGAATTTAATCATCAACCTGAAATCGACTTTATGCAACAAGTGCCTAAAACCAAAGAAAACTAACTCACTACGAAAAACCTTATAAACACCGATGGACGATATAAAATCCCCATATAATCCCATTGGGGCTCGTATTCAATAAGTGAGCAAAAAGCGGCAATCAGCCGCAAATTCAGCCGCCCACGAGATTTGCGCCGGCCGTCCGGTCCGGACCGGCAGTTAGCGGTCTAAATGTGACCACCACGTCATTGTAACCATTATTTACTTCTTGATAAGAACGAGAATTCCCTGAAAAGGTGGGTCTGAACTTGGCAGCTAAACCTGGCCTATATTTAACGCTATCTTCCTGGTTCCGTTTTTCTTTAAGCAGTGATTGATTTAAGAGAAAAATAATCTGTAGTAAGTTGACACTAGGAATGTATTTGTCTGTAGTAAATAACAATGTATGTCGTTCTTGGCCCAAAGAATTAGCATTGCCATTCAACGTGACAATGCTGCCAGTCTTCTGGGCACGCTTCCGGATGACAGCGACGTGGAGGAATACTTCGACGCCTGAGTGTATCTCGTTTTTGTAAAAAATTACGTAGTTAGGTTTAGTAAATAAATAGATTTAGATCTTAATACGTAACCCTCGCAACGTTAATGCAGCGTATATAATGAATGTAATATGTTCAGTGAGTGATTACCTACTCGCTAGTAAGTACTCACTGAATGCATATATTTACTCTTGTTCCGATTAATATCTTGTTTATATCTATGATCTTGCAAGCTATAAAAATGTTTAATGGTCTTATCTACTTAGTTCGAGCCTAACATCAATGGTTACCATTACTGATACTTGTTTTTTTTTCACTTCCGGATGTCACAGTAACAGATCCATCTCAATTACATCCCCTATGTTTCCCTCATTGGTCAGTAATCGGCTTCCGCCCACCTTTTGTCTTGCAACCAGTGTCCGCCCGCCTTAACATCCTTCTTACGGCTGAAGTCTGAGGGTCCACGAAACAAGCGATCTTTAAAAATACATTACACCGTGACAAGTGCTTTTTGTAGACAATTATGAATGGGTGACGTTGTGACTGAAAAAGATACTAAAATTGTAAAGCTTTTTTTAAAGCATAACTTTTAAGTTAGATTTCATTAATTTCTTTGAATTGATTTTTTTACTCAATGCTAAATCTAAAAATATCTTCTAAATAGTATCCTTACGAGCAGGTACCATTAATTTTAGGTTATAGCTAATAAAATGGCAATGCAAATTGATTAAATCAACTTGCACTGTTTTGGCACAACAATAATTTCCGTTGTCCGTGAAAAACTCAACATCGTTTTCATTTTTGTAAGAAAACTACAGTTTTATAAAAGCTCGTTTAGTGGTCGCTCCTCGCGACCGCAAAGTCCATCGTCTTACCATCTCACACTTTTATTCCCGAGTTATCTGATTTACAGTGATTTATCCCGCCACGACCACCGTCTGCCCAAGCGGTGGGAAACAATTACCACACACTATGGTCACCGTCCCCGGCCATTCTTCAAGTATCACCCCCGGGTAACTGCTATTGACATGCCATGTGTTTTACAGGAAAATGAGGAAATATTTATCTGAGATTTGGGAAAAGACTTCAATTACCGAAGTGTTTTATGGCCATTTTTGATCGTTTTTGTAACCAATGAATGGGTTAACTTTTCTATGACACTAGATTTTAGCTTTATGATAAAAAAACTTTCTTATCATACGATTAAACACTAGTTAGACGATGCAGTACATGCCGATGCAGTTTTTGAGTGAGATTTTTTTTGGAGTCTGCCAATCAGTATCTATCTTAAGGTCCGAGTGTTCATGCGTTATTTAAAGAACTTTCTAAACGCTAAGTTGACACTTCGCGTGAGTCAAGGGCTGGCTATTAACTCGGACAGAGTATAAGCATTGCCATACAAAGCGGCAATGCCGCCAGTCTTCTGGGCTCACTTCCAGTCGACAGCGATGCGGACGAATTTTTTGACGCCATATTTTTTTTTAACTTTAGGTGTATTTAGTTAGATTACAGTTTAAAATATAAAAAGGTACATGTTCCTAGTAAAATAAATCTCAAGGTTAGCGAATACCTATAAATAAGGTCGAATTTTTAATAGGAGTGATAATAATCCCTGGTACGTTTGCTGATGAAGTTTCATTGTATGTATTTCAAGACACAATTACATACGAGTATTATAATCAACGAAATTTGATATTTAATCATATTTTATATAGCACACTTATAATTTAGCCTAACAAAAAATTAACTAGACCTCATGCTGACAAACAAACATTAATAACCATCTAACAAAACAATTGCAATCTAGCTACTTTTTATTAAGATCAGTTCGGCCCATTCAATTGGACTATGATCGAATATCCGCTCGTCCATATTAAACGGTTGTATTTATTTATTCGCACCTATCGATCGACAGCGGCTATTTATCGACGCTTTTTGTCGACAATAGCCAATGACTTCTGACAACTACCACTATGTAGAATGGTAATTACAGAAGGTGCAACGACTGCCCAAAACATCGGATAAGTACAAGCATCATTTATGTACATATTGCTACGGCGTAGCATGGAGCTTTTCGATCATACAACTTCAGTTGGTCGTATATGTAGGTATATAGAGGTATGCGGTACAGAGAGTGAAGTCCCGCATACCTCCACTGAAAAGGTCCTCCGACCAGACGGTTGTTGTGTCTGGTGGGCAACTGCCCGATAGTTGATATTCAGACTGTTGCATATGTTTAAATCGCACGAAGAACTTTACTTGAGCGATGCAAGATTTCGTTGTTAGTTCGTCGTAGATGGCGTTGCGGTTCTTTTTGTTGCCGTACAAATTCTCGCTTTTTAGTTTTTCATGTGGCGGCTTTGATGTCGCAACAGATATAGACAAATTCTGATGATACCTACCTATCATAGCATAATTAGTATATAATATTTACAGGGCCATTTCCTGTTACCCCGAGGAACTAGGCAGTAATCCTCCAGGCGAGCCCAGTGTCGTTGAATTTTTGGTTTTAGGTTGCAGTTATTACGAAAATTTTACACTCAGTACCTAACTGGATTCGAACATTACAAGTCGTGATTCGCGGCCGCTTCCTCTGAGCCACCTGGTCCTATCTGGGAGTAGTATGGAGTTAACATTCTGTTCCTGTGTATTTTGAGTGGCTCGTCGGGGTCATTCATAGCCAACAAAAACGTGTATGATTGACTGACAGCGCATGCGCTTTGGCGTAATGAGAATATACTTGCTATTTGTTTATAATTTATTAATGTCGATATGGTGATAAGCAGTTTAATGGTGAGTAATTAAATAAGTTTTAGTTAGCTTTTCAAATAAATTAGTTTTAATGGTCTATGTTCAGTTACATTCAGGATTGTTTTGTCTCCTTGAATAGGCAAGAGGTTAAGAATAAGAAAAGTAAGAATAAAAAATAAAAAATTTAAAACCCTCCTTAGCCTCTAACCGTCTCCAGGTTGCCAGGCAAGATTCATCAAATTCGGTTCAGCAATTTAGTCGTGATAACTTAACAAACTCACTTTCGCATTTATAATATTAGTTCGGATTATTAAACAATGAAAAGATAACAATAAAATACAGACAAAAAAATACAATAAAATAAATCATTGTTAAATACAGCGTAGTTAGTTATTCAGCGGACATACTGTTTAGATAGAGCTCCACTATAAACATTGGCAGCAGCCGAGCAGACTAGTCGGAAGATTACAACAATACGTTATTGTAACTGTTACATTATTATCTCTGCTTAATTTATGATCTCAAAGATCACTGTAGCTGCCTACCAGTACCTGCAATACTTTACATTGGTGGAGTTTTAGCATGGAAAGTATAAGCTCCGGAAAAGTAAAAATGTGTCCGACCCGAGATTTCTGAATTAACAATGTGAAGTTGAGTTACTATACTATAACAGCTGCACGGGTCGATCGTCAAGGTTAAGCAACGCTTGCCGAGGCCGGTCTGTGGATGGGTGACCATCTTCGGTGTCATGTATCGACGTTGCCGCGGCCAGCTGCGCGACTCCAGGCAGGGAAACACGACGCCGTCATTTCGTGTGCAATAGTTTCCTTTTATTGTAATATGTATTAATTTTATTTATACCTAGTTATTGTTTTATGTTTATGTATTATATTGTATGGGCCCTAGATGTCTGAAATAAAGGATTAAATTTTAAATATAACATACCGAGATTCCTCCGTGCCTCGGAAAGCACGCTAAGCCGTTGGTCCGGGCTGTCTTTCGGAGATCTTTGGTAGTCGTTACAGTTAATGGGTTGTGGAGGTCTGGTAGGCAGCCCCTCCACAAAAAATACTGGTATTCAGCTAAATCCGGTTTCACTGGGAGCCGATATAGTTGGGAAAAGGCTAGCGGTTTCCCAACTATATTGGGGTCGGCTCCCATCTGCCCAGGCAGATGATGATGCACAGAGGTTCAATAGCGGACTTGCTTGTTCACTAACACAAGTATCACATAGATGAATGACTACATTCAAATGCAATATTAGTAGTGTAATCGTTTGAACATTATTTGAATTAAACGGGCATATGATGTTTCATTGACACATTTAATTTTGTAGAAGTCTTCATAATTATCCAGATTTTAAACATTTCCCATTAGAGTGTTTTTTTTCTTAGCCTATTGTGTCCCACTGCTGGGCAAAGGTCTCCCCCATATCCTTCTTAGAGAATATTTCTTTTTTATTAGCAATGTTTACCAATAGCTTACCCCATAACTTAATACCATCATCAAATTGTAGGTCTACCCCTTATTACCTCCAGTTAATTTAGGCTTACACCTTATTAACTTTTTGTTCCAGTGGTCAATTATCACAACTTATCAGTTATCGGCATGAAGGTTACAAATGAGCAGGCTGATCAGCTGGTCCGATCAGTGGTCAGCGAACAATGAGCGATCTATCAGTTTTTCGTTTTAAATAACATGGCTGACAATACTCAGCTGTTTTAGGGGGAGTATACACTTAGGCAGTTTGAAGTTTGTTGTGTGCCTTAATTGAAATTATTTCGGTTGAGGAAAATAAGGAAAATAAGGAAAATTTCAATGAAGATATAGTGAGAAAACGTATAGGGAAAATCATCAGCTTTGTGTCACAAATAAGTACGTATCTAATTATATTGAACTACTACTACTACTACTACTACTAATTAGTTTGAGTCTAAACTATTGAAAAAGTACTTTGCTTTAATCCAGCTTGATATTATTTATTCACTGAATTACAAACTGTAGCAACCTACTCATTAACCTTTTCGCTCAGTAACTTGATCGTATTTTTTATAACGTTGTGTAAAGCACCTCTAAAGTCGATCCAATCATCGATAGTTGATCACCGGTGAATAATTGCTCGTTTTTATAGTGTAAACAAGTGATAGATCGACAGCTACCGCAGTACTCGTTACATTTATAACACGTTCTATATTAGTTATAGTACGTTATACAATAAACTAGCTTGTATATAGTGTGGTTTGTCGGTTGATTGATTGGTCATATTTGGTTGATTCCAGTTGCTATGGTGTTGAATGGTGTCAATGAAGTTTTATTTGAATGTAAGCTTCTGTTTTTTTTTATTTGAGATGAGTTTGCTCTTGACTCTAGTCTAGGTCATAGATGACAGAGACAAAGTCGACGATGGAGCGAGCTTACCCAGAGGAGTGTTCATGTGTCTTAGGGTTCTATAAACTTCCATACATAAACCTCCTTGCACTTTTTTCATGATAGTCTGTGCAGACAAAATAATGCTAAACAAAACACACTGGCGGGTTTTCCCACAAACCGTCCGGTAACTTTAAAAGGTTGAGTCGAAGGAGTCGAAGGTTAAGAGCACAGTCTTCGTTTTATTTTCATTTCCTCCAAACACATTGACACCCAAAAAATGAAAAGCACATACAAGTGACAAGTGAGACACCAACGCGTCGCGGGCCAACGTGGGCCAGACATCGTGACTCAACACGCCACACAATGCCCATTGTGGCCGACCATTGTTTTACCAACTTTCTATTAACCTTTAACTACCGGGAAAAAACTGAGGCGACGCGTGCTCCTTGCGTGGGTCGTACGAGGTGACGGCGGATATTCAGTTATACTGGTTTTTGAACAATTGAAAAACGTTATAATGGAACGATGACGGTTTGTAGTTAGTCTGGAAATGGTTACTATTGGAATCAGTCTGAATATTGTGATTGAAGTGGACATTGCCTCTGATAAGTGATACTCTGTCACTTGTCCAGTCTGCCTGCCAGCGGTAGCGTGGCGAAGGAGATTGCCGAAGCGTGGAAATGTATGGGATTGACAACCGCTGTCGAAATGTCACGTGATCAATCACATTTTGGTTATTTTAACAGACGAATTCGGTAATAGAATGGCACTTTTTCTCGAACCTCAGATCACGTTTTACTTCTTCATCTTTGCATTCTACCTCTGGATTATTGATGTACCTATAGGAAAAGGTGACTAGAAGTAGACAAAAAAAAAAAAAATGATTATCAATGAAAATGTACGCTGGGACAAACTGGAGGGTAAAGGTGAGAGTCCAGGAAGAAAGAAGGAAAAGACGCTGTCCAGCAGTGATCTACGATACCCTGGGTTAGTAGACTAAAGAAAAACGTTTGATCTAAAACCAAAAGCAAAAAGATTATCACTATAATTTAAGTAACCCTCAGTAACCATAGACATTACATATTTACTGAAAATTCGGATCCTTTTGATTTCTTCAACACCACCGAAACGTCCAAAGTACTGAAGATATTCTTGGTCACTTAAAGTAAGTCAAACATATAAAAACTACCGATGTTTCTTACTAAGTAGTCCAGCTACTGTGACAGCAAGAACATGTCTTTGTGATGGCGCGGCTTGTCGTGGGAGGGGCAGCCATGAGCCATGAGCCACTGTGTCGTGTTCGAAAGTGGGTTGAATCGATACTCCTTGGATGTGCAGCAACAGTTAACGGTGCTGTGTCAAGGTATTTCCTGTTGCGGGGTATTTGGGGTCTCTTGTTTATAACTTCTGGTGGCAAATGTGTTGTAGCATTTTAGTGTCATCGAGATCATTTACAAAAAGGTTAAGGAAACTCGCGCAGCGTGCGAAAGTTGGACCACAGAACAATAATAATAATATCTTGGGGCAACTCACACACGGTCATCCGATCCCAAACTAGGCAGAGCCTGTGCTATGGCAACCAGACAACTGATAAACATACTTATATATTTCTAGAAACATACAACATATTATAGAAAAATTACACCCAGACACAGAACAAATGATCATGATCACCACACAAAGATTTGTCCTGGGTGGGAATCGAAGCCAGGACCTCCGGTTTAGCAGTTAGGGTCACTAACCACTCGACCAACAGGCCAGTCAATTAAGAATATAAATGCAAAAGTTCATCTCTTTTGACTGACCAACCTTGACAATTCAAAAATGCCTGTAAATGATTTAATTGAAATAAATAATTTGAGTTTTTTTATATATATTCACTCTTTTGTCGGCTTTGATCGGAGCTCTTTGGTCGGTTTCGATGTAAAATTTTAATTCAAAATTAGTGTATCCTCTCACGGAGAGGCCTATGTCCCAGCATAACTTCATAGATTGTTTATGTTATTTCTCCCATGTAATTTTCTTTCAAATACTTCTCATTAATATGAATGAAAAAGTGAACTATTTGAATACACGTGACCTTTTCTTACTTGGTGGTGATTTTAAACTGTGTCATTACTTATAGACAATATCATTCGGTCTCAGACCAACCATCACAATATCTTCCTTTCATACAAAGCAGCTATATTTACTTCCATAACAATTATAGACACCTTCAGTCCCCTACACAATTACCCGGTCCTTACCATACATAGTCATACATTACTATCGCTAGATAACTGCCGAGATAACTGATCAGACAAAGTTGAACTATCGTTAAGAGTCAATAACGCTATTTTTATGTTAAGTTTCTCTAAGGCCAGTAAGTGAAGTTGGCTATTCCTGTTAGTTTGAATAGTATTACCGGTATTCTACGTATTTTTTTTATCAAAGTAGGTACTATGTATCTTTAGATACAGATATTTAAAAAACAATATTTAAGTTAAATTGGCTACTTGTGTCGACTGGGGATATTAAGAATGCTGGTGGAATGTGTATAGAAATTAACTGTTCTTAAATAACCTTAAACAATAGTTCTAGAGTAATTATCTTCAAAACCTGAAGTTATGATAATAGCTTCCTATTCTATTATCATTTTAAAAATTCGTCGATATTGCTTGGGAACATAAAATCACGGCATGTACAATGCTGAAGAATGTCCTAGACAGCAACACCATATTTGCTTTAACTGCTCCGGTGGTCTCGCGGTCGCAAGTGTGACTGCCGAACGTGGAGTCCTGAGTTCGATTCCCCAGTTCAAAAAGTGTTATTGGGACATTGAATTGTGTCTAAAGATTATGCTTATTGAATTGTAATGATACCTAATCTTTGATGAATAATCATGAAATATAATTTTGATGAACGAATGGCCAACGAATCACCATTGCCTTTCAACGTGGCAATGCGGCCAGTGGACGATTTTTTCGATGCCCTGCTAGTTCTTCCCCTCCACTTTTTACTCCGCTTGTATATTTTCAACTCGCTTAGAGGAGCTCGTGGCTAAATAATAACGGCCGCATCTCCAAGGTTAAGCAACGCTTGCCGAGATTGGTCTGTGGATGGGTGACCATCTTAACATACAGACACTCCTCCGTGCCTCGGTAAGCACGTTAAGCCGTTGGTCCCGGCTGTCATTTGTAGATCTTTGGCAGTCGTTACGGATAGTCAGAAGCCAGATAATCAGATACTAGTCTTGCCAAGGAGTACCGTGTTACCCAGTTAATGGGTTGTGGAGGTCTGGTAGGCAGCCACTCCTCGTAAAATACTGATATTCAGCTGAACCCGGTTTGACTGGAAGCCGACCCCAATATAGTTGGGAAAAGGCTAGGCAGATGATGATGAAGTTTTTATGTATTTGTAAATATTGACAACAAACAAATAAATCTAAAAACAAAACTGATGAATATTATCACGGTGTATGCACCATCTCTTCCTACCAATGTGTACGCCACGATGTGCGGCTGAACATGTTAGAACTTTTCCTTATCACATTGTTATCTTGCAATCAATGTAGTTTTTACTGTTCCAATATTTCCGTGGCCTAGTACGGATATCACAGAGACCTTCATTCCGAGCTGTCCTTTAATAGCGTTATAACTGTACCGTAGTGAGGCGATCTCAGCGCGGTCGTGACGACCTTCAGACAAGACTCCTGTTCCTTGTACGCACTGTGCTCACTGCCTAGATGCCTAATACCAATCTACTAAGAGATCGGTACATATATTTATGTACGTTACCTTTTCCGCTAAAGATCTGGGGGGTCAATGAGAGTACGTAAAAGCATTAGAAGGGCAGGTTAACATTTTTAATCAAAAGCTATGGACGACGGACGTATTACCTATAATAATATGTCTTTTGTAAGAACTTCCAGCTGTAGTATTAACCTATTAAACTAGTACCTAAACTTTCGTATATCACCTTCATAACTCCCTATCTCTAGGTCTAGAATTAAAATACTTTGTATGAACACCACAACGTTTTCCATTAGAAAGTAATACCATCCTCATTTACGAATATTTCCTGATAATTTCGCAAAATATCCAAGATGGCGTCCAAGACTGAAGCACCGTCGCATACCGACATTACCTTATTTCATTGCAGATGTAATAAAATTTTATACCCCCGGCTTATCACAGGGTTAATAGAAAACAAATAATATACGGATTTAGTGGCGACAGTCACTTAACCCTCCGCAGGTCAACGAGTGTGACCGCTAGAACACCGTGACCGCTGGAACACCGCTCTCTGCCGTAATTCTACGAGTATCATGTAGGTGAATGGGTGCTTCTTTTCTAAGTACCGTTTTAGAGTCATCTCTACCCACGCAGGACCAGATTATATTAGCTACTGATTAAGGTTATAGGTGATTACGACGACAGCGTCGTAAAAATGTGGCCCGTAAAAAGACGTGTTCGAACGTTTTTAGTTCAATTATTACTTAATGAAAATTTGGACGGACTATTTCTGGAATAGCAGACTAATATTTTAAATCAATTGAACGTTCGATGGAGCTCCATCAGACTATTGGTTAAAACATTTCCATCAATTTCTAAAATAGCACACTTTAGCCGGCTAGACTCGGCAATGGCTTAACGATATGACACGTTCCATTCCGCAAATGACGATGTTTTATGTATTTATGTAAATAAATGACCGATCAAAATAAATTCCATTATCGGATGTCGTTGCGTGTCACTTTACTCACGGTATCCGACAGTACCGATATCATGCCGTTCGAGGTACGAGCACAACGGGTCGTAGTGATGGCCACCGAAAAACAAAATATCCGCAGATACGACCGCGTTGACATTACCAATTCTGATGAAGCTCTCAGTATCATCAGCCGTGTGTCATTTTAGATATTTTGGTACTAATACATAAAACATACGAATTTGAAAGGGTTGAGTTCCAATCTATTCTGATGTTTGCAGATTTTCATGATTATGCGTCTGGGTTTAGCCTGGCCATGCCGCTATACAAAAAGCTGTACTAAAATAAGTACGTGAATAATAAAGTTGAATCGTATAACTTGCAATAATTACGTTTGCAAAGCTTGTATAGATTTAATACCTACCTGTATACTAACGTCCATAGGTTATTTAGTACCCGCAGAAGTTGCGACATCAGCTGCTTTATACCTTTTTGTTTGTTAAACGTTCTCTTTTATAATTTGCACATAATTATCTGGGTAATTACATAAAAGTGTAACAATTTGTCCGTTGGTTACTTTCCGGTCATGTATCAGTTACAGAGTAAATTGCTAAGAGAGTTAGAGGAAAATATAAGATTTTATTTGGTCATCCATTGGGTAAAGTTGCAATATTTATTCAAGCATAAACTATAACGGATTCTTAGTATACACCCAATTAATTTACTATCACAATCTTCAATCATGAATTACTTGAATCATGATAACCTAAGTGTTGTTGAAAGCTCCTATTAAATATCCGAACTCATTAAATATTTCGGATATTAACAAACTATAAGGAATTAAGGATGATTATAAAAGTAAACTTAAGTCGCAGTTAATAGGCCTCTATATCTTTATTAACGGGTTGAAGGGTTAACAGAGCTGTGCGCAATAAACGAAATGGAATAGTTAACCCTGCAGCGGTCTTCACACTCACTTTAATTTAGTTAACTGTTTCGTTGCGCCCCGGGCTGCAGGCCGCGGACTGGGGAAAGGGTTGACTAGTGATGGGAGATGCGTTTGTCGATAATTTCGTTGAGTGCATTATGATTCTTATCATAGCGACGAACGAAATAATTGGCAATTTTTGGCAGATGAAGATATAACTTTGACCATACGTTAGTCTGATCTTTAGCGTACCAACAGAAAGATAAATACTGAAAATGTTAATAGTAATAATGCATTTAATGCAATACTAGACGAGATCGTTATAAAAAGTGGCAAATGATTTAATTTATCCCACAAAATTTGTGCCCAACTTTTTTTTTTTTTTGATGTCGGGGGGAAATCCTCATGGAAATCCTCCACCCTGGGGCGGATGGAGGGGTCTGTCAGACTCTTACTGACTAAAACCACCCCGGTGTTCCATCTCCCACCTACGCCGGGGATCGCGGGAACGTATGCGACTTCCGCAAGTGCCCAACTAAACCAACCAAAAACCAGAGGCTGGACTATCAAGGATGCTGTAACAGAACACAGTCGAAAAAACACCAATTTAACCCTCTCCCATCACTATGGCAGCGCGTTTTCATCGCTAGCTAATTTATATAGGGCCGGGCGCACCCCCGCCTATATTTAAAAGCTTATAATCGCGCGATGAAGTGTTGCCAGCGTTGATTAATCACGACTGAATTCCGCGACTCTGAGAGCGGCGCTGCGCAAATTATTGAAGCTCGCAACACCAGCCGTTTGTCACTCGGAGCTCAGCGGATCTAATTAAGAAATGAACGGTTAATTTTACGAGTTGTTTATTCGTTTCTTATAGTGTTGTGCGAAAGTGTGATAATCGTAGTTAAACAGTAGTTGACAACGGTTAAAGTTAAACCAACCCATCTTCACAAGGCGTAGAGCACAGTTCTTTAGTGATATTATGATTGGTGCGTGGTGATACAGAAAATGCATCAGACATTCTCAAAATCAAAAATTCAATAAAAACTACCAAACATTTATTTCAAATACGCCATTTTAAGGCATTTTGATTTTTTACTGGCTTTCTATCAAAATATATATCTAGATTTCCGGGCATTGTCAAGGCTCAAGCCCAGGTTTGGCACTACTGAAAACCAAATGTAGCAGATTGCATATGTGTAGGTAGCTAAGCTGCTTTACATTTTTTATTATTCGTTTAAATAAATGTAATAAATTTCAATCGCAATAACAAGATCAAGAACCTTCAAAAACAAAATAAAACAACTACCAACACCACTAAAACAAAAACTAAACTTCTGCATATTCTTACAAACCAGCTTCCAAACCATAAAACAATATACTAAATATAAAAATAGAAACCAATACATTTCGCAATCGAAAAATTTAATTAACTCGCTGTAATAACAGGCGTATTATCCCTCGTTCAATTACCTAACGATAATACCGACTCGGGCACCGAACCTTGCACCTGCCGGCAGGTTTCTATATAAAGGCGCGTTTGATAAAATCAATCGAGTTGTCACATCAACTGGTAAGTTAAGTGAGCGCAATTATCGATATTCGATGTTTGGAACTTTGGAAGTATGTCGCAGTCCCCACTGAAATTATTAAAATTATAGTAATGTGGATTGGTTGAGCGAATCGTACGAGTTTGTAGACGAGCGGTTAGAACAAGGCTTATGGTAATAAAGATTTAAACAATGACTTTTATTACAATGAATAATGTTACCTGTGTGTTGCTCTGTTTTGATGATTACTAAAAATAATGATTACTGTGCAACTTAGAATCGTCGTCGTTCTACAGAATTATGTTAAGTAGATAGATAGATAGATAAAACATTTATTTGGTACAAGAACAGAAAACACAACACACAAAAGCACACTTACATAAATCATGATACTAGAAAATACAAAATATGAAAACACATTAAAAAAAAATAAAAAAACAAAATGAAATGTCACTCACATTTCTTTGTTTCATTAAATGCTACATTGGATGAACAAATTTTCTTAATATATATATATTTCTTGTGTGCGTGTGTATGTCACTGAACTCCACCTAAAAGGCTGGACCGATGTTGATGAAATTTGTTGTGTGTTCAAGGGGATTCGAGTAAGGTTTAGATTCACAATTGGACCCAGTAGGTGGCGCTGCAATCGATTTCAATAATTTTTCGTCATAGTAACACAATGCAAACCTTCGGACAATACAACGTCTGCCGGGACCGCTAGTATATTTATAATTTGTTAATCCAATGTAGTATTAATGCTGATCACACAGAATAATAGTAAAGGTTACACCAACTTTAGTGAGCATTGATAGTTTAACATCCGCATGTCGCTCGTCTGCATCAGAACAAGATACGCCCCCGCTCCGCCTGCGCTATGCCCACGTCTCTATTCGAGGTAGAAAGATAATATTTAATAATTCGACACATAACATAATTATGAGAAACTAGCTGCTGCTAGCGGCTGTCGAAAATTAACCTGAAGGATCATACTCCCGGGGGGTACCTATCTTTATTTAGACTAGTGGTCACCCAGTGGTCGAAATTCGAATATATTTAAAGAAAAAAAAAAAAATTAAGCATTATTTAAAAAAATATTTACTTTCGGCAGTAATTCTCCATATTAACTTTTACTGTGCCTTTCATACTCCTCTGTCCGCATAATAGGGTATTTGATTAAAAAAAACTAATTACATTTTTTTTCTTTTGTCACGTAAACAAAAAATGAAGACGATACAGTGCATTAAAAACTCGTGTGACGTCACTTACCAGTACACTTTTTACTGGAAAGTGACGTTAAAAGCCCCCACCCCTTATCTTTGATGCGTTTTATCTTCGTATCTTTTATTGATTTTTGATTGAGTCCAATATTTTTCGATAATCTTACTGATGGACTAAATTTAGTTGCCTGGGTTAAAAAAATATAATTATACTTATATTTTTTAACCCAGGCAACATCCCTATTTTCGTAAAAGTACAAAGTATTTGCTTAACGTATTAATATAAGATAGGTTTGCAAACGGTTGTTGAAAAGTGGGGAAAACCAGATTTTGTGGCATTTTTACTTTCTGTATTCTTCACCATTACCGTTTCCTTGTCCTATAGGCTCATTGTAAGTGAAAAAACACAATATAATGAAATCAAGAATTGACTGATTACAATATTGCATGTTGTAATGTTATGTTCTATTTTTTGTTTTAATTAGCAATTATCTTAACTAGTTTTAATATATTCTTACATCCTTGTGAATGTTGATTAACTTAAAATTAGCGACTGTGTAACTGTACTTTTTGTAACTTATGCCTAAGAAACGCTGTCTACAGAAGCTGTTCGTAATTAATTAAATTAATAAATAACTCAGGACAACCACAAATATTATAGATCATCGTGCTCCAGTCGACGTTGATCAACAATTTAAATAATTCACTCAACTACAACACTGAACAGAATCCAGCTTAACGAAAATATGAGCAGCGATCAACAATTTACCATAAAGTGCAACTAATTATTCATACTTAACACAATAACAATATAATTCATAGTTATTAGACGGGCTTCTACGCAATAATATTCAGCAACTAAATCAATCTCAGGCAATAAGTAATACGCCTTATTTACATATCGACAAATAAGTCCAATAAGCACTATGTACTTCCAACCAGTTTGTGGAGTCCTCATTAAGCAGAACTGTGTATCTTATAGTCCAAGATCTCAGAACTCCCAGACGTTACTTATTTTCTCAGTAGCAAAATGTTTGGGATAGTGTTAGTATGTATTTTTGGCAATATCTAGAACATATTTCAAAATTGAAGGAGGTAGTTTTGCTCCCAAATCCTGTCAGACTTTAGTTTTCGTTATTTACACCTGGTAAATAGACTATTCCCCCATTACAGCCTTTTATATAGGATCTCACTCTATGTACGACCAGCTTCTAGACTTTGAAATGATAATACATACTACTATAATATTAATATAATGATTCGACTAATCAGTCGTAAAAAATAATATTTAATAACAAATTATTTAACAACATTCTGTTAAACAACCATCAAAATCAGTAGTCAGACTTCAAGAAAAGTGAGTAATGTTTTTTGTAACTTTTGAACTTGATTAATTAAATCGGTCTTTGCGTCGGCCCAAGCTAATAGGAATGCGTACGTTCAAAGCACAAACTGAGACTATTCTATCCCACACATTTAGTTTCTGAGAAAATAAGTAAGGTCTAGGGGTTCTGGGATCTTGGTTTATTAGTTGGTAAAGGTGGATTTATGTGGTAAATAAATGACAATCACGCGCAGTAAGTTTGTGCTAATGTGTTTTGTATTCATGTGTAACTAGCTTGTTTTAATTGCGTGCATTGTAAATAGGTGTTTGCTGTGTGGTCTCACGATGCAAATACTTTTCCTGTAAACGTTGACTAAACTTATCGTTATCATACATTCTTGCTTATTAGGTGTTAATTATTGTGTTCCGCTTAATCATTGCGATTCAAATGTTACATCTTTATTTTCGAAGTTATTTTTATCGATTGATGTGACGATAAGTATCAAAGGTTCTGAAACTGAAATATTTGTACTTACTTCGTTAGGTATGGGTTTAGTTCAGTTTAAGAATATTAAATAGAAAAAATAATAAAGAGTAACTTAGAAGTTCAAGTTCTTAAACTAAGGAGTTATAAGATACTCGTTAAGAGAAAAAAACGAGTGTAAAGCTTGTGTGCTTACTTATAGTACATTTAACTTACTGTAGTCTGTAGTATTCCTAGAATTTCATCTGTTTTTTCAAGAAGTAGGTATGGTTTCATTTAGTGCACACGTATATTGATAGTGACGGCGGTATCGGCGTGTCCAAAAGTCAACAGGGTGCCGCGAGCGGCGCGGCGCAATACAAAGGCATTTATTGTACGAATTTCACGCCGCCACGTGGGGTTGCGTGTAGCGCGACACACACGATTGATACTTGGATGCTTGGATAAATGCTAGTAAGCTTTGGCAGTTCTTGTGTGTTAAACTTAAATTAAAATTGGATATCAATCGCCTATTGGTCGAGACTGGCCTGTTGGTCGAGTGGTTAGTGACCCTGACTGCTAAACCGGAGGTCGTGGGTTCGATTCCCACCCAGGACAAATCTTTGTGTGATGAGCATGATCATTTGTTCTGTGTCTGGGTGTAATTTGTCTATAATATGTATGTATTTAGAAATATATAAGTATGTTTATCAGTTGTCTGGTTGCCATAGCACATGCTCTGCCTAGTTTGGGATCGGATGACCGTGTGTGAGTTGTCCCAAGATCTTATATTATATTATATTTCACAATAAGTGGTGGAACGGCTTGCTACATAGCTAGCTTTAAAAACCATTACAAAATAAAATACAATCTTTTTAATCTCAAGCATTGCATGCCTAAACTACTTTCAGAAATGTACATGAATTAATGCGATATTTGAGAGAAGAAACCATTTTTTACTATCTCTTATCTTTTCTCCAAGCTTTGAGAAATATACCTAATTAAAAATCCAATCACGCATAAAATAACACTAAAAACATTACAAAAACACACTCATTTCATTAACAAAAGAAAAGTTATGGCTGACATGTATCGCTTGTTACAGCTAGCAATAGTAGGCACTTGTAGCCTTTCTGATAACACCTTCAGAATACTGTAGTTGCTTTTTTTTATTTCAACTAAAAACTTCAATAAACTTTTAAGGCCAGTATCAGCTAGTAACACGACTTTGTAATACGAACGCCGAGGAAGGAATGGCCGTACCATTTGTTAACGTCTAAAAACTTCAATCTAAGTTAATAGCTAACCTTGGCTATGTTACTCTCTAAATAAATAAATGCATTATTTTAGCGTCTTAAAAAATTTATCACAAAAACTATAAAGTATCAACACCCATCCCTTCTAGTAGTCAGCATCCCTCGGCGGCCGCAGACCGCGGCGCGAAGCTGAAGGGTTGCATCACCGCATACCCCATGCACAATTTTGTCACGCTTGTCTCCGAGCAACCCCATACGACACCACAGCCTAACAACACGAACCAATCGACCTACAGCACACTGCAAAAGCTCCCAAGAAAATATTCCAGTATTTTTTACACTGTGGTTCTAAAAAACCGTGCGCCAGTTTAATTTCACCCTTTCATATCGGAGGGTAAAATATATTTTTTAAATCAACAATAGAGACGGATAACTAGTTTGCAGTGTAAACAAATTGCTGCATTGTAACTTTTGCGGAGTCAGTGGTTTTGTGTGAGATGGGTCAATATTTACCGCGCATTTGAATATTAAAGAGTGTTTTTGGACGAATGTTCAGTTATTTTTTTCTGCTTTACCCTTATTATCTCTATACTAAAATTATGACGGAATTAAACGTGCAAGGTACTGGTTTTTCCCCATCTATTTCAAAGCTCCGCGTTTCTTAATAGAACGAGTCGTACTATTACATCAAACTAGACCAGTATCTTTATCTACATGATAAAATAACGTTTCTGCTTTTATCGCGTTACCTTATAAGATGTTATTTATTTAATTGTAGTGATAGAAACACGTGCAGTTATGTCGTTGAATAAGTTATAATTCGTTATTTATTGTAGGGCAACTGTAGTCGGTTTATTATGAATATTTACTGCGCAGATATGAAGCAACTGGTTTTCATTATTAACATTAGAAGCCAATAACTGTCACGTTTCAGAATGCCATCTGATATCTGTGCTATTAAGGAAACGAGAATAAGAGGAATACGACAAAGTATGGACAATGTAAGAAGTTGAAACCGCCATTAAAAATTTCAAGTAGTATTTAAGTATTCAGCGTTAATTATAAAAAAAAAACAAAAATCCAAACAACAAACCCATTTGCTTAAGTAGTTTAAATACTGATTAGAAAATTCTTAATTCGAAATAAAAAAAATATATTCTATTGAGCTGTCCCTATTTTTTCCATCTTTACCTTTTCAGGCATATTATCATTTTTTACAATGCCCATCCAACATGAAACATGTTACATAGAACACCTAACCCTATGGTTAAACTATTCTTACATGGTTACATGTCTCTTCTACAGCTATCTGTAAAAGAGAGATGTAACTATGCAAGAATAGTTAAACCAAAACTAAGTTCGAAAGGTAGATCTGTCAGCTTCAAGTGTTTAAAAGCACATACCTACCCTCTGAGTTCACTAGAACTTAGACTTAGACTAGTCAGCGAAACATCAGTCAAGTGACGTATTCAAAAACTGCTGACTTTCTACCACCTTATCCTAAACTTATGAGCTTGTAATTTAGACCTTATTGCAAGGAGACAGAGGTTGGTAGAGTGTAAGTTGTAAAGTGGTTGGAAAGCAAAGTTTGCGCTCTTGAATTTGTGTGTCGTGTCAGTCTCTCTGCACGTTGAGTAGTGGGGAAGGTCTGTTGTACTAGATCAATGGAGTTAGTTTTGCTGATACAAATCTGTTGAACAGAAATATAATAAAATACGAGACGAGAGCGAGGAGAGTGTTTAATACTGAAGATAGGTACTATTCCCTATATTATTTTACGAAAACGAAATCGCAAGTTGACTACATACAGTCTTCTTAACCTTTTGTCAACTGAGTTATATTTAACACAGTATTTACAGTACTTCATATAGAGCGACTTCCTGACAGACCTCCGCAACATAGTAACTGGGTACCCATTGGCAAGACTCTCAGATTTCCTGGGGTCTGATTACCTGCAAAGAGTATCAAAGACTTGCAAATGATGGTATGAGCAACTCAACGTGCTTTCCGAGGCACGGAGTAGGCTCGGTATGGTAAGATGTCATCCCATCTACAGACCGACCTAGGTACCTAGGTAACTCTAATTGATTAGGTACACAGTATTATGTGATAATCAGGGAACAGCTCAAGATTAAGCCTAGCGTTGTTCCTTAACACTTCAGAGATTATATCGACGCTGAGACTATCAATGCCTTAGCCACAGAAGTTGTATGTTTAGTGAAAAAACTAATGTTTTCTTAAATATTCATTCCCCCAATCCGACTTTAAGCTTCTCGCTGAATGACTTTTTCCACAGTTCAATAGAAAACACTAAACATTATTTCCCAAAATCTACCCGATGTGACCAATCACCTTTGATTTATTTTCGATACAGTAAGGGATTAATAATTAATCCGCCAATAATATCGGGCTATGGCGCAGGGGAGATCGGGGAGAAACACGCCATATGGGCCCAATACAAGACCGCGTTAAAATCGACACGCCGAATTAACTGTAATCCTGGCCATAATGTGAACATGTTTGAAAAATTTACAGAACGCGTAGGGTACGGGCGAGGACCTTTAATACCGACATTTGGAAATAAGATTGGCCATTAAATTTAGAAAAAATATTCGTAAAATATAGAGAGTGTGGGCTTTTTGCGACTGTGATCCAAGTTTTTTCTCGACATCAGACACTACTTACTATGAAATAGTAATTTCAAAACTTAGAAACTATAGGTTTTTATCACAGTATGATTAACTGGCCTACCGCATACAGCTTTTCCCGTGTCTTTGCTCCCGTATCCTATCCCGCAAAAACCTTGCATTTTTCGGAAATTATAATAGCTTGTCACTTAGTGACAGTGTTTGTCTATGTACCGATAGCTTTCAACCGTGAAAAGATTTATTCAGTGATTACTAAAAACTAACAATTGTACCTGTTTGTAAGATGTATCTTTTAGAAAGATTAAATATCTGTATAACTACAGTCTCTTCTTATGTTATCAATTTATCATAGTTGTAAACCATAGTTGCGTTGGACCCAAACATCCAAGTCAAAACTCATCCCAATTCATCAACACACCTACCGCTCTTCAAACTGACATAACCGTTACAATATCCAACGCAATATCCCTTGCTCAGGGCTGTCTAATTTCATCCCGTTGACAATATAAGGGTTGAAGGTATTGACACAAATGTTGCGACCACAGCCCTCTGTTTGCGGTTATTGTTTCCTTGATTCGAGCGCGTGGCTAATTAATTTACTCGTTGTGGCACCCCTGGCTGATTGAGGAGACGCGCCATCGGCTCCGGGTGGATCGCGTGCTGCTACGGTTTGATTTTAAACGAAGAACACTTAAATAGGACCATTGAGATTTTGGACTGGACTTTTAAAAATAATCTTAATTTATTTAATGTTGTAAATGCAAAAGTGAGTTTGTTTGCTTACACGCCCAAATTGCTGAACTGATATTATTGAATTTTGATACAAATATAGGTAGGACGGAGACGGTTATGGGCTAATTACTTTTTTGTGAAAATCTATGTCACGTGCAAAAGCTAGTCGACTAAGAGGATGTTGATTATAGAAGGAATCTTTATTACAATATTGTCTTTTATTTATAGTATTATCTTGCTGTGTTCGTCACGGACGACTTTGTAATCGTGAGTTACAAATAAACATTAATAATTGTAATTATTGAAATAAATAGTTATGATGCAAAAAGTCTAGTTATTGCAAGATACCTAGAACTACGAGTACGAAGATTAGAAACTAAGAAGTTGAGATAAGTAAACTAATTAGTAAGTAAACTGGTAAAATCTTTGTGAAAACTAAGAATGGACTAAGTACTTTAGTTTTTGCTGAATTTCTTAAGATAGATGAAGTTTAGTTAAAGTTTGTTCGTTTCAAAAGACTTTCTACACCCTCAATTTATTAGTACTTCAAATATTTGCATCGAAAGTACAAGAAACAGAAATAGTGATATAGAAACAACCCCACAAAATTAGCAAATCAAAAACCAAAATACACCAACTTTGAGCACCCATTCAAAACCGAAATCAAAATTTGATTAAAATGAAAATGCACACAAAAGGCACCTCTATACGGCGACAGCTTGTTGAAATCAAATTATAAATAAAGGAGGGGACAATGGGGAGATTGGGTCCGAGTACAGCGAGAACACGAGAACTCGGAGTACAGCGTGATGATCCCCGTGATGGATGGAAGAAGTACGTGATACGACGGAATGGATAATATGGGAGACGGACTTATGGAACTAATGTATGGCGTGGAGAAATGCAATTCTTTTTGGAATGCAATGTATTTGGAAGGAGTTATTGCTAAGATTGTTTTGGTGGAAGGGTGAAATATGACTATGAAAAGCGTTTGTGGTAGATGCTGAAAATATTTATTATTACGATATTAGTTTTTTTTTAGAAGACATTGTCCTTTGTGTACAACAGGACAATAATTTATTATCACAGAGACAGAGACAAACATAATGTGTCTACCAACTTACTACCTACTAAAAATACACTGTTACGATCAAGGAAATTAAGAATTAATATTTGACAGTTTTCAGAACTTTTAGCGAAAAAAAAACTAAATCATGGTTTTTGTTCAAAAATTAATAGTTCTATAATTGTTTAATTATGGATAAACTATGTATAGGTATATATAAAATGTAAAACTTACAAGCCCTTTCTCTCCTTTTTAGGATCGTACACCAAAATACCATCAAAATTAACAATTGTACAACAGTGTAACAACTTGCAGTACCATCATTCAAGCATTACAGTTAATTGTCATGCTGTGGTCCAAACGCCCGTGTTTGGTCGCGAAGTTTCCCCACAGTGTACCCTCGCGCGGGGTCGGTTACGCGGCTCGGAGTGTAACGACACTTCCGCGGTTTTTCATGTGTGTTGTGTGTTCAACTTCTGTCTAACTCTGCTTTAAGCTGTTTTTAGTCTTTTTCGTTTGTTTGACTGATGCAATTTAGGGTTAATTGGTTTGCAATTTTGTTTGTTTCTGATGGTTTTATAGTATTCTCATCTTATTTGAGGTTATAGAAACCATTTTTATGTTTTTTGTTTTGTGTAGGTAATGTAGGTATACCTTAAGCAGTTTTTGACTGACATGAAACAATCATCAAACGATCATGAATCGATATTTAGTTATATTCCAGCCGTATTACCCAAAACGCTAAGTAGGCTGAAGCCTCTAGCTTGAAAATATTTGTATTTATCTCAACAACTTTTATTAGAATTGTAATACCAATCTGCAATCTAAAGCAAATATAAACTCTGAAAGGTTTTCCAACGTCGTACAACCGATACCGAACTTTAAGCAAATATTGCACTGCCACAGAAAATAACCTAGTGTTTGTAAAGTCTCATTCCAGCCTACACGCGCGCCACACGCCACAACATCGCGCTGCTCATATCGGCTGTCAGCTCCAACTGACGTCCGCTCGTATTGACGTCGCGTCGCATTTCACGTCAGACACGCTTTTTGATTTATACAGCGCTCGTTCTTTTACTGTTCTCAATAACATGCTACAGTGTTGTGGGACTTTTAGTTTTTCCACAGTGATTCTTTTTTCTCTACAATTATCTTGAATTTCTTTGCAAATTAGGGTTGGTTTTTGTTTTGTTTCAACATTTTATAGGCTTAATTAAACCACTTACCTTCGCAATTAGGTACGCTTATACACAAGGAAAATCATAAAAATTCTTCCCCTTACAACACTTGCATTTACATACAGGCAATTAAGTTTTACTCAAGCTTTTTCCTTTTGCAAATTACTTTCTAATTCTTAATTCTTGAAAGCAATTTCCAGCACACGTTAGAATTGCAGTGGGTTTAAGTAAATTCTTATTCGTGTTGTGTGCTGGGTCCTGGGAGATAACTCTTTGGCCATTAGCGGAGCTAATTGTGAAGCGCCGCAGCCCCGGGAGCCGCTACCGATCCCCAATACCAACTGGCATAAGGACGCGGTCAGACTGGGTGGGATAACGCTGCGATGCGACCGTTTGGGAAACCGTCGTCGTGCAGATTGGAAGAAACGGTGTTTGTTGGTACTGTAGTTTTGGTCAAAATTATGTAAATCTAGAAGAGATGTGTGAAATGCTTGTTACAAGAACTAATGGACGCTACGAAAAGCAACAACTCGTAGCCGAATGATGGCTCTACTCTATTTAGAATATGCTATCGACGCTAAGAATAAAGAAACTCCCCGTATCTACTGCTGAAATTCCAGCATGGTTATTTTAAAACTATTAAGGCGTTTTATATTTAGTTGAATAACTTGGTTTTCAACTATTGGCTAAAGTAAGTCTCTATAAAGGTCGATGTAAAAACTCAGCGAAAACCATCTGTGTAAACAGCAGCCCCGTTGGTCGTGACCCTAAGCGTCAGTTCCACGTAACTCGGGAAGACCGCAATCGGCACGGAGCGGTTTTATCGACTGTGACCGAGGAGATTGCTGCTTTCAAAAAAGCGCACTTTAATTTTGGGCGGCAATGGAGGCTTGGATGCGGCCGTGCGTGACGACCGCCTATTTATTTTATTACCTATAAAAAGTTTTTGCGAGCTCAGTTCTCTTTGAACGTTTCAGTTCCTGATCTTCCTAGGATAGGTCTCATCCTCGCAGGTCGACAGCCCTACGAAATAGATGTCGGAGTTTTTATGCTAATTTTACGGAACTGAGAAAATTTGGGATAGTGGATTTCAGAGGGCGGAATTCAGTGGAATGGTGATATCGAGAGAAATGGCTGCGTGCGTACTTGCGTCAGAAATCGTTTAACGTAGATGATCTAGCCAATAGTCGTACTTTTGTTAAACAGCTTCCATTTAAATGATAAAAATAACAATCAATTCCAATGAACATGATCCAAAACGCCATATAAATCTTGTTAAAACGATTGTGTTCCAAGTTGCTCGTGAACCACTGCGACTAGGGTCTGCCCCTTGACTAATCGCCAAGCAATCGATACCGAAGTTTTTTCCGCTGCCCTCAAGCGGCAGACAAATTGTCTTGCGAGAAGAAATTAATTTGACAAGTCGCCGGGTAGAGGGCTCCCAAGACGCCTGTATTAATTTATTTGGACAAGAAAAAATGTGGCCGCGGTCAGAGAACGCCATGACGAGATGGGGATGAATTGCGGAACACGGCGGTGGAACTAACTTAGAGAAATCGTTATTTGCCTTTGTTAAATGATGTTTTTACAATATATTGTTTTGAAGAATTTCGCAGTGTGACAGATTGCAAATGTGAGGAATGATGGACATGATAAATGTAGTGACGAGCGGAACCATTAGCACTGTTTGTTGAACATAAAAATTACAGACAGTCAAGATTTAATAACAACCAGTTAGTGGATGAAGTTCCTAAATAACAACAGAATATGATCGCATCATTTATCGTTGACTGTAGTTATGAAAAACATAAAACAGGCAGCAATTTCTTCAACAGCAAAAAAAACCCTGATATAATCTAAATCCAAGCACTATAAGCTCCAAATCTACCCAACACTATGAACACACATCAAACAGCAACCGAATACTTCCTTAATACTGCCGCAGATTCAGTTAACACCAACACAGACGTAATGACATCAGGAAAAACTTGAGCCGTATCGGGAAATATATCGGTATCGGAGGGGAACCGCGGGGCCCGATTTATGACAATCTGATGATACAATCGAATCAAATAAAGCATCTATATAAATCAATGTCCGATTGCAGAGGAGGTGAGAATGATATATGCTGCTATTTCTGTAGTTTTTGTGTTCGTACTCGGAGTTATGTAAGGCAGTGTGGGTTTAATTGGATCTTATGAGTAGGGGTTATGTTTCATATCGTAGACATTGATTGAATATTTTGATCGGTTTTATGATTCTAAAAACGTTTGTGAAATAATATGCTACTTGTCAAAATGATCACGACTCTCATCAACAAGACATACAAAAGTGTCCACTGTTACTTCCTCAATTACATCTCCTCGCAATGATTCCTAAGTAAGAAATAAATCAAAACCTGCATTTCGATATACAACGATCAGTTATTATCGCATAGCAATCTTCAACTTCGCCCAAAATGTAACAATGAGCCATACCTGTGAGCAAACTTGCACGTCGCGTCGTGAGCGCAGCCATAAAAAAGCAAAAGTTTCAATTAACATCGTTTCGATAGTCAAGTAATGAGTGGTTGCTTGGATTTATCGGCGGATAACCGACAATTAAACGTCTTTGTTCGAGACGCGACAACGCAGACACGCCCGCAAGTGTACAAAACGTTGCCAACACTTTGAGCTAAGAATGAAACAATATTTTGGATGATGTTTTATTGATTTCTGTCGCTTTTTGTTTATATATATAACTTCACATAAAGCCATGATATAAGAGATGAGCGATAATATAACTTCAAATTATTCTGTGTACCTATGTATACAATTTTGAAAATTTTAATTAAATCGGTTCTCCGACTACTGACATCAAGGAAAAGTAACACAAATTTATTATACATATTATGTAAAAAAATAAAGCACTGTAGCCAATACCTGAGATCAAGAAAGCATTTCACGAATATTGCGCGCACAAAGCCAGCACAGAAATTAAAACATTAACCTATGACTCACATACATTCATGGATTCGTGCATCGTGTCCGGCTGGTCGGCGCGAACGTGAGACAAAGGCAAAAAGTCGGGCCGCACAAGACGACGCCATATTGTTCCTGTGTGCTTTCGGGAACAAAGATCTGTCGACGACGAAAGCGCCGATAACATAATAGCTCTTAAATTTAACTAATAAACGCCCGCAAGATCGATAAACAATGAGTTTTGTGAACGTATGAAAGGGCTCACAGGAATTATTTTTAATGACAGCCCGATCTTATAAAGGATCGACATTTTTGCGGCGATTGTACTCTGTTATTATGAAGACGACGATATTTTATTATTTTATGAAGAATCTTATTCAATTTCTAATATTAAATATGGTGTCGGCACTGAAAAAGAAACAAAATAGAATCCATGGTGAATGACGTACTAAAAACTTTCTGAATAAAAATCTCTTTATCACCTTACTAGACTGGGATCCGATTCAATCAAATCCCAGCACCTCAACAGCTTATGAGCTTGTAATAATTCCAATATTTCAATCGATACAATCCCATAACACTTTCGTTAATCAGAAGATCTCAAATCGATTCTGAACGCCTATTGTAACCGTTGTAAGTCCATATCAGACATCATCTTCATCACCCAGTACATATTTTGATGACTTGACACATTTGACATCCCCGGATCAGAGATATTTTGTCTTCTCATCATTCTCTATTCCTTAAACATTAAGATTCATATTGGTATGCTGTACCTGTATTAGAGTTTGCAAATGATGCTTTAAACAATTTATGTGATGCAGATGGAATAATAAAAATAATTCCATATTGATTTGTGAATAAGGCTGAAATTCGTGTGTCTGTTCTTTATTCAAGTTCCAAATAAGTAAGCGTGAGTGCAATGTAGCTTATAATGCGTACATCAATAGTCTTTCATGTGCTTCATTCACGAACCTTACCATTCATGCCTTTGATACTGATTTGATGTTTGAATGAGAGATTCGATGTATGGACGTTCATTCATAACTTATAAGTACCTACTATAATGAACCAACGTCATCATGTGTTAGCCTTTTATACGTATGTCTTTGAATCAGTAACTGCTGCCCATTCAAAGCTATCTAAGAATCAACATTCACTATAGAATTTACATCAAAAGTAAATATACAATAAACAAATTGTAGCAATGAAATGTTAGGGCTTTAAAGTAGTTTTAAACGGTTATTGAAAATTATGTGTGGTATAGACCACATTTTGATTTAAGTCTACAATATTTCGAATGACTCGGCGTACATATTGTTCTATCAAAGAATACAAAATAGACAAGAAAAGGTACGTCATTTCATTTATTGTCACGGTGTTTTTCTTTTCGTCTTTATTTCTTTTATCTACTGCTAACTATCCTCTACTATTTTTTTTAGACCCAATAATATGACGATATACTGACGACAGATAAATTAGATCATATTCATGATCTAAATTTATCTATTGAGAGAAGACGTCTGAAGGTGCGGTGATGATGGAACAATCAAAACTTACTTACCACTTTATTATAATACAAAAGATTTTGAAAGACATCCTTCAATTGACTTATAAATTATTATTTTTAAAGAAAGATAATATAAACACATCAAGAACTTAAATATTAACTAACAATTCATATCTACTAAACCTAATTACTAAGTACTGGCTAATTTTGAGTTTATTTCAACACCCATATTTAGCCGTCACGTATTCAAAAACAAAATAAACTTAGCCGTTGAAGTATTCCTCTATATTGTTGTCATCCGGAAACGTGCCCAGAAGACTGTGGCCTATTTCCATTCTCTGTATCTTCTTACTTCTCCTGTTTTTGGACACACTACAGGATGTTTCAGAAGTGCGTGGTCAGTTCATATCTAAGGGTGACGTAACGTATCTGGTATATAATAAGTAAAACGAAAATGGAAAGAAGCAAGATACAATATGTAAAGTTGTAATAAGAGAAAGCATAGTTTCTTGACAAATCCTAACGGACGAACAAATCCTTTAGGCACAAACCCACCACAGATAAAACCAATGCCTAAAACAAATCCATAATCACGCGCAGACACAAGGCACGAGCGGGACGTGATTAATACAGCCACACCCGCGCCCCGTGCGGTATGCTAATGCCTTTGTCTCGGCGCGCGCGCATCCTGCCAGTGGGCCGGAGAAAAAATTGTCAATTGTTATGACATACGCAGGTAGGATGATGGTGCAATGCCATGGAGATTAATTTGTATGAATTATAATTATTGAAGAGAGGAAGTGCTGTCTGGAGGTAGACTTTATGATGAAGGATGTCGATGAGAGCGAGAACCTAGGGGCGGGGCTGGTCATGTTAAACTATCTCTACATCCACCCATATTAATATTATAAATGCGAAAGTGGCTCTGTCTCTTACTTTTTCACGTCTTAACGGCTGAACGGATTTGGATGAAACGTGGTACAAGAGTAAAGCATGTCTTGTGATAGGCCATTGGTTTTTCATCCTACGATAATGCCTTGCGATACTGAGCGAGCTAGAATGCGATATAAGAAGACAAGTCGTCCCTTTATTGAAATGAAGACTTAGGAGTTACAAAGAATGCTGCCAAATGTTTTGACAATGATGCTTAGAAGGGTGTTGTCGTAAGGCTATTGCGTAAGGGTTTCTTTAATGAAGTTAACGGTAAGACTAAGTAGTGCAGAACTGAACTCGCAATGACCACTACGAAGCGTCAGCAACCAACTACATTTCACAAATAAAATTTTGAAATAAAATCCATGGCTTATTTTCCTAATAAAGCTTATTTTCTACGTCTAACAACAGCACGCTTGAGATAACCGAGTCGTATTGTCAACACAAACGCGCCACATTTGCTGTAATTACCCTTGCCTACCCCACAATCCTCGTATTAGCAGCCTCGGCTTTCAACACTGGCCTTTCTGGTCTACGCCCTGAGGCATTCCTTACCACCGAACAAAATATATCGCCATACATTCAATACATTGCACGCATTGTTAAAACGGTTGATAAAGGAAAAGTAACTGAAGTAGCAATGGTTGTGTTGTTAACCGTATTGACGATAGTAAGGCTCAGGAGTGAGGGTATCGGGGTGTCAAACCTATGATTAGAGCATTATTAAGGGAGGGGAACAATTGTGGCGAAAAAACGTTGCAGTTCGTGTTTAAATAAAGTATTGTCGTTGAGCAAACATTTAATATGATTTGACCGACATTTTGGAAATATTGTGGGCGTTCTCTATAAGGAATAATCGCGGAATTGTAATTATACGTTTTGCATTAAACTGGTCACGAAGTTTTTTAGTAATTTATTGTCAGATATTACAAACAAATTAGTTCTTTTTTGTTGTTGGTACCAATGCTTAGAAGAGATACAGACAATTCGTATCAAATGAAGGCACGGCATTTGTCTGGTCTATTAACTAGATAAGAATGCAAATAACTAAGATAATCTAATAACCGTTATTGGCGGCAATTGACAACCGAACCTCGTCACTATTTGCGTAAGTTTTAGTCATAAAGATATCGAACTGGGCATCTTTAGAGAACCTGTTGTATAAGAGCCTCTCACTTTTTGTTAAGGAATTTTTTCATCGGTTAAACAGCAGAGCTAATCGATTTTTCCGTTACGTTAACGTCATTCCTTGGGAAAGGACACGTTACAGCAGTAAGTGGACATGCATATTTACTATAGAGGTACAAATTTCTTAAAGAAGCAATTCCTGAGAAACTTATGATTTTTCTTGGAAAACTTAGTCATTGAAATTCATAGTTATACTTAAGATGGGACTGTGATTCCAGAAAAAAAAAATTCAGCATTGGATATACGAGTACATTTGACAATCCGAGTGGATTGTAGAATAATATTTCCATTACTCAAATATTTATACTTTACAAAAAAAAAGTAAAATATAAGGATATTATTAAGTGTAGGATCTTCAATGTACGAGCGAAAACATTTCTAAAGACGTCTTGAGTACAAGTTCACATACGGTTGGCTCAAGCATGCCTGTACTGGCTGTACTCGGACGTCGCCTCAATTAATCAAAGTTAACGAAGGCTTTAATTAAAATTAATAACGTTTTGCGCACATTGTCGTCCGCGCGTCCGAGTCGCACGCACGTCGCGGCCGCAACTGTTGCGCATTCATCTTGTGTGAAATGTTTGTTATTAAATAACTGTTGTTTTTCTTTGTTGGCTTGTGTTTTATTAAATACTTTAACTGAAGTAAAATATTCAGTATTGTTACCGGCAAAGGGATGACAGTCTCGTTTTTTCTCGTTCCACAGTTATCTGCTCGTGATATCATCCAGAGAAATGAGAACATCCTGGGAATAATCACATCACCCAGAATATGTCCAAAATTCAATAGGCACCAATTTTTAAACTGATAGAATCGCACCAAAACATAATCGTACAATTTGAAAAGTCACTAAATTGATCTCATTTAAAAAGTGAAAAATTGTGCCACGTTCCAGGAACCGGCAGATTTCACGTGGCGATTGCGAGAAGCACCATTGTACCCAATAACACGTCTCTGATTGATGAAGTCATTTTTTTTTCGTCAAAACTAGCGTCCATTTAATCGAAGTCGAGAAAAAATCATTCCTCTAAACACCTAACAATAGCTGTTTTTTTCCTCACAATAAGAGAGCGCTCTATGCGATCATCGATTACTTTTTTATCGTCGACAATATCAATAATCTGTTTACGCCCACTGTTAATTTCGACGTTAGTAAAATTGAAATTTGACACGTGTTACGAAGCGAAAATAATTTTGTGGGTGCATGAGTGTGCGCTTCTAACAATTCTGTTTGTTTCTTTTGGCCGACGCCTCGTGAGTCGCGTCGGGGAGGCATTTAGTGCGTGACTAGCGGTTTTTTATTGCCTTTGTATTGAAAAAGTGTTCGAATGTGAGTCGAGTGCACCGGCACCGGCACAGCCCACCTGACGCACTATCACTCCATCTGCGACTATCTCAGAACTCACTCCAGTAATTGAGTCCAATTTGGCGAAATGAGCGGCGGCGTCATTAGCGGCGTATCTAGTAATGGAGTTGTCGGCGCATCGCCCATCGATTCCAACGTTTTATTAGCAACCTAACAGTTTTTATCGTAATGCATGGTATTTTAGAATATGACAGCTCGTTCCGATGGTATTTTTATTGCGTACATAGTTCGTAGACGGTACGCTGGACAAATACTTAAGTACGGATTGAATATCAATGCGTGTTTGAAGAGCTACTTAGAGGTATTTATAGGGGTCATCGGGTATCGTAAAAGACACTGATTGTATCGATATTATTACAATTTTCTAATAAAAATAAAGGGACTTTCTCGTGTTTGCTCGAAGCTCATTATTGGTAAAGACGGTTCACACGGCGCGCGCGCACATGCCCCCAAAACATTCAATAACATAACTTATAAGTCGAAAACGAGCCTTCAAATTACACAAAACTGACAGCTTTAATATTTGCCCTGAGCCGTGTACCGCGGCCGCGCCGGGCAGGCTCCGGGCAGGCCAGGACGCCTCACGCTGAGCTTTTAATTTGTTCCATACATCGTTTCACGTGGTTTTTTCTGTGTTTTGTTTGAGAGGAACGGTGATCGATCGTTTGTTCGCTTTTTTACCTTGTTTAATTTTGGAAGGAGCTGGTTGGTTTCGCTAAGTCATTAGTAGTGTGGTCCGCCCGCGCCCGTGCCAGCCCGGCGACGTGTTTCTCGCTTTTAAATCTTATTGTTCCTATTTGACAGCCCTTGTTTTGTTGTAACAATGTTTTGTGTTCAAAACATTCGAATGGTGTGTCAGCAAACAGTATCCCATCCGATTCTTACACGAACCGTTTAATCCTTTCTCAACAGCCTGTTTTAATTTTAATTTTTGTGATATATTGCAAGTATACGTAGAATCACCACACGAGCATCTGCGATAAATACAACCTTTCAAAGTCAGTTAATCATTTTCCGGATAAACCCACAGAGACCGCTGCAAGTTCCAAGCATTGCGGAGAGAGCAGTTATCAATAAAGTGCGATGATGCTGAGCGTCAGTACTTGCAACCGTTACCGAAACCGAATTAAAGGGAAAATTGGCATTCATAAATCAAAATTTAATTTGAGCTTAACCTTTTCTCAATCTCCTGCAAAATTTCGACCGATTATCTGATATAATTCATGTTGCTTTCTCGTCGCGATGAACACATCGGCTGTGCTCGTCCGCGCTCGGATGTTCTCGTGTGCTCGTACGTCAGGGGAAATGTCAATGATTTTTGTGTTAAAGCAATGATTGATTCGCGCCGAAAGTGGGTTGTGGATAAATAGCCGTGGCTGTAATGCGCAGGACGCGGACAAATTGTCGCCGCCTCGGGCTAGCGATGATTTAACGACGAATTTGCCCCTACTTAAGTGTTTTTGCTACATTGAATGTGAAAATCGGTTTCATTGTTAGCTTTCCGTCTGCTATAGCTAAAACCAACGGATTATGTTCAGTGGATCACTTCAAACTCAACGGAGAAATTCCTAGAGTGGGCAATAAAAAAAAAACTTCAACTTAGATTCTGGATAAATGACATGGAAAGCAGTTTGTAACTGACTGTTTTCAGGAATGAAGATGAAAGCTAACATGCTTTTCCAACAATAATTTTGACTTTGACTTTAATAGCTCGTGCGTGGGTGATCTACACAATAGTAGATGACATAATTAAAAAAAAAAAATCTCTACGGTTCTCTTTGCGGTTTATTTTCTACAACGTGTAAGAAAATAAACCGCAACACCTCTTAAGGGGTTATTGTACTCATCATTATGAACAACTTTTACTATGGGACCAACCCAAAATCGCAAAAAACAATCAGCTTTTAAAACATTTTGTTGAGTTAAGCGCATATAAATGAATGGGGCAGTCGATTTTTTCTACATTTATGTTACACGTTGTACATTACCGGCCAGCTAAGAACCAAATTATTCAATAAGACGAAATCCCACAGTCGCTTCATTACCAATTTATCTTAAGAAAGTCTCGTTTATCAACATTGCCATTTAACGAGCAGCCAATACACGAAATAAGAGTGTTCAATCAAAATAAATATTCTTATAACGCAAGCAAATTAATATTCGGAAAGGAATCCCTTTGCCCAATTAATTCGGCGGCATTCGTATCAATCTTCGGGAGCGCTCGGCTACTATCGGGTGTTATCGGGATCAGATGCGCAGGCGACGTGTTATGAGAAAATATGGTGATATTCTGCGATGTTTGGCTGTATGTAGCAGTTAATTTGATACTTTGATGAATGTGTTTGTTGCTGAAAATGTTCGCTGTTCGGTTAAAATTTAAAAACCTTAAAAAAGGTATCAACATTTATTGAGGGCTTACGTAGCCGAACCCGGAGGCAAGCTCAAATTCTGCTGTAGGGTCAAAGCTCAAAAATTTTGCAATAGTTAAATTAATACAATTGTGCACCATTTTGAAAATTAATTCACATTTGTTTTAGCACTTTTGTTTAATTTACATGTTTAACCAATATTTTCTGAATAAAAACATAGTACAGGACATACTATAAAATTAAGTTGGTTACATGAAAGCATGAAGCCCGAGGTCAGAGCATAGTGTATTACTTTAACCACAGTGCTGGCCTGTCAACTGTGATGAACTGCCCATAATTGCTGCCTACCCTACTTTGTTAATACGGTAAAACAATCATTTTACGGCTCACTTAGCTGCTCTTTGTTTAATATGTGTAATAGGCTTTATAAATATGTCAGGGCGTTATGCTAGGTAGTCTACCGTGTAATTGTTATGTGCTGAAGGTTTATAATATACTAACTTCTGACAGCGGTTCCACCCGCGTGAAGGTCGGAAGTTATCCCAAGGGAACATACACCTGGGATAAAAATAGCTTATGTGCTATTCCAGACTCTATTGCTGTTCAAAATTTCATCAGGATTCGTTCAGCCGTTCCGGCGTGATTGATAAATAAACATTCATCCACCCAAACTGTTGCATTTGTAGTATTAAGATGGTAGGAATGTGTGTACCTATTTGTACCCCGGTAACTACTTATTTGAAATGTCCCGATTTGCTTAGTAGGGTATCCTTACATGTGCCACGAAATCTACCAAGAAGTAATAATAGGAGGCTGTTTTGCATGCCAAAAAGCAATAACAATTTAAGGCAGCATTGCTCACTTTCCAGAATGTATACAAAATACACGATGAAGTCATCGATTTAATTCTTACATTGAATTGTATTTCGTAAAATAATTGTCGTAAACACTGTTACTATCATTGTATATCCTATCTAACTTAATTAGTATTATTCTGAGTTATATATATATATATATATATGTATTTTATTGTTTCCATAGCAGTTTACGCGTATAATATAGTGCATGTAGTGCTTTTCTTTAAGTGATGTGACACTTAAACTTCAGTCTGGAGTGATTTCTCGTAAATGTTATAGTGTACCTACTCATTGTTGAAGAGCCAAATAAATAAGTAACAGTTTTTAATGAAGGCTCATAAAAACAGACGCAACGCAGCAATATTGCAATGTGATTTCATAGAAGTCGAGAAAACCTTTAAAAATTTTAAAAGGTTTTCTCGACTTGGAATCTTGTCGCGTCGCAGATCTATCTTCACGCGTAATTTTTAGCACTTGAAGAACAACAATAATAATAATTGATTGTACGGTCAATTGACAGAGTTAGATATCCACCTTTTCTAGCAGTATACTTGGTTAGGTGGATTCGGAAACGGTACATCGACTGTAACGGAAATTGGACGGGCTGGCCTCAAAAGTTTTGAGGCTAAAAATCAATGTGCAAAAAAGTTTCAATCTAAATCTCGCGAACAAAATTAGGTTTTTGTGGGAATCGAAGCCAGCTCTTTGAAATCCTCAGCAGGCTATAAGCAACGCCTCTACACTAGATCGGTAATGGAAATAAAGCTAAATCGTACAAGCATCCAAGCCGCAAGGACGGTACAGTCGCGCACAGAGGTGCATACTGCGCGGAGCAGTAAATTATCGAGCCTGCCCATTGTTGACAGATATTTATATTTCAAGTTATTTATCTGCGGCAGTTCCCACACACTGTTGTTACTGAGAGCAGTAACGACAGTGTGTTCTTCTTAAATATTTGAGTTATTATCGGTCTTATTGTCCAGTGATGTAGGTATTGGCGAAAATTACTACGGATTCTAGTATCTTTATTCAATAAAATTAGTTTTGCAGAATTACCATACAACGTGGCACTATTATATTACTAGTCGATAGCGATGCGGAGGAAGCGTCGCCATATTTTAGATTCGTATAGTTTTAGTTACTCTTAAGTTGTATTTTTGTTATTAAACTGTATCTAAGTATATAGTTATAGTTAAGCATTTTAAAAATAAGAATCAAATCTTATCATGTGCCATGTCCCTTGCTAGCAAACTTATGTTTTATCTCTGCTGATATTGCTTTGTTGTACCTATTAGTATATAAGTGTGTGCTGTATATTAGTGTAATGTTGGGTAATGCACGCAACATTACACTAATATACAGCACACACATAATATAATCAATTGATCAATGTATATATTCAAAATATTATAAAACTTATATTTGAAAAGAGTAACTATGGATTTTCTTGTCCGTTCTTCTCCATAAGAATCTACTTTTTGCGAATGGACAACTAGAGTCACTAATATTTCAATTTCAAACTGTAAATTTGACGTTCAAAAGTGCCTTTTAATGGTCTAGTTGAAATAAATGAATTGACTTTGACTTTGACTTATCTTAATTTATTTACAAATAAGTGCTGCAAGAAGACCTACTGATGTTAAGTAGCCTAACTTGCTATATTCTATTAAATTCTAAAAAGAAAAATCGATCAAACACAATTTGAAACATAGTAATCGACATAATATGTGAGCCTATCTCCGTATAAAAGAGTGTGGCAAAGTGTTACGGGTCAGAATCGCGTCTGTTTCCCGATCGCTCGTATTCGTAGTAATAAAACGAAATATATGGTATCGTAGAACACGGCAGACACATAAACGGTACAGTCGCGAACATTGCATATTGTGCACTACATCATCGTGACGCGCAAACACTGCTGACAGATAGTGAGTGGCCAGTTGTGGCGAATGGCGAACATTGTCGATACAATTTAACAGCTTTTACTTAAAATAAGCACTTACAAAAAAAAATGTACGATGTGAAACTTCAAATTTCGAAAAAGTCAAGAAGTAAGAAGAAAAAGAAGTAAAAAGTAAGTTACTTTGTAATATTCAAAATCAAAATCAAATCAAAAGTCATTTATTCAAATTCGGCTGAGTGCCAGCACTTTTTGAACGTCAAAGTTTTACATAAAGACAGTCCCCCAAAGCATCCGCCCGTCACCACTTCCTAGTGTTTTAGCTGGGAAGAAGAAGTGGCGCAACAAACTCCCCAGCAACACATCTGTCTGTTAAGTTTTAAATACTTGAATTTAGACAGTAGTATGCAAAATAAGTTCACAAAACATGACATAGAAAAAATAATGCTTAAGTACTAATAATAATGTATTAAAAATAATGAGTACCTACCTACATGCAATTTAACAAAATAAGATTGAGTGTCCAGAGCCTAATAGTAATATAAATTAAATTTTGGTTCGTTATGCCTTGCCTAGCGTATATTATCTTAAACGATGACTGAAGGTTAAGTAAATAAAGTTACATGCGTGTATCTACTATATTTGCAAGAATTTTAAAATTACGCGATGACAAATTATAATCGACGACATTAAAATAAATCAATAAAAATATTGCCATAAAAAATAATCTTAATAATTTTAGTCATTTTCAATTGAACACTCCAGTTTGCGGCCAATGATTTATCAATATCAAACAATTATAACAGGCTCGATTCTATTTATAAGTCCATCCCTAACACGCGAGCCCGCGATCCGGATTTATCGAGTGTCGACACAACGGCGCAGCACTAGGGGGCCTCACGCGTCGTGATACGTCGCTTGTACCTCGTAATTTAAAATCTCTGATTTATAGTCCAACAGTAGCATTAAATTTGTAATCATATATTGATTTACAGCCGCGATAAGGCGCGCCCGCTGTCTTCGCAGAACACTCCACTTCTAGCGTTGGGCCCTTTGTACGCAATTCGTTTTGTGCTGAAATTGCTTTTCAAACGTGGGCAGGACATATTGCACTGTGCCAGTGAGCGCACTGTGACGTACGCTATAACGCTCTCATGATGTTGTATAATCGAATTTGTTTACGACTAGATAAATGTTATTGAGAGGTGTTGATATTTGAATTTCATTGCGTTATTTACAGGCTGGTTTCAGTGCAAGCGATGGGCTCTTAAAATTGGTTATGGCTTCAAGTTGTGTTTTACGAAAGTGTGAAACTCGAAACGCTTGGATTTGAAATTCTAATGCCTCCTTTGCTATTATCGACTTGATTTGGGGCGTGCCAATCTCTTCATTTTCATGGGCCTGCTCGTACAGACACGATTTGTCATTATTTTCCGTCAGACAATGACCAGACAATACGACAGTCGTCACGTGGTTGGAACAATAGCTAAGGGACGTATAAATATAAAATTAGTGGCATGTCCGCGTGTGACTCGGTTTGGTCGACACTTCCTGTGCATTGTCGACGTCTCCCACAACACGCTGACTTGCGCCTGCGCAGCCACTGATCAATATGCGCAGAAATGACACGTCACTCCCGTAAGAAGTGCCATGACTTCATGAGTAAAGAATAGGCATCATTCGTCAAGTTCACGCATTCACTGAGTTCATCTTCAAGCCTCAAAGCTTCAGTCTGTTGTTCAGATTACTAACTTTGGCGAATAGAATCCCACCTGATGTTGCTATTTATCATCAAAGGAAGACGCCCTTTACGTCAGTATCTACAGCTATATTTGACAATAGCCCACAGCCTCTCTGAGGCTCCAGCCTTTCGTTCCTACCTACTGTCCTATCTACATTGACCCAGGGCAGGGGTCCGTCAGCGCCGGGAAGTGGGTGTCAGAGTGACGCGCCAGCACTATGATTTGCTCCGCGCTCCGCTTGCCCCCAACAAACGAGTGACGCCGAATGATTGATGCTAATCTTCTTTATCGAAAACCGCGTGTAATGCCCAAATTAAACGTTTCAAACTTTAATTTTTTGAACAGTTTTGTGACGTCGTTAGCGCCATTGTGGGACTGGGAAGTGATTTCACGATTCATTGCAATGTTCAGTAGGGATAAAAAAATGTAATTTTAAAATGCGTATTTGAAGATCGAACATTAAAATCAATGGGTAAGAAAACTATATCCCTAAAGTAGCTTAAAATTGTATTTTTAAAGGTAAACCAACATCAAAGAACATGGAACTGTAGGATGAATTCTGATGTTTGTTCAGTTACTTATACTTATCTGCGACAAAGGTGATGGTGGTGTGGACTATAAAATTAAGTACCTACTTACTGGTCAATTTTAAGGAAATTATGGGCAAGAATAAAATGAAAATGAGCAATATAACCGAGCAATTAGTAGACACGTATGTAATGTAGGCAGTAAAGAGTCTTGCGACAGCGACGTGTTCGCGCGACTATTTCAATGCAACGTTTATCGTCCGTAAAGTTGCGGACAAACGAAACTGCACACACGGTGCCAACGCAGATAACTGCTTCTCGGAACAAATGAAAGTATTATCAGTCGGAGTGCGCCGCTAAAGGCGTGAAGTCGTAACCTCTAATAATAAAACATTATATATTCGCGACCACGTGCCACGAATAATCACAAAATGTGCCGCGTAAAGGGAAAACAAAAGTGGGTCTTTTTAGTTGGTCTCTCGTGTATGGTTTTATAAGTTATCGGCACCTCTGAGAGTGGTGCGCGATTGTTCGCTCGTTTATGTGTCCGCGGCGCTGGCGAGTCGTGCCGGGGCGCGCGACTAGTATCGATGCATACGCAACGACTGCGCGCCGCGATTTATTGCATCTTAATACGGACGTGCTGTGCAATGCCTAAATTATCGTAGACGCCGTCAAATGTTGTTTCGCTTTGTTTTCATGTTTGACCTTATGGACACAGTTGTTGTTTGGTGTGGAGATGATGCACCTACATAGCGAGCAAGCAAATCGTAAAATAATATTTTTATAAACTAGGTACTCTGAAACTCTCATTAACAGTCCCAGTCGTTGCTTTTTTTTTAAATAACTTTCAGATATTAAAGATTTGTATTGAAACGTTTCCAGAAAGACAGGTATAGAGATTTATCTTGCACATTTAATATTGATGGCCACTTATAAAATATTAATTTATTATAATGTAAACGAAATATAAGACAAAATCACTTTCGCTGTAAGTAGGTACCTACAGCTGAATCACTCACATGGTCCGGCTTTCCACAGTTTCTCTTTCAAAGGATCGTTATGAGGTAACCGAGGAAATTTACATACATCGGGTTATCACTTATTGACTGTTAACTACATTTAACAACCACATAAGCAATTCAAAATAGATTCGTAATGATCTTTTGAATGAAAAAAGTGTGAACATAACTTCCATTAACTGTGTTGGATGGTAATCGTTTTAAGATGATAATGATGCACAACAAGATAACACAATATCACGACAGTATTTCCGGAAGGGTTGGCAGAAGACGCAAGGTATTTTCCCAGTAAAAATAAAAACGTGACTATATAAATATCAATCTTCGAGATTATAATATTCCAATAGGTAATTGAATATACATTTATTAAATACCAGTGTCATTATGATTTGTCACTTCTGCGGTCTACCTGTCCCTATGATGTCCACAAGCATGACGATTCCTACCAAAGAGGTGACAATTACACCTCAAAAGCTACTTCCTCAATCATGAAATTGAATTTACGCCGTGTAACGCAATTACTCGCACTAATTTGTGGGCGCAGTGCGTAACATGCGCACACGCAGCCAGTGCGTTAATGTTAGTACTTAATAGTGACATCGATGTGTGTCGCTTTTGTGGAAAGTGATGATTGATATCGAAAGGGTTTGTGTAATGATAATTAATTTTGTAATTAGATTTTAATTTGGTTCATGAGTTGACGTCAAAAAACTTATTGAAACTTACAACTGTCATGGTTGACAATAATGAAAGGCCGTTAATCACATGTTTTCATAGATGAGAAATCGTACATTTATAACTTTTACAAAATGTCTTGTGTTACTTACCAGAGATTTTCTTGTAAGATAAACCTAGATAGACCTTGTAAAATCTAAATGATGGTTTCACATAGATTTCACATAGCTAAGTAGGTACCTACTTAGCTATGTGTAAATCTTGGCATTTAGAGTAGACTGATATACCTATATCAGTCTACCTTTTGATCATCGGATCAGACTAAAGTTGAGTTTCTCAAATACTCAACTTTAAATTTATAAGGCAGAAACGTTGGGTACATCTTGCCTTACAATCTGAAATAAACTATATCTCACTCAACTAAATTAACACTCGTCAATTCAAAGAATTCAACGCACTGCCCTCACTTCCGATCTCTAGCCGACTCAGCAGATCTCGTACTCGGCACCTAATTGCGGCGCTCCAAATAAAAGGCCGTCAAGTGTGAGCCGGGCTCGGGAGCCTTATACGGTGATGGTTCATAAAACGGCTATTGCGTCGTGTGAGTCTTCAAGAGTCTTACGCGTAAGTTTTCAAGTGGACACTGGAATCCTTCATTGGGAAATACGACGAGGAATTAGGTGTTACTGGATGTGATATAGTTGTTGGAAGTAGGTACTAAGAGAACCGCAGTAGTAAAAAACATCGATGCACCGATATATTCCTAAGTAAACTTGTTCACCATTTATTTGTGCATGAATGACAAAAATATCTGAACCATTTAGGTGAAATAATTCAAACTAAATTAAACGTTTTATCACTGGCATAGGCAATGCTACTTTCTTGCCTACCGAACCTTCCCTGGTACGGAAAATAAATCTCTCCCTAATTAAGGTAGCTAAATGAGCTTACCTGTGGCTTGACAGTGTTGAGTAAAACGTTGGTCGCCAAGCACTCAATACAGAATCTCGCTTTAATCACATGCAATCACGAGTATCTACCTATAAGGAAAGAAAATGGAAACTTCCAGAAAACGCCAAATCTTCGTCACAAATGAAACTCACCCGTTGGGAAAATCTAAGGGACGTAAGTGGAGGTACTTAAACGGCAGTAAACGACGGAAGGCGTCGGGGCCCGATGTGGCCCGATGTGTGGACAGATACCGCCATACGGGGCCACGGCTAAATACACTGGCTCTGCTGATCCCCGCCCTCTTGCTTAATGGGGACACGGATTTCGGGGACAGTTTTTATTTGCCATTGACCTAAGAAGGTGACCGGCGTTTGTTTGCTGACCTGTGAGTTAAATGATGGACTATTGATTGATGTATAAATTACTCACTTGAGAATCAGAATCCAGGAGGATATTTATTCAGCATTTAATTACACAACATTTAGTATGTCTGTGTTGTCGTGTGGATATTACAACTTGATGATAATGCACTATATGCTATTGAATTAATTAATCTTCTTTAATTGGTACAGTTTTTAGTAATGGAACTGTAGGTTGTAGCATCCACCTACAACCGCCAAAATAAAATAAATTTCATCGTCATCCATGTCTAATTATAGTCAAAAAAGTTTTTCACACAAAAAAAATTCAACAATATCGTTGTAATCAATCTATTTTTTATTTTATTTTTTTATTTTACAATTTATGTACACAGAGAAAGTATCGGATATAACAGTATAATTATTAGTACAAAGATACTGCTTATTTCTAAAGAAATTTCTTCCAGCAGACAATAGTGTGTAAGAAAGAACAAGAAAAGGGGTATGTGAAGCCTTCAACTAAAGTATCAAATAAACCTACATAAATATTTATTTACTTTTGCATTCGTTCGCAAAGTCAAAGTCCAGATCTTTCCTTCATACTATTTTGTAGAGAGAGGGCGCGGGGCGGGGCGGTGTCGGCAGTTCGTCTTTATCAATCTAAACGGCATTGACACCGTGTTTGACCAGCACTATAAGTACTCAGTAAGGTGTGTTTAGCGAGGGGAGCTGATCTTTATGAGGCAATGAGATGAACTTAACACGATAGGAAAACAAAGTTTGTAAGATGTTTAGACAGGGTGTTTGAAAGCATTTATGAAGTCTCTAATTTATTTGCTAAAATGGCATTGATTTAGATGTCAAACAGCGTAAGATTTCAAAAATAAAACTCGGCTGAACTGAAGACCGATTCTAAACCTTATAAAACTGTTATTCAAGTCGCAATATCGTCTTAGCGACAACCAAACTAAAGTACGATGGAAATACTAACGCTACTTAAAATAATACAGGCATTTTATTGGCCTGCTGAAGTTTGCAACAACTGATTAGGCTTTTATTTATTTTTTCAGTTTTAAAACGTTAAGTGTACTTTACTGTTGGAAGACCATAAGTTTCGCTCGCCACCCCTTCAACAAACACTAGCCAAACGAGCATCAAACGGCAAATAAAAAGAGTGTTCACTCCGTGACGTCAGAGGAGGAGATAAGAGGAAGCTGGTAAGTCCGGGGCGTTATCAATCTATATTGTCGCAGCACTTGACCGCCGACATACGCCCCCTGCGAGGGGCGAGTCTACCGGCTGATGGTGTACAGATGAACTTTGATTCGAGGATATTGTCTCATGTTGAAGACATAATATAGATATAACGCCCGTGTTTTCTGAAAAGACATGTTAATACAGCAAGTTAAATAACAGCTTGTTTCTAGAAGTGAAAGGAAATTGGCTACGGGAAATGATCTTATATATGTATACTTACTTCTAAGTTACAAAAGTGGTTTTCATGGAAGAGATTCGGCTTGCACTGCTGGACGTTGACCCATAGACTGTTATTTATTTATTAAGACTTCATGAGACACACAGGTACAGTTGGTATCTAATACTTGAATGAAAATTAATAAATCATAAAACACATAATTATTTTATAGTTAATTTAGTTCTTGTTAAATCTCCAGCATGCATTTTAAATCAGAAACTAACAGGTTTATCTAAACGCATAAAACTAGTAAAATAACTTGTTAATAGCTATTAAATGCTATTTTAGGAAATTACACACACCGGTTAGTTTATTACATTTAAATAATGTTTATTTATATTAAATTCAGCTTTTGATTCTAAGCACATTAAAAACAAAAAAAGGCAATTTCCATAATCTTAACGAGTTTAAAGTTAACTATAGTATTGTTAACCGTAGTTAACAACTTGGTTTGTAGTACTTTATTAATTTTATATTTTAATTAGGCTAAGTAGGTAGGTACCCATAATTAAAATGAAGTGGTACTTTTGTTCTCAAAACAATAAAGGAGAACGTTAGAAGCAAATACTTCTTGAATTATAATTTATTATATTGTTAAAGTAACCTTTAATGAGCTAATAAAAAACTTTAGTTGGCGTTAAGTCCAAACACGATGTTGCTATCTGCTGTGGTTGAAGAGTTCCTATCGCCCCTTTGGCTGCAGAGCCAGACCTCCTTCATAGTATCACATTATGGTGTCTCATAAGTTACATAAGTAAACAAAGTTTCAGCTTAATCAAGTGACAGGAAGTGCTTGAAACATAGTTTTGTAATTTGTTTCCGGTTACCGGACACACGTACGAACGAAGCAAGTTAATAAAAAGCTTGTAAAAGGAAAATTTTGAGATCCATGAACAATATTCCGAGATTAATCAATAAATTACCAATATTCTCGAAAAATATTCCGAGTAGGTAGGCCGCAGTAGGTATGTTGAAACCCTTTGAGGAGTACCGAATCGCTAGAGCATGACGGCTTAGTAATGTTTAAATTAATTTAGGTCCACCTTACACAATGTGATGTGTTTTTATCCAATCTCAAAAAACCTTATCTTGATATCCGATAACTTCAAGATTCATATAATTAGGCGCATAAATAAAAATGTTTCGACGCACATAAAAATTCATGGTGCGGAACGAAAATACGGAACAATACAAAAACCTTAAATATAATAAGTAATTTTGAGGTCAGGTGCAATGCAAAAAGTAGGTACTACAAACAAGGTTTTTGCTAAAATGACAATTTATCGTTTTTTCTGTGGGATTAGTTTTAAAGCGTATTGTTGAAACGGTAACCAGGATGTGACCCAACAGATCGGCAAAACAACGTCTTCTTTAGTTAGTAATAAGTGGTACGTTGATAACCATTATATGTAGGTAGGTGCTGGCCAGTGGTCATTAGGCTGAATGGTTTAATTAATAAGGAAACTTCGGAAAAGTTATTCGGCAAGCATATCTATCCCAGGACGATTTTCCGGGGAAGGCTTAGAAGAGACATCGAAATGGAGGAAATAAAAATACAAGACCTTTGTCCCAGTGTCAGAGACAGTGAGTAGGAACAGTAAATACCTCTTTCTCGTAGATCAGTTATTATCACTGAATTCACCTACTGTTGCTCCAACCCCCTGAGTAGTTTCTTGTAAAAACAAAACGACCACCACGACTATTAAAAGGACAAAATAATGACTGAAAAGAAGTTGTTGTCACTGATTTTGTAATTATGTAGGAAAATACTCTAAGGGCGAGTTTTTTGATCCACAGTTAACACAGTCCATGTTTAAAACTGTGGTAAATATTTCGTTAGAATGCTATTTTCGACCGAGTGTTCGTTATTCACTAATAGTTTAAAGTAATAGTTATTTGTTTGAACATTATTCAAGCTAAATTTTGATCTAAAAATGCACATCAGCGTTTACTTCTGAGATTTTCGTGCAATCATCCAATACATGTCCGTAACTCCAAAAGTAGAAAGTAATCGAAAAGTAATTAAAAACGAATAATTTTGCTAATGAGAACACAAAAATACAATAACTAAAATATTGCTAATTCTGTTTGAACGGAATAGCCTCGTTACACGAGGACGTGAGCCCACGTTAAACCTTTCAAAACAAATATTTATAGTTATAACGTTCCCTCAGAAGCAGAACAAACGATTGCGCAAAGATAAGTAGGTATCTATGTAGGTAGGAACTTAAAATAAATAAAGGCAGTCTACGACTATTTTATGATTGTAATAATTCATACGTTGATTTCTTAAACCCAATTATTTCATAATTGATATTAATGTGTACATTAGTCGTTGTTCCCTTTTCTTGAATTTCATTGCGTCTATCTCTATAGGTACACAATGTGTAGTTATCTACATACACAGAATTTCTCACGCAATTTTCTCCGAACAACAAACCTCCAGAAACGTTAATTCAGGAATGAAAGCAGGACAATCAACTGGCTTCCTAACGCAGTACATAAATTAAAGACGCTAACAAGGGAAGGAAGGGGCCGGGTCCGGCACGCCAGCCGGCGGGTTCCGCCGGACACACTAGTCCGCCCGGGCCAACCGCCCAGCTACTGACCGCCCCCCATATGGCCTTCCGCTTGTATATCAAGATAATACGCCTTTTGATGTAAGGATTTCACTTTGTAAAAGAGTTGTCAACCTTAGAATGGATGGTTGGAGCAAATGAGAATGTATTTTTTTGGTTCAAACTTCAGGGAAAGAATTTGATAGATGACCTGGTTTGTATTATGTAAGGTGGGTTTGTCACGAAATTACTAACTGAAAAGTTCGCAACACAGGCTTTTTGCAACCCATATAACTAATCCATAGGAATGTTATAAACGTGAAACACTGTCTGTCTGTTTATTTACTCTTCGCGTAGGATTTGATGAAACGTGGAACACGGGTTGTACACTTTTTATCACGAGAGATTTATTTTTCCAAAAAAAAAACATTCAATTGCAAATTTTTTTACTTCCACGCGGGCGAAGCCGCTGGCAGAAGCTAGTTTCCTAATTAAATCAAGTACAAATCCCTTCTAGAAACTATCGCTGAATAATAAGAGGGAATACAAAACCGTACATCACATTTCCACTATTTTTCCACATACTATTTGAAGCTACATGAAAGCTGTCAAATTCATGTTATGTGCATCGATTGGTAACGTGACGTATGTTGCACGTAGTATTCAGGATGCAGCGCTACATACCTACAGCAATATATATAGGAATAACTTAGATGTGTTATCAACAAGAACTTGGTACCAGTTGTATATTTCCTAATAGCTTTTTTTTTGTGTGGCGTCTCGCAGTTCAACCTATGAGGTTGTCGACTGCTTAACCGGGCTTGCCTGTGGTGGCCATATTAAAACCTCCAGCCGGGGCTTATTTCCTGATGGCAACAACCTGGAGGTCTTTATGTAAATGATGAAGAGGTTACTTCTTTCACATTATTTGCGAAAGCATCAGGTGAGATTGTGGTCAAACGCGAGGCTATCATTAAAAAAGGTAAGAAGATATTTGCAAAAATATTTTGGCACCTCGTTTAATAAACATTCAAATCACGATGAGAATACCCACTTTTTGACAGTCAGAAGTTTCGAAAGACTGCCTCTATAACGCCTACCTGTGACCACGTCTTACCGTTAAAAGTGTTCCTAAACTTTTGTTTCTAAAAGAGTAAAACTTAACACTGCTTTAATAAACACCTGAGGGCCAATTCTACTAACTTTAAAGGAACATTCGCACTCGCATTGCATGAGTTACGAATGCGAAAACTGCTTAAAAATTTGTAGAATTAACACTTTGATTTATACAAATATCTCTGTCAATAACTACTTGTATAGAATGTTACCTTAATTAATTATATAGTATAACACATTCCTAAAAACAATAAGTGGTAAAGTTTGTAATACCTACTGGAAGTGAAACTTTGAAACGAATAATTACGTTATAATTGTATGCCTCATCGATAGACCAAATATAGAGTTTCCCTCATCAGGTAGTACATAATACGCATATCTATATATAACCGATATGTAGCCCAGTACATAAACACGCGTCGAGTCGCTGAAACTAATCGAGTTTTCAGTTCTAAGTTATTCTGTTTGAAACCCGCGAACAAGTTTCAGGACGTTTAATGTTGACGATACGATTTCGATCAGCCGTAGTTACATTACAGGCACGTCTATTTTCATTAAGGTCTAATCAATGACCATTTAGACTCATACTTTTTCATCACATCATTTTAACAATCATGTGATTGTTAAAATTAGAAATAGCATCTTTACTTTCTGTATCGACTTCAGTTATACCAACTGTATTTCTGTATTTAGGCAAACGTGCTCCAAAGTAGACATCATCGCTTTACATTGGGTGAGATTGTGGTCAAACTTGAGAGAAAATGTTGTCAAAACCGTCACATTCTAACCCAATAGCAATTTTAATCAGTCAAATCCTCACGATAAATCAACACATCCACCAATCGTGAGATCTAAACAGCCCCCACCAACATTCCGGGAATGTAAACGTCTTTAACTAAATTCGTGTCTATATCATAACAGTGGTTATGTGCGAGTAAACCGGGTACGTAGGTAGGTGCAGGTACGGGTACAGACGGATCCGGGCCAAGGATCCGTATCGCCCACCGCCCAAGTTCGGTAATCTTGATTGTGGCTCCGAGGTGACAACGCGATGCCGTATCGAAACGGAATTAGGTAGGAATGTACTTGAAGCCGAATAAGGATGGTAACGGATATCTTCGGACATGATTGCTCCCTTGGGCAGATGACAATCGCTGGTATGACTAGAATAGAAAATTTCGCAGGGCCTGCAGCGCTACAAGTCAAAACTGCACTGATTTGTATAATTGTAGGCTATGCTGTCAAGAACATGTAACTAAAAATCCACCTTAGACCCAGCCTTTTCTCAAGTATGCTACCTCCTCCAACCGCATGCTGACTACCAGCAATTTACATGGATCGAATGCCTATCTGACTTCAGAACCACATCCCTTGGTAACATAATATCCTTGGTGTTATAAACTTGGTATAATAAAAATAAATGAATTTGAATTGAATTGAAGATTTTATACTATTTACACCCAGAAGAGATGAAGGAAAAGGTATTGCACTTGTGGAAAAAGTTGGTAACAAATAAGCAACCAATCATAAAGGTATTTTTCTGTAAGTTAGAGTTAACTGAGTACCTAGATAGATGAGGCAATGTTACTTCAGCAAAATAGAAATATTAATATTTCTTAGAATATTGTCCTAACCTACGAATAGACTACAAAACACAGCTCGCCAAATTTGAGTCTAGTGATGCGCGCAACTCAGTATCGAGTATCGATAGTCATTGTCCGCTCACGAACGCGTCTGCCCGCCACGTCGATAAAAAGATTACACATTTGCGTATATGATTCGTGCGTGATGTGAATAATAATGCGGCCTCCCCTCGCACACTAATAGATTTTAATCGGCCGGCCAACGAGTTGTGTGTGCGATTTCATTAATTTTTTGGTTTCGTTTTGCTCTGTGACCATTTTTGTGGTTGATGTGCTATAGAGGTGGTGGGAAGGAAAGGATTGTAGGAGATCTCATCCACCAGAAACGTTCAGGGTCATTGCCTATATAATTCCTTGAAACATATTACTTAACGTGAAACACAAAATAAGATTCGATTTTGCCGTCGTCGTCGAGCTAAAAAAAATGCAACATTTCGCCAGATTAAGTGCATATTAAATTTCCACTTTCTTTGGCACCTCTCACTAATCTGACATTAAAGTCTCGAGACAATACATAAAACGTAGAAAAAAACATTCGACAAACTCATCCAAGAGTCCGCAAACTTTATTTACTTAAGTATCCCTTTCTCCATTTGAATACAAAGCAGACACGAGCTTCACCTACTTACCCATCGATGTACGTTAAGAACACGCCAACATTTGTGCAGTAGCCGTAATCCGCTGCAAGTTCTCATCCGAAGTGATTGCTCAACGGCTTTTCTCTTTTTTATCTAGTTTATTTTGAAATATTAATGGTGTTGGCATTAAGAGCATTAGTACCCTTTGTTATTGCAGTGTGAGAATCTGCATGGCCTGTGTTTTGCATACGCGCGGCACGGGCGGGGGGCAGGGTACTGAGCCAATGTATTCGACAACACGTAAATAAATAATGATAAACAGAGAGATTATGTTGTGGGAGTCGGACGGGTTATTGCAGTTGCTGGGGTAATTGATCTGTTACAAATAGTGTTTCTAAATAGTTGAAGGAACGTTTTAGGAATATGTACTTTAATTGTGCGTACAGCTAAGGAGTGGAATTCCCTGTTGTTACTTCTAGGCATGCGTGCTCCATCATCAACCACATCGTCGCTCTCCATCTTGTGAGATCGTGGTCAAGCGCGAGCTTACCCATAATAAAAAAAGGAGTATTTCTGTGAGTTCAAATTATGATTCCCGGATGAAGAACCAATTCATGATTATATCCAAGTAACAAAAGAACAAGGTATAAGGTTAAAAAACTAAGGTCCGAATCTACAGAACTTGTTGATCAGTTCTACGCCAGATACATTATACTTAACATGTTTCCTATAATACTTACACATTCCGCACAAATAACGATAGAGTGCATTCTTCTTCTCCATACTTATATTTTCACGGTCAGATGGTAATGTCTCATTTCCATTCCAGCGTCTGAGGTTTCTTCTACAGGAATCAACGAAATGAAATGTTTTTCTATATCTCCTACATTTATGTCCAAATTTTTCAAGCCTTAGGATACACTTTCATGGCAACAACATAAATATATTCATGAATTTACCTGATATTGTACTAGCAACAAGAAAACAAGCAAAGCTGTTTCATCAACAAAATTTTCCGTTTCAGTGGCCACAGCTACAGCTACAGCGGTAATCAACAAATATTAGCTACCGTTCAATGAGCAAACACAGCATTTTAATAAACCAGCGTACAGCCGTACACGGAACGGTTAAAAGATCAATAAAGAGACGATATGAGCCCGCCGAGATATCTACGCTCACAACAATATATCTAGCGATAGTGGAGCGATGTCTGCCCATAATATTCTTTGGGGTGCATCTCATTTGGCTTAAGAACCAGCCTTTGTCAACAAAGTTGGGGGCGGACGGAAAAATCGATAGTGGCCACGAACGCAGGCCTCCGATCATCGCCGCTTGTCTCCGTAATTCGTGTCTCAATTTTAAAATTTGAATGTTTTGAAATTGGTAGACTATGGAGTCATTAGTTGCCTAGATTTCTTCAAGACTAATCAGATGTTACAGAAGTTAGAAAACTGCTCAAGCATAATATTACCAGTACATTCAAAGCATCGTGGTTTAACAATGTAGATACAGCATTTCTTGACCTTCCCGCTCCCATAGCTATTCTAAATTCCAGACTTAACACCCAAAACATACAGTCTTACACCATAAAAGGAAAAAGTTCGTGAGACTAATGTTGCAGTATAGTTTAGTGGTTACCGTAAACAATATCCATATAGTTTACAACGACATAGGAATTCCATTGTGAGTGCGAGAAGATGTGGGTTAATATGCAAATAAGTGAAACTGCGAACACATGCAACAACCGCTAAAACAAACTGCTCATAAATCTACAGCTCTTCTGTATCATTGGTAAGATCTGTTCTTGGTGATAATAGAGTCTGGATCTAATATAGGTACGGTTATTACATCGAATATTAGTTTAGATCTCCAGGTTAAGCTTGCTGAAAAACAGCTAAATAGTTCCCCCGCCTCATTAGTAGGATATACAGAAACAAAATCAGTTGGAACGCCTAAAAACATCAACTGCTGAACCCAACCTGTAGATCTCCTACGTGTGTCGGTTATGCCTGGCAACTGATTTGCCTCATATGGCCGAGCTAGTCTTTCGACTCGTTTGTAGTTCATGGGGATGAACCATATTTGCAGCAAGTACAGCCCAATTTCGTATCCAGAGTACCTCTGTCCATTCCAGGTCGCCTGGAAGAAATCGCGGAATGCAATTAATCCGCTAGTCTGTTGTATGTTTTGTTTATGACTTCCTGCATGTAATGACTGATCTTGGTGTTCAATTTTACTTACTACTATTATAAATGCGCAAGTTTGGATGCATGTTTGTAGCTCAACCACGCCAGACGGCTGGAATTTGGCACAGAGTTAAATTATCATATTCTTTTTATCCCGGGAGTATGTTTCCTCAGGATCAAAAGAAACGAGTGCATAAATAAATAAAGTAAGTACTCTCATTTATAAATGAGAACATTTCTGTTAACCAAGGTTAAGGCATGAACTATCTGAAATAACCTGGACTAAGTTGTCAGACGTTCAGTCTTCATTTGCAATGCAAACACTTTAGCCAATAAACGCTACAGTAGTGCCTGCTAATGGTCTAATTAAAATAAAATCAAAAGAATTTGAACTTCAAACTGGACATTCAAAGCTGCGTCACAGTCACAACAACAAAATAATGACTGAACGATACAAAGTAAGAAGCACGCTATCACTTTCAATACAAAAAGTGATCGATTGTTAGAATATTGAATAAATAATTACAATAATAATCCGCTATTGTAATGAGGGCTAATCACGAGGTTCAGCGGCTGACGTATAGTGATACGTAAATTATTAATCATTACTTCATTAGACAATCACATATGCTAATTCTGTATGCGTAATACAGGCTAGTTGCTGTAGAACAGCTTACTTTGTGGTTGAAAGTTAGTAATTACGTTGACGATGCAAGTGTTCTACGTTTGTCATAATTTCTTGATTAGTAAACTAATATTTGGAAAATTATATTTGGAAAGAGTAACTGTGGAGTTTCTTGTCTGTTCTTCTCCGTAAGAATCTACTCTTTGCGAATGGACAACTAGAGTCAGTATAATATTTTAATTTCAAACTGTAAATTTGACTTTCAAAAGTGCCTTTTAATTGTGTCGTTGAAATAAATGAATTGGCTTTGACTTTGACTTGGAAGTGATATATACTTTGAACTATGGTAAACCAAAAAATATTTCATGAATCTCTTATAATAATTTTAAAGTGACACATTTCTTTTTCTTCTACTGACAGTCAGACTCAAACTCATTGATTTCACGAAAATGAAAATTTAATGTTATATACCTACATGTCACACACTATGTGGGGTAACTCTATGTTTGCAAATAAAGATTCTGGTTCCTAATTTGTTCAGCACATTATTGTTTGCATAAAGTCAAAGTCAAAGTCAAAGTCAAAACGTTTATTTCAATTAGGCCATTAAACGGCACTTTTGAACGTCATCGTTTACAGTTCAGTAAAAATAATAGAATTACATTAATAAAGTGACTCTACTGTCCATTCGGAAAGGTAGATTCTTATGGAGAAGAACGGACAAGAAACTCCATAGTTACTCTTTTCAAATAATGATTTTACAAAATTTGGTTTACAAAAATTAATTTAATATTATGTGAGGACGATGCACCCAGAGTATGCTACTTATTAGAACAAAGTATCACCAGCAGAGGTATACTTATTAATTTCCTAAAGAAATTTAGGTAAATGGTACTCATAATAATAAATACTCATAACCGACAAAATATAGACCAAGCTGTTTTTTCAGAAAAGGATTTAATAGTGAAAAAATATAATACTTATTGCATTTTTATTATTCATTCCGATTAAAGTTCATAAAAAGCCCCAGATATTATCTGCTCATAAATCAATTATTCATGTCGAAGTGCTAATTTATTAAAATATTCGTAGGTAAAATTAAATTTAGTCTATATTAAGTGCAGTAGTGGCAAATTGAAACTAAACAACGTTATGGTTCTATTAATTATAAGTTATGCAAAGTTTTCACTAAACGGCGAATCATTTTTCATAGTCGCACGTGTGAAGCGGTGATTAAGATCGAGCGGCGCGGCGTACGCGCATGCCAACTGTAAGTGAGTACACCCCAGGTCTTACTGACAGCGGGGAGGCAACTGGACTTTATCATGTTCTTTAACAATGCGACACCGAAAAATATGAAATCTTAGTACATACTTTGTTTCTTCTTCTTCTTCTTAACACATTATTTGGGTTCGGGTCTCCGCCAAGTCAATCGAGTTCTCTTTAATGGAGCTCCACCAAATTATTGGCAGGCGGCCTCTCCCTCGCTTTTGTTCAAAATCTTAACACGGTCAATTCCGTTGGCAAATCCACTTCAATGTAAAGCGTTCAACATGTGCTTAGAGTCCAAGGCGTTTCCTAGGCAAGAACCATCTTCTCCAAACTAACATAGGTACCAGTAGTGTTACTTATCAAAGTAAAAAAAATAACTGTCCACTTGATAAGATATTCACACAAGTATTATGAATCAAACACTACATATAATAAAACAAAGTCGCCCGCCACATCTGTTTGTCTGTTCGCGATAAACTCAAAAACTACAGAACTAGTTTTTAGGTGGTTTGCCCCAATCAAAAGATCAAAAGGGATCGGGAAAAATTGGGACATACGCGTACGAAGTCGCGGGTAAAAGCTAGTAAATCATAAAGACCGACGGAGTAGCAGTCAGACTCACATGCAAACCGTTTAACGCTTTGGTTAACGATACCTATGCCATTAACCGAAAAAATAACGTTTTTTTTATTATTTGTTGTTATAACGACAACAGAAATACACACTAAAACAAATTTCAATTTTACGGTTCATGAGATACGACCCGCAGACAAACAGACAGCGGAGGCTTAGTAATATGGTTCTGTCTGTTCATCGTAGCAGTCGTAGTCGTAGCCCGCTACGCCGTAGCACTGTGACCGCAGCCCAAGGCGCGTAATAAGCAGCGAAATGCTAATCCCCAGCATACATGTTTGTGTAATGAGGCTACTTGCTTGCTTAAATAAATATTGAGTGACCGCTCAACGCGTACTTAATCAATCTCTCACGAGCCGCATAAAAAAATAAATAATTACAAGTAATGGATTTTTGCCGTACATTCAAATAGAAAAAGTCACTCAATTACAACTTTGAATAGTTGCTTTCTCTGGTGTGAAGGTAGATGTTATCGTGTATCATTGAAGTAATTAACGTTGAACTAATGAATGCAACAATGTTACATGTTAATGGATTTCCATTGAAATTCAATACGTTTACCCAGGTATGAATTCCCGTGAACATTCATATTTTTTTGTATAAACAACATCACAATTAAAAACTTTCCAACACAACAAAAAGTTCCATTTAAAGCACGTTCCGAATTCAAATCAGACACCCGCTTGGTTTATTACGTCGATATGTAAATTTTGTACAGCGTCACTACCCTTATAAAGACCCTGTTTGAATTGAAAATTTAGTTGAACGAGCGAGAGTAAGCCGACGTTCAGCCAGTGCGGCCACGTCTTTCAGCGAACTCGCTGCTTCTCTAACGTAACACGCAAATAAAAGGTTTAAAAATATATAATCTCTATGTAAAACCTCCTAATTTACACGTGCTATATTTGTAATGATTATCTGTGACTTGAACTGTCAAAAATGCTCGCAAACGTTTGTTTTGGAATATTATCTGTGACATTTTGATGTGTCAAAAAGCGCGCGTAATGCAGGACTGCGATTGGTTCGCCCTGCTCGGTTGTTATGGCGGCAAACGATAAGCGGTAACGAGTGACGTGTCACTTGATATTTCGATCTGTCAAAATGTGAGCGAGATAGAAGACATGTTGGAGGGGCCGGCGTGATCGCGTGCTTGTTACGTTTTCCGTAACGTAAGTAAATAATTATAATAGCTTTTATACTGAATTGGACTTAGTCTCGCGACTGCATATAAATAAAATAAAACGACAACTTGTATGATATAAGCTTTCAATTATTTAAACGTAGCCAAATATAAAAATATTCATAGCGAGTTATTTAAATTAAATGAGTCCTAATCTCACTTTAAACACACTTTCTCGTCATAAGTGAGATGATGGTTAGATACCATAAAATGGTAGTATTTAGATTAGATGTGGTATTTTAATAAAGCGGAGGTATGTGTGTTTAGCGGCAGGCGATAACTCATATAAAATGACCTCATCACGGCGCGGGGAGGAATGGCATTCGGTATGCGTCACGCAGTACGTGATACGACGTCGTCGTCCCAGTTCGCCTCCGATATCTTTATTATATCCTAATATCGCACTTATCTTTTGATATTTTAAAAGACTCATTTATGCTAATATTGTGAGATAAAAAAGCAATGTTATGTTTATGTCACTTTTGCAAGCGCAGCATGTCTGAATTTAAAAAAATCTATAAGTACCTATCATTTTTTTTTCTAACGACATCAAGACTATTATTTTTAAGAATAAATTAATTCGAATGTTCAATTCTACGATAAAATTATTAATTAAACTAAAAATGAAGCAGTATGCCCCCGACTAAGCATGCTAGGGACCACCCCATCTCGTCCCAAGGGTGCTATAAGAAACAAATTGTTAGTAGCAGCAGCATCAGTTTTTTTATTGGAAACATTCGATATCTCGAGGACAAACAGGACTTAAGACCAGTCTTACAAGAACTGGTTAAATGTTAAACCACCTACACAGTAGCAGTCTACATCGAGTTCAATGTTTAGTAACGGACTTCAACCGACTCGTGGAGTTTACAGAGTGACAGATCACATTGAGATATTGCTGGTTGTAGATATTTGAATACACTGGATCATTCATTGCAAATTTGCACTGCAATTTGTAATTCATTGGCATATAATATATTATTATATTGGAACAAGGCATATTATGTACTGTTACTAAGAAAAAACGTTAATTGTTCCTAAAATTTTGGTCAAGTTAGTTATACTTGTTACTATAACATAATGTACTGGTTTTTTTCATGGTTTAGAGATGATCCCATGGAAAAAGTAACACAATGATTACTTTCACGCCCTGAAAGATTTCCAAAAAAAGGTTGTAAGTATAACTAAATAACCGTCCTGAAATTGATACAACTCATCCAGGCTTCGCTTCATTGCCAACTTCACATGATTATTATCAAACCCCAGAATGAAGAATAATGGACTACATTCCTTCACTGAACGAGTGAATGGTTTGAATTAACGTCAGCACGATATGAAGAGCAATAAATTGCGCACTGTCTATTAATTAATCGGCGATGCGCTCAGCGGAGACATGATTGAACTGCGTTATGTAAGAGAGGACTAGATGGTGCTATGAAGGGTTATGGTTTCAAATCGATTGTCATACATGACTTTTGATTCGTGCTTTTTTTTAATAAAAATATTATGTCTTCTTATTACATTAGAAAATCGTTTTACAATCTATATAAGGAAGCTTGAATAAAAAAGATCTTTCAAGGATACTTTTATAAGGATTATTTTATACCATCATCCTTATCCTTACTAGGTCTGCCTCGGTCTCGTTTCATGATTGAGATGTGAAATGTTGTTTTTTTTTCTTTTGAATAAAGGGTCTGTCCTTTAGCGACCATATCGTGAAATGGTTTTCGATAATTTCGGATATTGGGTTTGCAGTCTTTCATACTGGAGGGTTATAAAGAATTAAGTGTAAACGTTTGTATTTAACACTCTTAACAGTTTACTTGCTTTCTTTCAACTACATTCTGAACAGATATTAGCCTGAAATATCAGTGTATGGTCAGTGGTGATGATTACTTGAAACGATCTTGCATAGTCTCTTCCATTCGTATCATTAAGTAGGTAAGTAACCAACCCTTTCCTTGTCACAAGGGGTACATCCACCTTGGAGGGTGCCTAAGCCTTAATGACGAAATTATTTTAATCTGCTTTTCAACACTGCTGAAATAAAGTTTACATAAGTTGAAGTCTGAAGTTTACATCAGTTTTTGTATAAGTTGTTGAGTTCAAGTTGTTTTTGTTGAGTTGTGCTAGTCGATCTTTTGGTAAGTGTGAAGAGATAAACCAAGAATATCAGGGAGGAGTTAATGTTTCAAATAAGAATACAAAAGTTGAAATATTTATTGAAAATCACTATGTTTCTTTATCTATTATTCTATTACTTTTACAGTTTCCATTAGGTATAAAGAGTAGGTAGATATTCTATTCTATTATTCGAATTGGTTAGAAAAAGGTGGAAATTTCCAGAAATTATATTTGAGGAATATAATAGCCCATCAAGTATCCTATTGTCAAATTCAAACGTGACACTCGAAACAATCAGCCAGAACTCAAGAACGTTTCCCAACCCAACGTTCGTTAGGTCTTCAATCGATGACCACTCAATATTGAATCCTGCAGTACCCTCGCTGCTCCTCAGCCTGGGGGCACGATTACCATAACAAGACCCCTATTACGCACCTACGGCTATACATCCACCACCTTTACTTTACCACCACCACCCCAAAAATCACGAACAAAAAGTATGACGGCACCATTTTCTAAACTGCACCAATAACTTTGCACAGTCTTTTGTTACTGTCAAAACTAGAATTTGACAGTCGAATGCTTCGTTTGTCAATTGCTATTGATTAGTTACGGTGTAGTTGGCTGCCGGGGGCTAATTTGGGGGCTGCAGTTAGGTATTTTTCGTCGCTAACTAGATAACAAGTGGTTTTAAATTGGAATCTACATAATAATGCGAGCGGAGGGTAGTGTAATGAAGTTGCGAGGGTGACGACGTCACTCATCGTCTCGACTCGCGCTCTGGCGTTATGTGCAACTTATTTAGTACATATTGCAGCTGTAGGTAGTCTGCTGCATATCAGCCCGCTAGAAACCTGTTGGAAAACTTTTGTATGTGAGTTTGGGTAAATTCTGTAGCGCCTTTTTTTGAGTAATGTGTTTCCAATGTTGTAATATAAAAAAATAAGTAGGTACTTAAGGCCCATTTGCACAAACCAGAGTAATTTTTAAATTCGAGTTAATGCTAACCCCAAGCCATTATGTATGAGATATGTGTTATTTAACCAAGTGGTACCAACTTACTCGGAGTTAAAAGATACCTAACTCTGGTTTGCGCAAGAGGGCCTTAGAATGGGTGAAAATGGTATATTAAAACTCCAGCCAGAAGATTAATAAGTCAGTGACACTCAATGAAACACTGTCATTAACCTGTAACTAGATCACAATCCATCAAAACAAAGCCAATAATAACTTCTAGTCCAAGGTTAAGGAAAATTAAGAAGTTTTTATTCACGCCAACAGATGGCGCTGTACACAAAAACACATTTCCACATTTCTCTACAAAAACATTCCGCTCACAGTCCACTAACCACCCGAAAACTATGTTATTTACCTTGTTTTAAAAATATAAAAGGGCAACAGAACGGCAGAGCCGCCGGCGGACAATTAAAAAAACATTGGCGGTTCGAGCCGAGGAAGAGCACGTGCTATAAATTATCAATATCCCATGATAAAACAAACGCGCTCGCCGACCACCGCTGTTTGTGTTTGTCCCTTTGTTTTTCAACAAAACTTTGTGATACCGCTTCACAGCACCGTAATAGATGTAAAAACAACAAAACACACGTAAACTATTGTAAAATATTGACAGAAAGTTAGAGAAAAATATTAGAAAATGCAAAAAGAGATTTTAGCAGAGCGTGGTTTCGATCCACGGACCTCTGGGTTATGGGCCCAGCACGCTTCCACTGCGCCACTCTGCTTCGTGATAGTGGGTTCGAAATAGCTGTGTACATCTTATCTAGGCGCAACTTGCCTGTCATTTACATGAAAAGATAAATCGCGAATAGAACTTATCAATCGGATCAAAACAAACAGAATATTTTGCAATTATAATTATTGTTTTCGGTAACACGAAGATCATTTTATTACAATGTAGACAGACGATACACATTGAAAAGAAATGTTATATTTCCAAAAAATATTACAAATAAAGATTTTGCCAGAAGCATTAAACAATAAACATTGAAGTGTTTTAAAACTACTTGAAAATATTTCAATCGAAAGTGATGTGTACTTAACTCAACGGGGCTGGCAGAGCGGTGTCAGTAGCCGTAGGGCACTTTTATTTAGTTCCAGGGAATGAACTTGAATGCCGCATAAATTGTTATGATGGATCATTCCATTTTTTTTGTGGATTCAAGAACACCCGTATAACTTTTAATTAAAAATGTTGCCATTTGCAAAATTCATATAACATACTCTTTGAAGTTTTCTAGTGCAACTGCAATGCAATTATTTTTGGGTTTTAATTTAGATATTAAAAGTCTTGACACGCCGTTTATATTATGAAAAAAACTGGCCACAGAAGTTTATATGTGTACAGCTTACAGAAAATAGCTGTGGCAGACGGACAGACAGACACACGAGTGATCCTATATGAGTTCCTTTTCCCTTCCCAAGGGTTCAGAACCCTAAAAAAATTAAATAGAGAATGATACATTCCTAAAATGAACGGCAATCGACCTAGAACAGTTCGAAAGGCGTTTTTCGCACGCAAACCCACACCAGCACCATACACATACTTAACGAAGGCGTTAAACAGTTATTACGACAAATGACGTGCCCCAGTGCGGGAATTAACAAATATGGCATATCATTTCTACACTCACCAGCTAGGGTGAAGGGCAATAATCGCCAAGCCACTCGCAACAATGGCAGACCTCGGGGATCCAGTGACGCCAATAAAATGGTACAAACGCACAAAGACGCCCCGCGGCGTCGCTCGGCTATCGTGCCGTTCTTTATGGTATTAGAACTGTTAATCTCGCAGGCTAGGGTGTCGACTTTATTGCTTTTTAGGTCCTGAGCTGCTAATCTTGTTGAGGAGATGCTGGTTCATTTGTATGGGTGGTAGAGGAATTATAGCCTGCTAAATGGCTTTCTTTTAGTATTTCTTTCAAATGCATAGTTGGATGCAAAGGAAAGGATTGAATGAAAACATGGTAACAAAGCAAATGGCTATGAACTGGTAGAACTTTTCGAAAACCCGTCCTTTCCTTTCATACCTTAAACAATAGTTAGCAAAAAGCCTAACCTAGGCGATGTTTTGTTTACTGCAATGCTGTATAATGCCCATTGCAATGTTCCCATCAACCACTTGACTCAAGTCCACAAGTAGCCTTTGAGCTCACTATAGTAGGCGCCAGATAAATGTGGAATAAAGTATATTGACCTTTCCCTAATAACTGCTCATAGGTACCTGAGCAATTAAATATGAATCGTTTTTCATTATTAGACAATGTTAAGGATCACGAGAGATGATGATTCGGGACAGTTTTGTGTCATTAATTCCGTTTTTCAAATTAACAATGTCAATAAATGTAGGTGGGTCAATGACCGATATTCCACGATTATCTGGCGCCTACTATAGCTAAGTATCTATTAAGTCCCTTTTCATTCATTCTAAACATTTTATTAAAAGTGACAAATTAACCCACGCTTCTACTAAAAATGCAACCAGTCATCGCAAAGGGTTGCACACCAAGGAGGGTGCATTCCTCTCGAACCATAAACCAAAATTAAAACTTTTCGATACATTACTCTCGCACAATAAAACCATTCCGCTTCTGACTAAATACTCAGCGTTAAGGTGTCCTTAGTCAAATGACATTGCTTTTCGACACCCTAACTTAATTCGAACTTCATTACCAATGTAAAAACATCCCTGCACACTTCAGAATAAAGCATTCTTTCGGAAATTCAAAAAGCATCGTATAAGCCGAATGTGTCGCTAGTTAGAATAAAAAATCTTTATGAATGGGGTCGGCGTGTGACGATGTTGCCCTACTTTAATAAATAATTTCAGCAATTCAGCCAATTGTTTTATGATTTTTTCATATCGTTTGGTGTTTGCATTTTGGTAAAGTGTTACAAGATTTTTATTGCTTTTCTGGAAAACATCATCACACAGAAAATGTTGGAGTATTTTTGGCATATTACTTAAAACTTGTTTGACAAGAATGTCGTACTTGCCAACTATTCAGATATCTTATACCAATTTTCAAAATGTTCTTACAAAATTCCTAATTTCAGACTATTCCAGATTCTTCCTCAGATTGCTATTAGCAAAATAAACAGTACTTTCCCGACTAGACACCGATTATTGAGCCCGTCCATTACAAGGCTAAAAATAACCCTGTTATCTACACCTATACATAGCTAGATTAATATATGCCTAGATTTTACCCAACTACATTGAATCGGCTTTCGATCTAAGTGAATTTAGCTGAATACTTGTATTTCACATGAAGTAACTGCCTGTCTTACCACCTTATTTATCTATTCCGTGGTCTTATCTGTATCATGATACTAGGTAACACTTATCCCATTGGTAGCACTTGTTATCGGACTTCTGACCATCCGTAAAACAGTCAAAGACTTATAAATGACAGCCGCAACTTCATTACTGACCAAAATATCAGAGTAATATTCATCAAACAAACTACAGTATGAACTTCCCCACATCCACCCCGGCCCAGCATCATCATAAAATAATAGTGTTCGTCATCAAAAGGGACGTTTAACAAATGATACGACGTACTTCTATTGTTAAATCTTTTGTTGTTTTGTTCGTACTTTCTCGTGCGTGATCGTAGAACATCGTAAAATCAGATTTCATCACTCCATTCTGCACCCACAGCTGTATGTCAGAAAGTTAATATTCCAGTGGCGTAGTCTCCATAAGCTCTATGTTTTATTTTCACATGATTTGTAATACGTACAGCTAATAAGTCACATGTGTATAATTATTATTTTATTGCTCGCGATTCGAATGCAAGTCATGATCGTGTATGTTTGGGTGCACTGTCTCACTTTTTTCCTTTCGTTTTTACTTTGGATCGTACCTCATTGTTTTATAGAAGCGTAGGACGTATTATATTGTCAGTTTTGATTTGTGCTGACTGTTTTATGTCTCCGATTAAGTTTACACCTTATTGTAAGGCAATAAGCGTTAGTTTTTCATGTTCTTTAGTGGTGTTCATTGTCATCGCGTCAACCTTTGCAATTGTAATTACTGGCGTCTCGTATATTTTGCTCTGATATGGAAAATTATGGATTATTCAAGGATGTTATTTATGCGTACACACAAGCTTTCCCAGTCACTTTTATATCAGTCACCTTTTATTTTAACTTGTTCTATTATTGCGATTGCTTGGTAAACATTGTTTGAATTGTTCATGGGAATATTTCGTAACAAAAGGGGTTATTTTCACTTTTCCAGAAGCCAGATATGTTTTTCCATAAGTACCTAAAATATCATATTTTTTAGACACGATATCTTATAAAAATTTTAGGTCAAAACTAAAAAAATAATAAACATATACATACTAGTGGCCCGCCCCGGCTTCGCCCGGATTATATATTTTTTTAAATCTTTTATAAGAACCTTCTCCTGACAATAAAAAACACAACAAAAAAAGAATTAGCGAAATTGGTCCAGCCGTTCATGCGTGATGTCGTGACCAAGGGAAATAGGGATTCATTTTTATATCATTACTAGTGGACCGCCTCGGCTTCGCCCGGATGTAAATGGTTTTTCAAAATTTTCTTTCATGAGAACCTTCTCCTGACAATAACAAACACAACAAAAAAAGAATTAGCGAAATTGACCCAGCCGTTCTCGAGTTTTGCGCTTAGCAACACATTTAGCGATTCATTTTTATTTATATAGATAGATAGATAGATTTAAGATTACTTAGTTTAAAATTGTATTAGTCAGCCACTTTTTCATTGCGTTGAGCATCAAGCAACGCAACGTCTGCGGATTGTTGACGGTGCACTTAGAGGATGGAGAGGAACATGCAAAACAAAATTACACGAACCAAATCAATAACCAAGCTTTATTGCATTAATTCCCATCCACGCCTCCAACAATTAACAACGAACTACCATAACGTCAATGAGAACCTAATCGTACAGCAGCCACCATAACTCATCCGCTAATGTTTTACGAACGTTTTGTTTGGACCGTCGTCCAGGACCTGGTCCATTGATAGCCATCGACACGTGTCCATTGTGCTGGTCTCCGGACCCCAGGGCCTGGCGACACGTGCACTTCATTATTTTCGCGCCAAAATGTTCCAACAACGCTTTGTTAGGAGATTAGGCGCGAGGGGAGGTGTGAGACTCGCTTTTTGTTTTCGTTTTGATTTCGACGATACGTTTTGTTAGAATGTTTTATTAAATGTCCGTTGTGGCTTCTGTGATTATTATTAGCTTTGCATTACACGGAGAAAAAATTAAATAAGGCAAAATCGCCGATGACACAAAACAATTCGCTGTGACAGACGGACAGACAGACGAGTGATAAGGATCACATCCATAAAAACGAAGCCCAAAAAATCAGCAAAACTTACTTACTACACATAACACATGCTAAAAAGAACAAAAATGAATAAGCAATGATGAAATACTGGTATAACTGCATCCGGGTATACTTGAAGCAGAGACCAACATAATTGGGAAAACACCAAGTCAAAGTGATTGCAGCCATGATTGAAAGCTGTCCTTAGAATACGCCATCTACATTACATCCGTGGGTTTTGTGAGAACGACTTTGCAATGATTTCAGATTTATTGGTTAATTTCATTCGACACCTTAATGTGTAAAATGTAATTTTCGCATAACTTACTTCTGACGCCTACTGTTAACTGTGTCTGACTTGTCAAGAGTTCTCACGATGGCGATAGTATCTTAACTTCCAATCGATAGCCACCTTTGCAAATAAATGAATTGCATTTTAAATCAAGCAATATCTAGGCATTCCATCAAAAATAACAAACATGTTTAGAGGCTAGAATAGATGCAGTCGAATCGTAGTAAACAAAACACATTTTAAAAACACCAACTTCATAAGAGACAGGAACCATGAGCCATGAATAAGCCCCAAAATATAGCCAATTCATCACTCAAACAATGGCAAAAATCAAAAAAGACTTAACAAGGACGCGATCGTAACAATAACCCTAGCCGTATCAATAGCGGGTAGTTTATTCCGCTTTTTCGGCCCCTATTCATTAATGGCCCCAATACGAAAATATTGAAACACAACCGGTACTATTAGACCAGACGCCAGTGCGCCGGTGGGCGGTACCAGGGCCATATTTATTATTTTTGTCACCATTGTACGCGTCCGGATTATAGCCAGTATTTAGATAAAATTGGGGATAAGGTCCGCTAATCTACGCTTTCACCCTATTTTGGTAACGTGCTATCGATTTATTTTTTTGGTTGCGACCAAATATAACATACTTAGAACACTATAAGTTCAGTTTTCTAAAAAAACTTATCATAGAACTTGTTCGTTTTCATAACAATCTTCTGAAACTGAAAGTCAATTTTACGGAGACGATGTGAAGATGTCGTGGAATGTGAATAAGTTTAGAACTCTCAACTATCGGCCAGTTGACGAGGCAACTTGGTGTTTTTCTTAAGTTCTCTGTTACATTTCTAGGCAAAATGTTGTTAACTTTTGTAATTTACTTTGGAATGTCAAGATGTTATGTTTTTTTTTGTACTGTCTTTCAGAGATCCCTTCACGTTTTTTAAATGTAAGAGACCATGTCAACATCATTGGCGACCTTGTTCCACCCATCTGCTGAGATAAAGCCCTTCTCCCCTTTTTGCCATGCTTCTCTGGTCTGTGCGAATATCATCTAGGTGTTCCCTGCGATCTTGCGTAGATCATTCACCCACTGGTTGGAGGTGCAGCGTAGTCTTTCTACCGTCATTAGAATGACAAGAGTATGTTAACAAAGGGTCTTCGTCTCTTTGTTAGTGTCTTGTGTCGTAACAGCGACAACGATGACAGAAAGTAAGAGTATAAATGTTTGGGATTAACTTCTTGACACAAGACTTGACACTTGACATACACTTTTGGACCTTTTGAAGACCGCTGCGAAAATTTAAATTTGTCTCAGCCGAAGGATGCCTCAACTTAACAACAAGAATCAATTCGCCCCAGTAACAGCAAACATGATAGTCGTACATACATACACGACAGCCACACTTCGCTTGCACAAGCGAGGCGTGGGCGCAAATCTTGTGCTGTTTTACGACACAGTTTACTACCCCGAGATAATCGTTTACACAGCATTATTACGTTATTGTCAATTCACGGCTTTATACGACTTGTGCGTGAATAATATCGTCTGGACGATTCCAGATCAGCGCGGATCGATGAATTTTACATTCTGAGTTGTTATATTTTGTTCCAATAGGTCAGTGAGCAGGACTTGGTTTGCTTGGAATTTATTCATTTGAGTTGTTCTTGTAATACGGTTCCTTCAAGCATGTAGGTGTCCACATGTACGGTCAGTGTTTTATCCAGAAATGTATTACCATCACTGCACGAATGAGCTATTCAATAGTGGCTCCATTTTCATTCAGTATTTTAATCATGTCTTTTATAGCTTCCTTAAAATAAACTTAACTTTTAATTTCCCAACATTTTCTTGAACCAGCAATAAATTCGTTCTCAACTCAACCTAATAACATTTCAAAATTCAATTGGATCAGCAATTGGGGCCAATTTATATCAGGATATAATCTCAAAATAGTTGGTACTTTGGTACTTTGGCAGCGTCCCGAGTCACGTACTACATTAGCACTACACTATGCAGTGTCGTATAACCCTTGAAATTCCGCCTCGGGTCAAAGCGACCCCTTCACTTCACAATATCAGATCAAGGAATGTCTTTGAGAAAATTTACAACGACGCTTTAGATGGCGCAACTTTGAATAACTTATTCTATTCCCTACATACTTGAGCTTGTATTTAAAGGACTCGCAAAATGCTGTCAGTTTATAACATGCACATGGCTCTAACATGTTTACGAGCTATTTGTTTACTCCTAGTTAGAAATTGTAGGTGAATTTCTGAGAACATATTGAGTGCATGGTGGATAGGTATGTACCTGTCATTATAATTTGATCACCATGCACTCAATATGTTCACAGAAATTTACTTACAATTTCAAACTGCATGTTGCTGGTAGGTACCAGGGTAAACATTTAAAATAAACGTAGGTAAACATCTGTATAAGAATTCATAACTGTTGGTTTAGAAGCATTATTCTTCTTTCAGAAGTAGAGGGTCATAATATGTTAGCACGGAATCTATATTTAGCCAGACAAATGAGTATTTAACAATAGAATTCAACAAAAAACAATAATTAAAGTGCCCAGACAGACCCCATAAAGTTCCCTAGCGATATCTCACAAACGCAGCGCAGACCCATAGTGTAGCAGCTCCGAACTAATATAATAATTGAACTAATTAATCTTATGACCAAATCCATTCGACGATTGTCTTTGTAGCTTTTTGGCGATATAAGTGAAAAAGGAAACTTTTAATAAACTAGGTGATCGAACTTAATCATTTAAATATTATGTTCTCGATTACTATGCTCATTTTTTTTAAAAGTACCCAATCGAACCAAATAATCCAATCCGAGTCCAATCGTCCAAAAATTATTTTCCAGAGGTACTTATCTAAACGGTCTACAGCACGTCTTGAGCATCAAAAACAGAACTGAGTACGGGGAAAATCATTACTTGTTCGTATTGTTTTGAAAAAGGCCGCCCTACGAGCGGGCAGGCTGGCGGGCAAAGGCGGGCAATGGCGGGCAATCAATACGCGCGGGCACACGAGCTGCATACTAAGTGGGCCAGGTACTGCTGCGTCTGCCACGTGCTGCACCCCAGCCCCTACAGGCTATACGCTACTCGCTACACATCGATATTCACAAGACGTGTTTTCGTACTAATTTTTGGATTAAGGAGTGCAGTTGTTAAGTGTAAGGGGAGTGCTGTAATTTGTTTTTCAGTTTTGTAGTTTAAGATTGTGGAAATGTTGAAATAAATATGAAATTGTGGCAAAAAGATATATTTCAAGAAAAGGTAGTCAGTGGTTTTGGATGTCAACTTGTAGTAATTTACTTTAAGCTCTTTGGTTTGGCTTTCAAATTGAAATTCATGAGCGACGAGACTCTCAATAGATAGGGACTGTTTACGCTAGGTATCTCGTAGTATCTAGACAGTCAGTAGCTAAAAGAGACGGAACATCTAAAAGCCAATGTTAAAACGAACAGATAACCCGTCCAAGACAAACAATGAGTCAAACAATGAAGCTCTCATCTCGAGAGCCAATCCAATCATCTCAAACAGTAACCGTCTGAGATAACAATACTCCTACAACCCTTGAGAATACGAGCAAATCAACTTAGCTTACTTACTACATTCAGCGCCCTTGTTGACTTTTGACGTTTCACTATATTGGCTATGTTATCTTAGTTTACTTAATCAGCGTTGCGCGCAACCGATTCGGTGTGTGGTCTCCGGGGGGCTCTAACCGGTTAACCGGTCCCTCCACGGGAGAGCTCGGACGCCGCGCAGAAGGGGTTTTTCCTCCATAACGCTCCGAAAGGAAAATATTCCTTATCTTTTTAATTATGGCACAGCGTCGACTGTTCCGTTAGATCATCTGTTTTAATTTTCTCGCTGTCCTTGGGGAGAGGATAATGTTATATGTGAATGGCTGGATTAATATCGTCGTTTATTATTGTGATGGAGACGTATCGGATGCTGATTGTTTCCTTAATAGCCAATAAGAAGTCGTGAGCTATCACGTGGGATTTTAATGTGGTGATTTATAAACAAGGTAATGTGTTTAACGTAATCATGTTGTTTCCTGAGATCAGATATTCTAGTCAACATTAACCTAATGACGTGTGTAGCTAACCTACCTACTACTGGCTAAGTGGTTCCGCCTTTATTGCTGCAAGAATTAACTCATGAAACATATCAACCACCACCGTACCACATTGAAATCACAACATTAAATCTTAATTTCGCAACAGTAGCAAACATTCGGCGTCACTTTACCGACTGCCAAGTAACCCTCAAATCTGGTGTCAAGCTACATCCCATCTGTCACTGCCCGGCCGCCATAAAAACTTAATAAGCGATCCGTCACCATAAAATAACCATTAAAAAGCCGTCGGACGCTTTTAAAAATGCATCAAGAAATGAAATTGGTAGTTAATTACCAAGAGAATTCGCGGATCGGATTTCAGTGGGGTGAGTGTTACTTATCACGCGAAATCTGACGAAATATTATATTTTGCTACCCCACATACTTCACTACAGCAAGTAAGTAGAATCACAGAAAAGTAATCTACACTATCCACATATTGCTTTTTAAACATTTTATAATTTTTGAAAAGTGAAAGCTGTAACCACAGCTCAAACACCTGAAAAATCAGTCAAATTCATCAAAAAACTTAATCAAACAAAACCCCATCGTACAAAAGGTCTCAACGAGCCAACTCATCAAAACCGAACGTCAATACAATTCATCTTTACAGCGTCAAACCCTAAACACTTCACATTGATATGTATGCAAATATTTACTATCACAGCACATAACAGGTACGCATATACCCGACCCTGTTCACGAATGAACGCTCCACTGACTCCTAACGAATCATTCGCCCTCTGTGTACGTACTGTAGGTATTAGGTACGGCGTAGGATATGAACGGATCTCAATTTGAAATTTGCACGGGGTCTGTGAGGCCCCCGCGTCCAATGGAAGCCTCCTAAAGGGAGGGTAGCAGCGCTAGTGTTAATTGCGTTTCTGACGGTTTATGATTTACGTTTGTACTTTTGTGATTGTTAATTGATTTTTGGGGGTTATTAAATGGGGTTTGTTTTACGTTGTTGTGAACTTTTAGTAGTTAGTTTACCGTTTATGCAGAATTAGGAAGAGTTAAGAAACGTGTCTTGGCTGCGTGCAAATGTCCTTTTGAATTAAATTTTCTTTGGTCCCAAAAACTCCACAATATTCAAATATCTAATGTTATAAGAAGAATATTTTACTAGAACGTATGCTACGAACTTGCCCATTAACATCTCCTTTTCAAATAACTATAACATAATGATCTCCATCGAAAATATGCATGTCATAAATAAGTATCAGACAGGTGAACAAAAAAAACAACCAAAAAGCAATTTTCAAATAACCCAATAATCTATCAAATAACGAAGTAAAACGGGAAAAATAATCGAATACGCATCTCATTATCGGTCGCTTTAAACTAAGGGACCAAATTATCCCTTTGCATTGACAAATAACAGGCTGGCAACTTCCTTGTTAACTATCAGTGTGTGGGGACACTACACGCTTACACCACCCTGCAACATCAACAGTCATCTTTGTTTAAATAGAGATAAAGTTCAGATTTGGTTAGTTGGGAAAATTGTCACATAAGTTTCCAGAAAATGTGATTCAGAACTTTATTTACAAAACTTTAAAGTTGAATTCAGGTTGTGCAACAAAGTTGTAAGGTCTTCGTAGTACAAATGTTTTGCGGTAGACCGTCATGAGGCAGCTCAGAGGCGTCAGCTTGTGTGATAGGATTTGTGTATGGAAGTATGAACTTATCTCCCTCCGTGGCGTTGATAACTCAATAACCTAGCATAATGAGAACGGCCTTTGATGGTCCCTCGACTAGGGGAAGTGACAAAATCCTAATTGTAGATAAAAAGATAAATTCAGCGGGATTACTTTGTGTTTTGTGCAACGTGCATTGGCTCCGAGGCTTATTTACATAAGCTTGTTTACCTATGTGTGTACTTAATGGGTTTTGCCTCGTTTTTCGTTAATACGATCTTGGTAAAAGGAACGGGAATTTGTGCATAAAGGGAAGTATTTTTAGTTCGAAATATAGTACGCCAATAAATTGCCAGAGTAGCCGATAACAGCAGTACCATTGGACATACAAATGCCCTTAAGAATTATTTAAGTCCACTCATTTTGATTAACTCCGACTTGTGACAAATACGATAAGTAAGTAACTATTTAATAACTAGTAAACTCGGTAAACGTCAAAAGCATATTATTATGAAACTAATATTTTCGGACGGGTAATCATCAAATGACGTCTCCCGCTCTGGGCGAAGCGGAATGGAGTATCAGAATCTTACTGACTAAAACCCACCCGTGTTCCTTCAGATGCCCTTTGCGTTTCAGGGCCGCGGTGACTCTTACGAACAATTCGGCAACCCTGGCATTATGAAACTTACAAAAAGATACAATTCAGGGGCCTTCAGGCTTTGTAGAGCCCTAAGAATCAATTAATTAACCATTATCTTTTTTTAAAGACACTGTTGTTTGTGATGATACATGTCAACTCGTAAACGAGTCTGAACTTTAAAAAACCATTTCCTACATCTCCCATTCAATTGTTTTGTTGATCAGTGCTCACCCAAACGTTGTGCATCCCCGACACCTCAATTTCACACCCCTGCACAATAGACATAGACAACTCTATACCGCGTTATCTTAAAATAAAATCTCCATACGTCACTGGATCCATCTGTCCGTCTGTCTGTCCCAGGCCGCAGGGGTGTCAGGGCAACAAATTGCAAAATTAAAAGTCCCTTGATAATATCTATGGTGAAATGTGGGGAGACTTCAAACTCTCCTGTAGGACGTACATACATACGTAATATCGCGCTATTGTCCCACGAGGATAGGCTGAAGGGACTAAAAGCATGCTATAGTACTTGCATAGCTCCGATAGTTCTTCAGAGTTTCAATTGTTGAAGCTGATGTTGGAAATTAAGCCGATATACCTATTTTCCCCGTCTCCTTCTGAAAATCTCTGTGTTTCCCGATATCTGGCCATCGCATCATCTTCACCACGGACCTCCTTTCTCAGAAGTCCAGTGAATATTGATCTTCAGCCCACTGCCTATAGTAGGCGCCAGATAAACGTGGAATAACGGTCATTGACCCACCTACAATTATTGACATTTTTAATTCAAAAAACGGAATTAATGACACAAAGCTGTCCCGAATCATCATCTCTCGTGATCCTTAACATTGTCTAATAATGAAAAACGATTCATATTTAATTGTTCAGGTACCTATGAACAGTTATTAGGGAAAGGTCAATATACTTATTCCACATTTATCTGGCGCCTACTATAGATGAATGCGTGGAACGTGGCCAGCCCACTCCCACTTCAACCTGGCTGTTTTTATATAACTATACCTACCTTCCCCAAATATTTAATCACAATCCTATCCTTTTAATATATGTAACATTGTTCCCATTGATCACCAAAACACAAGAAGTTCAGTCTTTATTAGGCTAATGGATTTATCATAAAACAAACACAATTATAGTTAACTCCTGTTATAAAGATAAATTTCCATAAATCGATTTTATTTCAGTGAAAACTGTAGATATTCAATTAGTGAACAGCATCTGTCGCAACGCCCACAACATGGGTTTGAGTCACCTATCCTCCATATTGCCTCAAAATAGACCTAACATCAAAATCAAAATATAACATCAATTTCTCAATCACATAATAATCTTAGAACTTCCTCAAATAACACGCGTTTCTTCACTCGACTTGTTCCCCATCATCAGATCGTTAATCACAAAAAAGCGCCACGACTAAAGAACAGCTAGAAGTGTCCTTCAGACGAGAGTCGATAGCTTACAGGCGTACTTGAGATCCGTTCCGGTAATAAAACACACGCTCGCATGTAAAAAAGTGTCGCGTCTAGCATGGAGGAGCGTGCTCTGTGTAGATAATTGAAGTAGTCTATGGTAAATAGAGGAAGGATAGTTTTGTATAATGTGATTGGGAACCATCGTATCTAATACCAAATAAAACATCAAAATTCATAAATATTTCAAGAAAATTACCATTTTCTAAAGATTTTCCACAAGTCGTCGGAAAACGTTCGACGCTCTTTTATATGACTGGCCTGTTGGTCGAGTGGTTAGTGACCCTGACTGCTAAACCAGAGGTCGTGGGTTCGATTCCCACCCAGGACAAATCTTTGTGTGATGAGCATGATCATTTGTTCTGTGTCTGGGTGTAATTTGTCTATAATATGTATGTATTTAGAAATATATAAGTATGTTTATCAGTTGTCTGGTTGCCATAGCACAGGCTCTGCCTAGTTTGGGATCGGATGACCGTGTGTGTGAGCTGTCCCAAGATATTATTATTATTTATTAGATATTATTATATATTTACAGGAATTTGGTACATAGATGAAGTAGTTATTTATTACCAACTAGTGGCCCGCCCCGGCTTCGGCCGGATGTGTATATTTTTTAAATTTTCTTTTATAAGAACCTTCTCCTGACCATAACAAACACAACAAAAAAAGAATTAGCGAAATTGGTCCAGCCGTTCTCGAGTTTTGCGCTTAGCAATACATTTAGCGATTCATTTTTATTATATAGAGATGGTACAGAAAGTTATTTTCAAACTAAGAGGTAATTATTCGACTGGCGCCCAGCCAGCCAAAGTTAACCTAGAATATGTCTGTAAGGTTGAATAAGCACAAAACAATATCAAAATAACATTTAATTAGCCGCAAAAAAATGAGAACTAATTAAAATATAACAAATTATAATGATTAACTAAAACAACTTTACTTAGCGTGTTAGGCACTGTTGAAACAATTTAATATATTCTTTATCCAAAACGTTTGTTATTCGTAGGTACTGTAAATTATTCGACAGTGTAAATATAACAAAATAATTAGTACTTACTAAATAGCTATTGGCGTCACGACAGGTGAGTTATGTGTGATAGTATCGCCACACAATTAGCTTTTAGTTATAAAAAATACCAACTGTTATGTATTGTTTAAAGCAATTATTTTGATGTTTAATTAATATAATGAACTAGTTTAGAAGAATGACGTACAAAGTTGTAGGCAAAACACTGGGAAAAATGTATTTGATAGAGACACTAATTTACAATTTCTTTGAGACAAAAAAGTGATCCTTAGTAAGTAGGTACGCATGATAATAAAATTAGTAAGAACAAAGATTATAATAAAAATAATTTTGTAGAAATACCTCACCCAATCAATCCAAACATAACCCAGTAAGTGGCCTCGCGTTTGACCACTACGCATTTGATCACATAAAGGAAAACAATGATGTGGTTCACGACATAGATAATGTTACTATGGGTATATCAATGGGTACTACGTGAAACCGCAAACACCAGAAAAACTTTTCGTAATCTATGCCCGTGCCTTACGGTCACATTACATGTAATTCACAAATTAAAATCATTGCAATTCTAAGTCAAACATGTATTTCGAAACCCAAAAACATGACAAAATCGCATATCATGATACACGTAAGCGATGGCTCGGCAATTCGTCCCCAGAGCACCATCGCGGTTCGAATCTAATGCCTTATTCATACTCGCGCGCGTATCATCGCTACCTACACGCGTTCATCCTACTGTGTGCTCCTGACCTACTACAAAAACAGATTCAAGACGAAACTGTCATACAGAACTCGGAAATAGGACTTCCTCAAGAAAGAATCGAAGAAGATACAGCATATAATTCGAGCTACATAATTTACACAATTTTCAGAAGTTAGTTTTCAAAGTCGTCGTCAGTCGCCTCTATAGCTGGAGTATGCTGGATACATCAGTGCAAACCAAGGTCTGATAGGAAGCATTCATACAGATTTTAGTGACTAGGTACTGAGATGACGGCGAATAGAGAAATATGGGACAAAAGATATGTTGCGTTGTCTCCTAAAAATCTGTATCAAGTACCCATAGCCTTCGAGCCGAGCCACAAAGATGCAGATTAGCGTCAGTTAAAAGTAAGGTGGTGGTTCATACCAACTAATGTTGTCCTATATTATCACCAAACATAATTGCTAGTGAACTAGACACATAGAATGCAGAAAGATTTTTGGTGAGGCCGCAAATTTCTGTTGTGGCGACCGTGTACCAAAAGACACAGCGTCAGGAGACTTCCCACATGGTGGAATTCGCTGAATTCGAGACGCCCAAGACTGGTCGATGTGGCGACTCTGTGGCGTGAGACCAGCAGAGGACGTTTTCAACTATATGAATGATGATTATCTCATTGATGGTAAAATATCTCCCACATACATAGCCTTCAATTATTTCCGGTGTGTTGTTGTCTCCAATCAATATCTCGTAAATGCCCGTAAGGCGTTACGCCAGCGATTTCTGAAGAAGTTCTACTGTTACTGAAAAACAGCTCAAGAAATCTTTGTTTACCTAAACTGCAATGACGCTAACTCACAGGTACATAACTGATGAACATTTTGTACACAAACCAGCGTCGTCCCCCTGCGTGAGTGCTGCCCCGAGCCCGAGAAGTTGAGATCTAATGCGTTATTCATACACGCTCGCGATATCAACAGTTCTTACTGCGTGCTCCTGACCTAGTGCGGACCACGGACTAAGGTAGCGAGCCAACCCTCCAAGAGATTGTTTCAGGAATAAGAATTAATATGGCTGTTTGACATAAATTTTCTATACAAAAGCCAAAGTTAAACAGCCATTTTTATTGACTTGGTAAGTTTTCTGGCTATTAAAAATCGGTTTAAGCTAACTTCCTTAACCAAGAGACCAGGAACAAGAAATCGAGCTTCATCGAATAGGTAGATAAATCCAATTTAGATACCTCAGAAACTGGAGTGAGGGACACGCACTAAAAGATGCAATAAACTACTGTGATGGCTTCATATTTCACTCTAATTTAGTGATGAGAGTAGTTTACAACATAATACAACCTGAAAATCTGTGATACAACCACACTGAGCCCACGCCACGCCACTGACGCAGCGACGTCAACTCATTACAAAGCCCGCCCCAACGAATCAGGCGTACAATAATTCAAAAAACGAATCTCCGCTAAAAACGTTGCTTTTATTGCGGCCGTGTTATCATACGTGTCCCGTCCGGGCCGGCCGCGCAAAAACACGCGGAACAACACGAATCGGGCTCATGTTAATATTTGAGGTATTTTTATTTGAAATTTCCATTTACACGCGGACTCTCCCTCCTCCAAACCCTCCCAGCGACCCTCTCCCCCTCATACATATTCATCGGATGCACCCACCCTCCGTTACACTTTCTCCGTGCACAGTCGTTTACGTAGCGGCGATATTTGTGCGATCTGTGTACTGAAACCTCAGCAACTAGCGGCGCTTCATAACCGCTTGATTTATGTATTAATATTTTAGATTTTCTTCAAAGTTGGTGGGAGGGAAATGTTGGTGACGTAACCTAAAGTTGTCGGATATTGATGTGCCATTAATATGGTAGACAACTCGGTCGCATGCCGTGTTCAGTGTTATTATTTAACGTGTTATCAGATGTCATGTCAGGATGATGCCCTATCGTCGCGTTTCCTCGTCTTATCTTTCCCTGGGGTGAGATAAGCTCCAGTCGGAGCCACTCGTGCATGAACGCTAGTCTAAGATACTTTTATGAAGAAAAACGCTCCGTACTTTGTCGGATTTAAATCACTCGAGAACAAGATGGAATGAAGGTTTACTTGTAAAAAAATGTGATTCTGTGATATATGAAGATTTTGTGTGTGGGTTTATTTCTCTTACCTAACATTGTCAAACGTAGCCTAAGTTTTATGAAACTACTGATTTTTAAAAATGTTAGTTTAAGACTTAATTTGAGCAAGTGTGAAGAGATCCTGAAAATTAGAATACTGGAATAACACAGTCCAACTAACTAGATACTCAGGTAACTTTCATATTCCGATGAAATCATTTTTCTCAAAAAACAACGACCGAGTGAGAGTTGGACTCGCGTACTAAGGGTTCCGAGCGAATCATATTTTTGTAAGATGTTACTTTAAAACCTTAGGCTTTCCTGTAATTATGTAGTAATTTATTTTATAAGTTTTTTATCATGCTCAGCAGTTTTGGAGATATGGGGGAATGGTAATTTTTCATCTATTTTCCTTTAAATCGGCGGACAGACAGACACGCACACGAGTGATCCTATAAGGATTCCGTTTTATTCATAACGACGTTCGGAACCTTTAAAACAGTATCCATTTCTAAAACAAGACTAACATATACTTCCCAAACCCGAATTTCCCGCCGTCCAAAACCGTTAGATCAATCTCAAAGAGAGCCACCCGGCTCCCAATTCCGGCAGTTTTTACGGCAGGTATTGGGTTAGTCCGGAACTCCGCGCCAGTAATAAATGTTCGTCCGTGTAGCTCTGTTCAAAGGGAGGTAGTTTACAAAACTGAATGTTTGTGTTGTTATGTTGGTGTTGTTCGAAGCCTATGTTTTGTTGAGATAGGTTCTAATTGTTTTTTGATTGAGAACTTACACGCGTTACACTTAGTATTAAACATTTAATTTGAACTTGGCAAAGGCGAAGAGAGAGGAGGCCTTAGAATAATTCTAAGGAGGAGGCTTTTTTCTCAGTAAATACAGAAACTTAGGTAATATTTTAGGTCCTTGTCTATCTTGAAATGATTAATTATTGAACGAGATTTTTGAATGACTTTCCTTCCACTTTTGGTCATCGTAACCATGATACGTAGGTTTTGCCTACCTACCCACGGTTAAGCCACCATATTATTCACATATGAAACAAGGTTATCTTTCAAAAAATCCTGAAATTGAGCCTGTTACTTACAGCTACTTGCGGCGGAAGTGCGTAACACGCGCACCGGCAGTGACGTCACGGCGGCGAGGACACCGGAAGTGGACCGTGGCGCCGCCCGCCGGAACCGGACGTCGCCACAACGCACGATACGCCTTGCCGGGGTAATGACCGATGATATTATTGAGCTATTAATGCTATTATATTAAGGTACGTTCCCATTTACTCATTCAGCAGTGTTCACTTTCCAGCTCAGCGAATGTTCTTGCCATAAATCTGTGACACATGGAAATTAGACTTACGCGTGTGACCTACGATATCAATTTTAAAATGTATTAGAACGAATCACATATTCACAGTCACACTGAACTGTGTCCCTCTTGTTTTGCGTGTGGAAATTCTCATAGATGTCCGTCGCCCTGCCTCTAGCGGAGGGCTCTGTTGGACTCTGACTGACTAAAACCACACGGTGTTCTGGGTTACACAGAACACAGTACCTACCATACCTACCATATAAAAACTAGTTATACTTCAAGAGTTTATCACTGGGCAGGTACCTACTGTAATGCGGTTGGGGTCAATGAAAGTCTTATTTGCGATTATAAAGGCTATATAGTATATACATGCGGCTTGACAGCCGTTCTAGCACTTTCTCTTATAAAAATCAAATGAGTGTTTATCACTTTTTACCCATAATGTGCTATTAAATGATATTTATTTTGCAAGTAGGTTAAACATAACACTTTTACACGTCAATCTTTTTAAGTAATTTTAAGCTAGACGAGATCGGTGTTTCCTAGCTGACTACCCTGAGAAGAAACACCGAAACAAACTCAGAGGTCAAAGTCTCTTTTAAAGTCCATACAATCTGTACTGGTCAACTCATATCAGAACCATGTAGGTTAATGTCTGAAGTGGTCTTTTGAGGAAAGTACCACACAGATTTGAGCGGACCTGTCCAGACAGTGCAAGCATTTGTTAGTTATCGTGTAGCTCAAACTTAAAACTTTAAGGAGCTCAACGATTTGACGAACAATACCAAAGTAAGGACATTTGGGTAGGCCGCATAAATAACTCAAACTGCCAGACTAACTCAAATGAAACCCTAATATGGCGGGCGGTCTACATAGTCCTCACATTCACAATACGTTATATGAAAACCATGCAGACCAGTGTCTGGAATGATCTTTTGAAGAAAAAACCACACAGATTTGAGTGGAACTGTCCAGTCTGTATTAAGTTACCAAATATCTAAAGAGGTGTGGTGAAAGAGGTGGACGCTACAGTACCTACAGTGCTAGCTATAAATCACAACTATACATAAACATTAATCGATCTCAATTCTCTCTGCACAGCTCTGTCTGGTCTGTTCATGTTAGCAAGCTCGCAATTTGTATCGCAGCAAACTCACAGCTCCAGCCAAGAACTCCCTACGCACACAAAACGCAGCTTCAATTAAATTCAGAGGTAGCGGTTTTCCGTATACTATGTCTGATTCATAAGTGATTAAGTGACCCGTTTTCAACTATCTACATAATCGAGATAATTATGTTTTCTTCTCTTTATCATCTTGTAGAATGCAACTACATATTTATCGATCATCTAGCATCCAAATATGAACCATTCAACCATTCTACCTACGATCCAAACTTAGATAAAACAAACAGTAACTTCAGAAGGTCATAACTTTGTCGAACAAGAATCATGTTATGTACAAGCTACATGAGCGGCATGTTGCTCACAGCAATTATCTAAACTCGCTCCTAAATATAAATAAACAAGCCCCTTATGTATTACTGCCAACAAAACAGCAATATATTGAAACATATCGAGCAAACAAACTCGATCACGTCGCCGCTATAAGATAGCTTAATGCCTGAGTCAACAAGCGTAAGCATCCAGCATCCGACAGATATTTCATAGACAGAAAAAAACAAAAATAAAGAAAATAAAAACGCTGCAAACTTGTCATAAATATCCACCTCCAAAATCCCCTTTGTCGAGGATGTAATAAAAACCGCCGATATCTCGACAAGACAAGGAAAATCCCCCGGACCTCGCACAATGGTACAAAATGAAAGCAAAACTTAGTGTAATTAATTTCGAGTACCTACTCAACGCTTTTGTAATAAATCGTTTCATCCGCGAATAAATTTTATCCGGAGACGCGTCTGTTCGGCTGAACTTCAGCAGAGCTGCTATCTCGCTCGCACTCGCTGAACATTTGCATAATATCACGTCACCTGTCCCTTTCGGAAATTTACAAATGATTTCCCACTTTCCCGCTTTTCGTTAATCACGTGTCTCGAAAGCTGTGTGATTTTCCAATGTGAATTAAGCTTTATGATTGTATGTGTAGAGATGAGTTTGGTGTGTTGAGTGGTGGGTCCTGCCAGGGGTGTTCAACCGTTAGGTAAAGTTTGTCGAAATAATTTCACTGAGATATCGGGTGCGAGGCAGTGAGCGCAAATAGCCGACGAGTCGTCGACTCAGGACAGAGATAAGAGGTAATAATTCTTAATCTCAGTGTAAAGGGAAGTTTGGGTCGCGGTCGGAACCCAGACATTGTTTTAGAACAACGATAATTTTCATAGTCTACGACTTGAAAGAAGTTACGAATCGCGGACATAAATAACATTAAGAGAGGAACTGTTACAAGTAGAGTTGCTACTGAAACAACTAAGTCGATGGACCTATATATTATTATTGTTTGTTATTAAGAAGCAAACGTACAAGTTTTCATATTTATTACAAGGAACCACGAAGTTTTAAATCATAACTTACTGATTCTTGTGTAGGTTTATGTAAGCAGTTTTCCAAATTCTGAGGATATATTTTCCTATTGATTTCCACAAAATGCACTTGATATTGTTACTATCGTGTTGTTTAGTACCTAACAATTAGTTTTCAGTAGAGGCCTCACTGAAAATCTTCGGTTCATCGTATTCCTGCTACTAAGCATTTCGCATACTTATCCATGCTTATATTAAAAATGTGAAATTAACTCTATCCGTCCGCTTGTTAACTTTTCACGTCTTAACAAGTTTAGATGAAACTTGGCACAAGAATAGACCATGTCCTGGATTAGGTCAGGATTGTTTTATCCCTTGGAGTATGATCTTTTGGAATAATTCCCGACATACACGGGGACAAAGCCGCTGACAGACGCAGGAGGTACTTGTGTAAAATCAAATCAGTTCGTAAAGCTGCCTCACAGGTATATACTCGCTCAAGAAGAAATATGGGGTTTAAAAAATTTAACACCTCTTAATGGACGCCTCGGTATACTAGACGCCAAAGGTTGACGCATAGGATACCTAGATATCCATTAAAAATGTTTAGCAGACATTATGAGATCATTACATACTATCTGGAAATGACCAAGACCACAACGATAAACCGTTTCTAAAATTCTAAATCACAGCACTGCAATGTGAACGACACCACCTTACCCCAAACAGAACTCCTGAGCCAGCGCGAAATAAGGGTGAGTGCAAATAACTGGCTCCCTGCGAGGACCTGCCTCTCTGCTCGGTACACATCGCAGTGCACGTGAGTGTTTACTTTAGTAGCTGTTGGATCTCCTGGCTGTTTGCTGGTGTTTTGAATATCGTTTTAAATGTTGTTGTTGATTACTTTTTGTAATGTGGAAAATTAGAAGGTATTTCATTGTTATTCGGCAAGAATCTTTGTGATGCTTACGTTGCACTAGAATCCTCTACTATAATGTGCCCTTATCTACCATCAAGATTCCGTTGTGCAAAAGGGATAGTGCTATTCGTTTTGTATAGCTTCATCTGTCTCCCACACCGGAATATGAGATGGTAGGGTTGAAGCATTGAATTAAATAACAAAAATATTGCTAGAGTAGTAGGTATAATAAATACTCTTCGCCAAAAACGTATTACTGGTATGATGATTGTGTAACATATGTATTATTGACTACAGAAAGTGACCTGTTCTGTCTCAAAACTAATCTTTAGCACAATGAAGATTTCATGCTGACAACTTTCATTGTTCATTCAAGAAAAGTTACATAAATGGGAATATACAAATGTTCTACCAAACTACAATACAGTTTTTCGGCAATGCTCTCGTGGAAACATTCTTCTTGATTTATCAACTAAGTATTTTTTAAATATTTGGTATACACTTTGCACATAGACACAAAGGTAAAAAGCTAATAAAGTTGAGTATTCCTTACAGTTGTTCCAAGTACCATTAATACCACAATATTTTCACTGAAAACTTGCCCTATATTCCAAAAACAGCAGCTATATTTGAGCACAACAGTTACTTCGTGTAAAAACAACACGCGCACACAAACAAACTAAACACCGCTAACGGTTCCAAAACATTACTGTTTACTGAGGAAACATCACTATTTTCACGTCTGCCATACATACTGGCGGGTACGAACAATATACTATTTAACTTTACAAATATAACTAGGGTGAAAATAGGTAGCGCTGACGGAAATGGCAGAATTATTAATATAACCTGTCCTGAACTGATAGATTTGTTATTCCTTATTTACCTTGTTGTACTTGTGTTAGCTATCTATATTCAAATTTTTATTTACTTTCCTATAGCATACCATCTTCCTGCCATGTTATCTGTTCACCATTCTTGGTTGGCTGGTAGAGAATCCCTAAAGTTAAGTTCGCCATTGCACCTGTGTATAAATATAAATAGGGATTTTTTACTGCTACCATATGACAATCATTTCCAAATTCCCCATTTAGAGTAGATAGAAACATTACAATAAACACTAACAAATCTATAAATTGTAGATAGAAGCTAAAAGTAGGCTTTTCTTTATATTGCGAACCTGTTCGTTTTGGAGCTTGCAAATATCATCTTTCATCAACTTTCTGACTAACTAACCGACTCCTCGATAATGAGGGTTTTCGGGAAAATGCACGACACTTAGGCGGGAGGCCCTCCACTTTGAAAACGTAACGTTTGACGCTAACATGACGTCAATTTAACTAAGTCCGCGTTCCTACCTGCAAGCAACTCGCAAGCAAGCTCGTTAACATTGCCGGCCCTGATCGAGCTACTGACCTAAATACCTTTGAAGCCCGCAATGTATTGCAACTTGCATGCAAGCTGGTTGCAGGTGGACACGGTGGCTAATGTCAAAGAATATAAGCATTTTAAAAAGTACCTAGACCCGACGCCTCAGTGCTGCCATCTGGTGCACGTCATTTCAGAATACCCTCATTAAAATATTACTGTTTGATGTTTTAGCTGAAATATATACAAGTTATAAACACAAACGCAACACACAAAGGTCAGATCAAACTCATATTTATTTGCAAACTAGGTTTTGCCTGCGACTTCGTACGCGCATGTCCCGTTTTTCCCGATCGCGTAGGAATTTCCCGTTTTCGTATAGCTTATAGCATTCCTCATGAATGTGGCTATCAGAAAATTTCCAAATCCGACTAGGAATCGTTCCAGAAATTATTAGATATTTAGAAAATATTCAATTTACAGACACGGCCAGTCTACTATTTGATTTTATGTATATATAATTTACCCTATAGCTCCTAAACTAAAGTTAGAAACAACAACAACTGAGACAAGCCGCAACGCACCGCACCGCACGCAACATACGCATCTCCCCGCAACGCCACACCAACGTCTTAATAGCTGTATTTATGGTTACATGCTTCTGGGAATAATTAATGGCGGAACAGGGATTACAGTTGGAGGAGCCAGTGATAACAACAGAGATAATGTGTAACTGTAAGTTACGAAAAAAGTCAGAAAAAACGGCGGTGGAGTAAGAAAAAATATAATTTCCACTTCACAACTGTGCGACAACCAGAGAGAGCATCTGATTTGATTGACAACCGATACCAACATGCTTGGGGAAAGACTTGGATGTGTAATGGTGCTCCCATACTGCTGTTAAAAATGTTTACAAACATTTTATAACACTAATACATTTACCACTTTATTTTACGTTACTTTTACAAACGTAAAGTAAAGTAACGTAATGTAACGTAAAAGTAAGTAGGTAAATGTGGTGATGTAACATTTTGATCAAATGTTTGTTTAGAAAATGTTTACTAATGTTAGTAAACATTATTAACAGCAGTGTGGGAGCACCCTAACAAGTCAACCAGCCTTATTAGGAAATAGCATAGCTTCCAAGAATTTTTCCTTGATCTTTTTCAATCCATTCAATAGGGTATCAAAGCTCGTAATAAAACCAAAACGAATCATCGAATAAGGAATTTTACTAAAATTTATCTATTAAAGCTGGCTGGAAGTAATATGGGAGAATAGCAAAAAATAATGCGAAAAATTTTAAAGACTTACTCCAGGGTCGTACTCAGCGCTTCCCTTCAACATTTATTATGCGCACAATCAAGGTGTGGAACTTTCTGCCAGTGTCTGTGTTCCCTTCCACATATAACCCGTCTGCCTTCAAAGCAAGAGAGAACAGTCATCTTCTGAGCCCGTTCGCTCCATCATAGACCTCATCCATCGCTTTCTATCAGGCGTGATCGTGGTCAAGAGCAAATCCAATCCTCAATTAAAAAATTTTAAAAAAATTAACATGTGAAAGCATGAGAGGTCTCAAACTGCTGCAACTCTCCTCACACCTTTCAACGATAAATTATTTCGCAACTTAATGGTGAGGCTGCTAACCAGTACCTACGTTAGTAATAAACACAACATCCAACCATCTCAACTACAGTCGCAAAGTCAACCCCTCACTCACCATTAACTGGCATAGTGTGAACACTGAATACCTGTACATACAAGTATATGTAGGTACATTGAATCTCCTGTCGAGGACGCTGATCAGATAAAGATGGATAAGTAAGCGAGAGGACGCTCCTCTGGGACCGTCTACACAACCGGGAGAATAATGAAATGCGTGGAGACGACTTGTGTTGATGTTTTTTTAACAGACGTTTTATTTATTTATTTATGGCACATCAACAACACAAACATGGACATTTTACATTTTATGAGTGGTTTTAATCGTGTTTATGTCAATAATAGCCGTGCACAGCATTTGTTTTTTTTTGTTAAATCTGCTGGTTGCTCTTTCAAATTCATATTTGTTTTGAAAGTTGATTTAGTCAACTGTTCATTGCACTTATAAACTTTTTGTTTTTAGATAAAGAGGAAAGGCGTACTGTCATAGTTAAAAGATTGGGTACTTTTTGTTAGAAATCCAACCTTTAAACAAGTATATCTCTCTCTTTTAAACAATTTGGCTTGTCTAGTAAAAAACTGTCCTGCTATTATTTAATCCATGAGAATGTATTTGTTGAAGAAGAATAAGACGCATTCGAGAAAGGAAAATGATTATAAAGCTAATCTCTATACTTTCGAACCATAGAAAACGTCTAAGTACTAAATCACTCTATTTTCTTGTCCTTTGCTGTAATAATGCCACTCACTTATAGTAAAACTTTTGAAAGTTGTAGCATTTTCTCAAACTTTTCCAACCACAACGCAACTCCACCCCACTCAAAAGTCCAAGAGACAACATCAAAGCCTTGCTACTAAATTAGACGTTTTGCAGATACTAAAAGATATTTAGCCGTCCCTTGCCCCCCTCCCGCACAGCGCCCGTCCCACCCCCGCGCGCCCCCCGGACAGTAAACTATTTAAAAGGGTTGTTTACACCCTGAGATATCACTGAGCCTTATATACTTACGTCTGAAGTACGTACCAAGGTTGATTCGCTATATAAGTGAGTACATAACTATTCGAAGATCGTGGGTATTTCTTGGGCTAATATTTCGAGGGTTGAAAAGTGTAGGTAGGAAAAACAGAGATGAATGATGATGAGGCGTGTAGGTTGCTAGGTTTATTTAGGTCCTGGAAATACAGACCCAATTTCAGCCACTTTATAAGTGAACTGGTTTATTTTAATTGTTAAACATGTATGACCTATACAGAAGTAGAACCTGATTGAACAATTTAAAACATTTTATCATCGTGCTGAAACAAATCAATTTCTTTGATTCAGTAGCCTTTATACTTTCAAGTTCTTCGAAACCTTATGTTTTCAAAATTGTTAATAAGAACAGTGCAAATAACTGGAATTGTATACCAATTTATTCAAAGCTCTATTTTTACTGAGCAAATCAGTCATGATAACATCTTCGCACATCAAAATCCCGTCCACCCCCGATCTATTTAAAAACAGAACACATTAACACTCCGACCCAAGCTCTGCGTTTGACACACAACATACATTATGTATGACGCAAAAAAATCGTTACAAAATTAAAAATACATCCGAGATCGACAAGGCAACATCAAACGTCGATCCCTAAAATATTCCATTTGACAAGTGACACCGACATCGCCTTTGATCTGTCGAGGCGGACGAAATTGCAACCAATCACAGGCCGTTCACATTCTGATTGCTTGAGGGACTCTTAATTACCCGATGACCTTTCGTCCTGCCTCGCAAAGGCGTGTCGCAAGCCCTTAACACTTGGATGAGTGCCAATTTGCTTTGGGACCGCTTCGTAGCAATAGGGTGCAAAGACGTTGGGACCAATGTTTGGGACTATTTGCGAGGACTGTTAATTGGACTGTGTTTAGTTATTTATGCTGATGAAGGTGTCGGTTGGCCATTCATATTTTGGTACATGTTCTGATGAAATTCAGGCAATAAGAGATTCATGGTCCAATAAGCGATATGTCGAACCGAAATTGTGATGAATCTTGTTTGGTACTTGACGTACTATATCAAGTACTAGATATAAGACTTGGGGTCATCAAAAATATCATAGCAAATGTTGCCACTATTCACATCCAATAAAACCAAACTAAATCAATAATGCAATCTAACCACTCATTAACAACTCCTACCATCAGGACACCCACTCTAAAACTCCACGTTTGTATATAAATAAATACTTGTTTCCAATCACACGGGTTGATTGCTCTGGGGCCCCCAGCCGCCGCTGACCTTAGTAAACGGTGCCCTCCAGGCCACCGGGGGCCCCTCAAATAGATACCGATACATTATGCTGGTATAAATACTCCGAAGAGATGTGCTATTAGGAGGAAGAGGAAGTGGCGAAATGTTTGTCAAGGATTTGACCTTTAGTTTGTATTTGAGGAAGAAAGGAACGTGTTGGCTTTTGAGAGAAGTGGATATTTCCGTGAGTAATTAAAATACAGAGTAAAATTATTTGCAGTTAAAGAATAAGTCTTGGGAAGCTGACTTATGAGCTGAACAGTGAGACAACAGTGAACCAGTAACCACGATTCTAAACGGCATGTCCAGTAGATCCCCGTTTCCAAAGTAATTCAATATTCCGCAGAACCTAAAATTGTCAACAAAAAGTAAAGCTATTTATTTAGACACTTCATAATAAAAACAGGATGAACATTAATAAAAAAGTGTACAACGGTCGACTGGGCGGTTTTATCACAGTTATCCCGTGCCTTCTTACATAGAAGTTCTGTCTTTATTCCATTCCATATCGATATTTCATTCTTCAAATCCTCGATTCTCGCTTTAAGTATTGTACTATCCCTTTCATCACAGTACATTTGTGAAGCTATAACCTCCAACGCACTTGACCTTTAATTCATCTTGCCAACATGGAACCCTCGAGTGTGTCTACTGTCTTGCCCCCACCGGACAGTACTTCCGAATAAAAATGCAGTGGCTATTGGCACTCTGATCCAGGTAGTAAAGCATACAGTCTTGGCGACAAAGATAATAAAGGTGTCTAAAAGTCCAGCCTGCTCATATGAAAGGATCTTTACTCCATCCCATATTATTATCATATTATTATCTCGCCTAACATTTCTTCAGAGAATTTGATTTCTCGCTTAAGGCACAATATTATCATGACAAGATATTTGTGAAGCTACATTCAGGGTTCCCTCGTACTTGACCTTTAATTCATCCTATGATCACGTACCCCTCAAGCGAGTCTACTGTGTAGCCCCCACTGGCCAGTATTACCGAGTATAAGTGCAGCGGCTATTGGCACTCGCTCGGTATCGACTCCGGCGCAGGCGCATCAGCACCACGACAGGATGTGTTAGTTATGTTCCACCGATACCATTAAGCTGACTGGCTCGCGTGATCCCAGCCCGGTATACAGGGAGCTGTGGAATGTTTGAAATTATTTTTGACGTCCTAATGTCTATTTTTTAGCTAATAACTAAAGTCTTATATGATAACTTTCATTATTACCAGACCAGCGTTGTCTGGTCCCTAAGTTACACAAAAAACAACTGATAAAAATACTTACTTCCAGTTTTTCCGAATTTTCCAGGATTTTGTATCTACCATTAACCAAAATCAGGCTTTTTCAAGTGATGCGCTCACCAACGAACGGAATCACATTTTTATATAAATAAATATTTAAGATTGCCTCGAGTTTACCATATTATGTTTGATAATCTTCTTCTACTCCTTCAGATTCAAAATGATAGAACAAACATTCGACAACCTGTTAAACTTACATACACTTATAAAGATACAACGCATTAAGTTTTACAAATACCTTAGTGCCTGCAAACTTTCATGACAAGCTAATTAATGATTTTTATGTAATAATCCGTTAAGATTTTGAAAGCCCATTAGCAAACGTTTCAAAGAAACTAGTTTATAAAAAGCAACTAATTCATAATGCCACAAATGAACTAACTATAAACATTCATCACACAAAGTTCTGCTAAATAAACTTCCCACAAACTCAAAACAAAATTCTCGAGAACTTTAATCCCTCCGAAACAGAACACCCTGTCGTTGGCCCGCGAGGCAGCGACAGACAGCTGAAGTCTAAGATCAATCCTGGCTGGGCCGGCCAGACGGGTCCACTCCACTCCTACATATACCACGATACACTGCCTTTTATTTATTTGCACAGGACTCAATAAATTCCTAACTCGCTACCGATTGTTCGATGCACTGAAAAAAGGGCAACCAACTGAGCAACCAGCCAGTTACCGTCTCGTGGCACCAGCCAATTTTTTTTCTTCTGCTTCTAAATTAGATTTAAGTTTTTCGTGACAAGCTCTTGCTGAATATAAATTACAACTAATAGCAATTTCTTGGATTCATATTGGCGTTTTTCGGTATTGGATCCGGTGATCCGCTGGAATGATGGTTCATGTTGATTTATTACTCGTTTTTTGGCTAATAAATCTTGGAGTTTGATGTTTAGACTGTCTGGATTAAGGGGTGAAGATATTGCTTTAAAACATCAAATAGGTAAAGTTTCGATAAATATGTTCTCGTCAATACCTGATAGAACAAGTTTCAGTGTGATATTACCTGCTAACATAGCTTTGAAGAATGTACGTTTACGGAAAGACCATTCTTGGAAACTTGTTACACTAAGATACAAAATTTAATCAAATAACGGTACCCATAGCCTCACACGTCATTTAAAGCAGCAGTAAATTCAATAAACCATTAAAGCCATTTAATTACCAAAACATTTCAAAACAAAACCCTTTTATAAAATAAAGCCATCCGCATCCGTACAATACTATATCTCCGGCTAACATTTCCAAAACTCATTAACGAAATAATATAATTAATTGAAATTCCTTAGATTACGCCAACATCTCACACTAAAAGCAACTCGGTGTAGTTGCGCGGCGTGCGGGGCGGGCGGAGGGGGGCGCCACTGCGCTGTGATTAACGCGCCGGCGCGCGCGCATGTTTCAGTTAATTAGCCCACAGACATGCGGTGTTCACACCCCCCCTCCCTAAAAAGGAGATCTCAGTTAGCCTTAAGTAGACGACAGTGTTCCGACCGTTCGTTTTGTTGGTACCATGTTGGTATTTAATGTAGCTCACACCGCCACACCGCGCCGTATTGTTTACAAGCGCGCTAAATGTGTAATTAAACTTTACTTGGTGCTACTCCTTATTTATGTATTGCTAAAAAAAACAGCGCCTGAGCAAATAGGGTTCGTAGAGATTTGTGTCATTTCTTAGCTGCAAAATCAAAGATGGTCAGAAGGACCAGGGACATAGAAGGACTAGTAACCAGAATTATTGAGATGCAAAAAGTGTATGCACAAGTGCGTAAATAACAATGAGTCTAAATAAAAGCCCTATCTCAGAACCGTCAAGCCCTCAACACAAAAGAGCACAAACGCAGGAAACGAGACATCTGACAGCTTAATCTCCATCACATAATGGTATCAAGCAAATCATCACCCAATCGTTCCCAATGCTGAACAAGAACACAAACGAAAATGACAAATTATCTCACATCCGCCGTTTCAATCATACCAACTCAAATTGGAACGCAGAAATAATTACATACACATTCAAGATCATATCACATGGCTCACGTTACATAACACACATAGAGTGGAACCTGCTGCAGAGCAAAAACTTGACGTGGCATTGAGGAAAAATAAAAAAGAGACACAAATACACAATACCGAGGAGTCTTGGGTAGTATTACTCCATTCCGTTCGAAGCTTCTGTACGGCTCCGAGCATGCGAACAAAAACTATAAGAACGTTGCAATGCGGCCAACGGTAGCGAAATAATAAGATCGCACAACAAAATAAAGAAATGCCCTCGAAACAAAAGGAAGGCTAGTGAAATAAGGCGAAGAGGTTTACGGAGTGACGCGGTGTGGGCCCGCGCTCATTGTCTTCCAAATACATGCATCGACTGCTCGTGGATGTGGCACTGCAGCCAAAAAGGTGCATTTTGGTGATGTAAATCCATCTTCCTCTATTGTTTTTAAGAACCCGATAAAGAAAACTGTTAATTTGACCTCATCATAATTTTGATTTTGCTGGAGTTTCTTGTCCGTTCTTCTCCATAAGAATCTACCTTTCCGAATGGACAGTAGAGTCACTTTATAATTTAATATTATTATTTTTACTGAACTGTAAACGATGACGTTCAAAAGTGCCGTTTAATGGCCTAATTGAAATAAAAGTTTTGACTTTGACTTTGACTTTGAATAGTTTTCCAATCACACAAATGGTTCCTTTTGGGTTTTGATGATATCTCTACCTCATACCATTATAGTCATTCAGCACATTTTTAATTTCAGTAACATCTCATATCATATACATATGGATCTGTGTGTCATGATTCTGTCCAAACAACAACTTCATCATCGATCAACTATTAGCGAACACGGAAATCTCAATTTGGATGCAACGTGTGACCATGAAAAAATTTGTTGCGCATCCTAATTGTCCCTTTAAAGGCACAGAACCAGATATGTTGAGGAACCCAACACATCTGAATCTCAATGAGGTTGCTAAAACCTGCAAGGTTGCTGCATATACGGTTCCATAACACTTCCTAATATAAATGATTGATTTATGAATCTTGTAGCCAAATTAATATTTAAAAAAAAATTGAAGTATAGATTTTACGCACATTATGCAGATGTCAAAATCAATTAGAGACTCACAAAGTATCGCTAGTAATAAATTATAGTTTTGGAATTTTAATTCGATTAGGTGTGGTTAACGTGGTTCATGAGTCTGTCATGTAGGTTAATGTCGGATTTAGGATTGAAAGCAAAATTTGATTTATTACAAATGATTATAATCTTCGGTGGGCACGAAGATGCTCTCACTTCGCGCCTGCCGATGATTGAATGAAACCATAAAGCAAACTGGAATCTAAAATATCTATAATACTACGTATCGTACAATATGAAGATTAGCAGACAAAAAATCTGTATCTAATCTTGAAAATTGAATGAGGAATGACATAAAAAAAACCAAAGATAATTTTAAAAAGGCGGTTTCATTCGGATAGAAATGTCTTACTGTTTATAACATTGCCAGATCCATTTTCCTTCATACCTGTCCGTAACCCTCAGAGGATACTGGTTAAAAAAACCTTTCGCAATCGAACTGGTTGAGGTACATCATTGTTGGCTGAGATACCTGTCTGCGCCTGCCTTGTAACAACACGACACTTTACTACCACGCTAATATAGCCTTTAAGCCCTTAACTATAGTCATCAGTTTTGTGTGAAGACAACAATCGTGATTGTGGCTAGGCACAAAAATTGGTTCGTTATTTGCCGTTGATTGATCGGGTTGAAGATTAATTAGAATAGTCGTAGACAGAAGTTGTTTGACTTAGTAAAGTTTCTTTATTGGTGGCAACGTTTAATACTAATTATAACTATATTGATTGGTCGTGACTCGTGTTGAAATATACGACAGAATTAAGTTGTTAATGATTATGAATTTGTTTTCATAATAGATATTACAACTGTTCATAACTTTACTGGTATTGGTAATAATGGCAATATGATAAATTATATGAAATGTCTGTTGAACCGTAAACCGTATCGTCAAAACCCAAACCCCACCGCCTTCAAACTCAACAGTAGTTCAAGAAAAAATTAAATCATCTGAAGCAATAAGAATTAACGTCGACGATGCTAAGCCTACCGACACGACATGACATAAGGAAAGAGGCCAACACTTCGCAATGAGGAAAACATGGCTGTCAATGATCATGATGGAGAAGCTACAGCGTAAGATTTACAGGTATTGTTGATAAGGCAAAATAGTGGAATCCAATGAATAATGAGATCACTAAGCAATGACGCAATGTCAGCCCAGATTATGAACAAAGTAGAATTTAAGTACTGCGTCCTCCTACTTATTTCAATCCCTAAAACGCCTACCCGAAATCAAACTACAGTCACCAGTTACACAACGTCCAAAAATCTCATTATTTCACGTAGCAAACCCCGCTATCTCTGGCGCGTACATCACATCCCGTAAACGCAAACGTAACGCAAACGTAAAGTAAACGTGAACGTCACCGGTACGTGACGTCAGCGCCAGCGACACGGAGTTAGTTCGGAATCCGGCCCGGTTTTACATTACAATTGTCGCTCCAACCTGCGCTGCAATATGATAAATCAGTCGATGTTCGTACTTGTATGGAGACAAGTGCTTTTGTTCTAGCGATATAGCTTGCGGATTTATGGTCTTGCCTTCTTTGTTTGAAAGAGGCCATTGCCCAACAGTGGGATAGAATCAGACTGGTTTTATAAGTTGCCAAGCTTGTTCTGCTTCTTCTAATATAGTCGATGGTCGATGGTCTGGGCCTAGTAGGTGGCTACGAAAATTGGAGCATCGATGGCATTGATACACACTGGGTATCCGAAGGGTCTATAAAACCCTATTTCGCCAAGTTTTGTTTCCGTCCTACCAACCTGGGTGCTCAACCGATTTAGTGCTTTCCACATAGGTCATTGATTGCAGTTCAGACACGTTCTTACCACAGCTTGGTTCTCAAATTATGTGAACTTGAATTGCAAGCTTGTGTTTGTCTAAAAGCGTATTGAGCTGACGACATCACCATAGATATAAATCCGAAAACACTACTTAAAAGCTTGTCATTCTTAGTTGTTCTTCGTCATGATTACTATGAATTCTCTTAATCGGTATGATTATTATATATCATATTTATTAGTTTATTATTTTAGCATATATATGTATTTTATTAGTATTATATATATTATCTGTATATTCTTTCCGAATTGTTAAAATTCAATTTTGAATCTTATCTTATCTTATTTTATTTATTGTACACCTACCACAATATAGTCTTTATAACCCAAAGGTTGACTGGTAGAGAATGCCTTGATGCATTAAGTCCGCCCATGTACCACTATTGTACATAAAGTTTAAATAAATAAATAAATATTGAATATCTGAATAAAATCCACAAAACAGTGTCGTCGTCGCCTGTACCAGGTGGAGATTTACACAGGCGGCAGGTACAGAGCTCATATCTGTAGGAATCCAGTAAGTTTAACACACCCTGTAGCCGCTGTCTGCTAGCTATATACAGGATGCTCCCGTTTCTATGTCTCCAACTGAAATAAAGTTTTAGCTATGTGCGAGTGAAATATTGAGAAGGTATAGATTTTCCGAAATGCTAAAACTACTCTGTCTGTGTACCGGAGAGTGTCAAATACGTAGCTAAAGTGTTGTGCCTCTGCCCAGCTGTGGTATGACTGATGCAAGCTGATGATGACAAGTTCAAATTTGCAGCACATAAGGGAACACAAGGTAGCTCCCATACTCAGCAGTACGAAGAATAAGGATGCCAATAATGACGATGATATAGGCACATCGGCGTCGCACTGTCTGCCATGCGTGATTTCTTTATTTTCTTAGGGCCTATTTTCCTATAGTCAGTAAAAATATCAGTCCGATCGATTTTGTGTGAAAAATATGCCAAACCACCATATTTATTCTTCAGACAAAAATTGGTCATTCAACATGATAGGTACGATAGATTAAAATGAGTTTCAGGTTATGTTGGCGTAAAGCTTTGTACAACCTGAAAAGTGAATTGACTGGTAATTAGGACTAAAGAATTAAACCACCCAGACATGCCAAGTGAAGAGGCAATAGACATCAGTCATAAGAAATCAAATTCGAAAACAAAACGCTGAGTCTCGCTAATCTATTTATTTTATTGTATGGCAACAAAACCGCGTGCGAGCGGCGCGGGCGCAGCCTTCGGGGAAGGCGCCTAATGAAGATCTTAATTGGGTGGCGCGCGTGTGTCCCGGCCTTATCGCCACGCTCCATACTTTACTGTTTGTATGATTGGAGAAATGGACTGTCATTTGTTCATTATGTTTTACTGTTGTGTTAAGGAACCTATGGTTTGAGTTTTTGGTCCTTTGAAGCGAGCTTGACAATGTTGATGACTAAGTTTTGATGAAGGTTTTCAAAAATTGCAGCTCTCCATATCCTGACATTTTAGTTTTTTTTTTTGTAATAAAAGAAACATTGACTCTTCATAAACATGTCAGCGCTGCACACGACGACAATTACGTTAAGATTTAAGATAGAACTTCTGAATCAAAACTCCGTACCGCTGAAAAAATCAAGAAAACAAAATATAACAAACAAAAACGTCAAAAAAGCTCACGCGATACCACCATTACAAAATAACTCGGTCGTGTAGCCAGTGATTCGATTTAACTGAACGCAAATGTGAGATGCGACCGACATAAAATCAATCGGCGGGCACGCGAAGCTTAACACCGAAATAATGTAAATTATTGCTCGTAAAAGTGTCATTTTCGACGTACACGTGACGTCACCGGCACGACGTAACGCCGCACGTACCCACGACACGCACACTGAAACAAACTCTAAACACACTCGTGTAAAACATAAACTCCCGTAAACAGCAAACGACCTGTCAGACTAAACGTATTTGAAAATTGTTTATGCTCAAACTGCCCCCGCTTTGTTATCTTTGTCATCAGTTAGTGAACATTTGCATGTCTGCCGTGCTCCTCCGCCAGGAGTCAGCCAGGACGTGCACTACCTCTGTTTACAATATCAACGTCGTACGCGTAACTAACAAAGAAAAGAGCAGCGGATCCATGAAGGACGTCGGGACGCATCCAATCCGAAATTCGTATTTAAAATAGGACAAACTGTCAGGGCAGTAAACCTCAAACAGCGAGTTATCGGTGTGAGCCGGTGGCGTGTCGTCATAGGCGCACACAGCGGCGAGGAGACGTTCATTTACATACGGCGGGGGTGCGCGGGGGCGCGCGGGACGAGCCCGGGGGAGCGCCGCGACGCCGCCATCCCGCGCGCTAGACAGAGACCACTATATTATTATCCTGAGCTAAAAAAACGAAAAGTGGGCGGGGGATTACATTATAGTAGCGAAAGTAATCGATATTCTGTTTTAGTACGAGGTTGTTAGAGCTGCACCGCTGCAGCCTAAATACGTAAGGCAGTTAGGTCACGGAGGGCAGGCAGGTGGAGTGCGCTTTATTTTTATGTGGGACCCGCTAAGAGGATTGCGGCCATGAAAGGGGTGGCGGCCGTAACGCAGCTCCTGAAGCCTTCAAATATATCATAAACACGGATGGCTTTTATCACTTACGGACCGAAGGACGCTCCGAGCTTTAATGACTTGAGTGCACAGATTGAAGGCTCTAGTTTGATTTTGAAGGAGTCTCTGCTTCCATGAATATTTTTAGCTTACCCTTCAAAATTATAGTGTCGCAGGCAGAGATATTCGTCCCTTATATTTGTCTTCAAAGGCATATTTCTGTACATGGCTGGGCTAATATTTCAGGGCCGGCAGTGGCGGGCCTCCTTTGCATGTAGGCATCGTTCTTGTCATTTATCCTTTACGTGACAAGCTCGGTTTTATTATTTCGTTCGGTTTTTTCTTCTGGAGTAATACTGGCTGCGCCTCATCCACATTACTAACAAACTTACTGTTAATCTGTCTAAATTAAACTTGGGAAGTTTGTATTATAATGTAATTGCAATGACAATTTTTGGTCAGGATTAGAGCTTGATAGATTGATCTCAGAACCCAGTTTACACGATAGACGAATTGAAGATTACGAAGATAGACAATAAAACATAGACAATAATAACATTAAACAACCTTATCTAAGGAATCTAAGGACCAGCTTCCTGTCTTCCTAAAGGACCGAACCAAACTCAATTTGGTCTTCCGAGCCTAATCGCTAAAATTCCTCAAGAAAAATATCCCGACATCCAGGGAGGGTATTATTAACACAATTTGGCAAGGAGACCCTCACATCAAAGATGCAGCGTTTAGACCAAATGAGCCGTGGGCCATTCGCGCATAATTTAGGTCCGACTTCGCCATAAACCGGTGACCGGCCGGACCTCGGAATATCAACCGCTCCGGCTTTATAGATCCGGTGTAGGTTTTCTATTGACCCCTCGTGGTAAATGAGATATAATGTTTGATGGCTTCAGCCTGTTGTTCCAAAAAATGGGGTTGAATGAACTTGTCGACTTTCCTGTTTATGTTTTGGCATCGGAAACAGCGAGTAGAAGAAAATGTTGACGTGGGCGAGGTTATGACTATTTAGCAATTGCAGCAAAAATAAATCCGTACAATTTGCTTTATTAATTAATGTTAGGTACTTGTCCACGTGAAAAGTTACATAACTAAAGTTATCAGTTGAGTTGGAAAGGTTTTGATATCAAAAGTTCCAAAATAAGTAAACTTGATATGTTTTCGTCTCTTGAATGAGAAATAAGTAGATTCATATTTATAAAGTGTAAAAAATCCAGGCACTAGTACATAGAAGAATCAGCCTCCCGATAGAAGCATATACAGATACATTAAATACTCGTCCATCGCACCCTTTTCCACACATAACGCGAGCAAACTCGACATAAAAACAAAGTTATAGTAAAAATCACGTAGTATCAACATACTTATAGGAAAATCCACGGTGACGGGACATAGCTTAGCGTCGTAACGTAAAGATAGGGGGATATTTATATAGTGATAAAATCCATTTACGACGAACCCGGTACAATGCGGAGCGAACAAACTTTATTTCCATTGCTTTCATATCTAGGGAGGTAGGGATGGGAAAATATCGATGCTTTATGGCGGTTCCGGGTTGTCATTTTAATGATTTTAAATTGGAACGTAGTTGTTCGTGAATGAAAAAGTTGGGTATGCAACTTTGCATTGTAGCAGCAGGCAGCTCTAGAGGGGTTGAAGGATATCAGTATAATATACTCGTATCATATAGCATGTCTTGACTTCCCATAACCTTATAACAGATTTACACATCGTAAAAATAGCTAAGAGTAAATTATCAGCTATCTAAGTAACACTAAGTAGTAACATACAACATGTGTCTTCTCGATAAAACAATACCACCTTCTTACACACCTAGTAAACTTTCCACGATAACATAAGTTTACTTCATCAATTAATCTATGATCGGAACAAGTCGACCGTGGCCCAACACTACCAAAGCCACCCTCAGTTTTTCCTTCAATTTTCCTTTTGCTACGATCTCCACTTAATTGACGAAGAATTTTGATTGGTCCGTACCTACGCCATATTCTATGCATTCGTCGCGTCGGGAATTTTCGTTTTTCATTCTTTTTTTTTAATTTCAGCACAGCTTCATTTATTATTCCGCCTCTTATTTTAATGGCTAGCTTCGTTATTGTCCGTCGAGTTCTCGATATTATTTTCGATTTTAATTGCTGGCTGGTTCTCCTCTGTTTTTGCGGGGCCTTGTTGATTGAAGTGTTTCCAGTGTTTTTGTTCAACTTGTATATTTAAGCGTTTGTTTTCGTTGGTAGGTATCTCATTATATCTACCATCGAAATCGAAATCATATTTTATTTTTTACTATCTTTGAAGTCGAAGGCGTGGGTTTAGTTTTGGTTGTATTTCTTCGTAAAACGATTTATGTTTAGTTCACTTGTTTATTTCCACTTCAGGTGGAAGATATGATGGTAATTACAGTAGGTATAACAGTTATTTCCGAAATCAATAATATCAAAAGCTACTGAAAACTTTAAAGAGCACCACTTTTCTTCCAAATCATCTGCATACCAAGTCGCACATTAAACACATAAAAATCTCTCCAATACTCAGGAATAACATTTCAATCGGTGGAAGCAATTACTCGTCAAAGGCGGTACAGTTGAATGCAGAACTGATTAAACGGTACAATCGCGGACAGTATTGACAAAACTGCGCGCGCGTCGATGCGCCGGCGTCGAGTATTGAACAAATTTCCAGTATGGCCGCCCATTCAAACGTCAGCGCGCATGCATTGTATGCTCATCTTAGCGATAGTTGGAAGAATAGAATAATCGGTATTATTGGGATTTTTAAGCGTTTTTAAGAGACGACAACTAGCCTCGTTTGTTAATCTGTGGCTTGCTTTGCTTGCCTGTCCCACCGTCCCACGACATGCTGATCTGTTCTTAAAACAGATTTAATTTCAGAGCTTTAAAGATTTTACGTGATGAGTAAGGACGAATAGGTTTGGCTGATAAAATCTGTGTGTGTCTTCAAAGTGCGTAGGAAATGCCTCGTGGTCACCGAAAGGAAACACCTGCAACTGCTCGTTGCATCACTAGGGAACCAAACCTGGTGCGTCGATTAGTGAGCATTTGGACTGACGGGAATTCTTCCACACAATGTCTGATTAATGGGCATTAAGATTCAGAGCGCGCGCGCCGCGGCGCCGGCCCGGTGGCGGGCTCCGCGAATTGTGCACCCCTAGGAGATGGATGATCAGCCGGTTAATTCTGGACAAGAACTCTCCGTGATAACTAAGGTGAAGTGAGCAATCGTTCCAATTGATGTTAGGAATTGACAACTCACTTCACATAGGTAATTTATCACGAAGACGTTGTTACAGAATAACTGATGATAAAACGCTAGTAATAGTGTTAAGACGACGTACTGTTAAAATATAAACAAGACAATGAAGGAAAGCTTAAAAAAATTTAAAAATCAAAATAACTGAATAAAATTTTCATACCTAAGCTAATAAATAATTGATGATAAATGAACCTGCTGCAATAAAGTTCTAGTGCAACAATGTGTGAAAACACACATTAGAATACATTTACCAATACCCATAAAACGGCACGGAATAATCTCCCAAAGCAGCGATGTTTTCACTACACTCTCCAAACATTACTTCCATCTCAAAGTTCCACAGTTCGTGAACCATGTAACAGTTGTGCTGCAATTTTTCCTATTCGACTAAGACACATTTATAGGCCATATTGGAATTTAGGAGAGATTTTATTGACTCCGTTTTATGTTAATTGGATTTCCTTTAATTCGTTACGGAAAATATTCCAGTTCGTAATTGGATAAAATGTAATTCTTGTAAGCAGACTCTTGTATGGGCAATATTAGGTATACCTACTGAGCTACTGGCATACATAGCTCAATTCTTATTTTTCTAAACTTTAATTAAAGTGCTTGGCTTGGAGCCTGTGGTATCCCACTGCTTTACAAGAGCTTCCTTACTCTTTGTCACTCTTGGCAATTAGAATCTGCTACAGACCAGTTATAATTGAGAGTCCCACACATTTCTTCCATTTCATTTAAATCTCAAGTATTTAGGCACGTGAAATAAACATTATAATATGTCGAAGCTCCGAAGTTATCCTCGAGTCACGTTTAAACAAACCATAAGAGTGCACTACGTCTACGAATCACGATTTCTACATAAAATTCATGTGCTGCGAGACCACGGTAGATTTTAACCGCACAGACCTGCCAGTTTGATCTTGCGATAATTTTGGCTTTGGAATCACGTTTAGAAACTGCGATATACAAGTGTGTTAGTTACTGCTTCTGGTCTGACTCCTGAATTTCGGAATACACACGCTGTGACTATTTACCTAGTTCCACCAACTCTCCCACTAAAGGCCCCAAGTTAAATTACAGCTGCATCAGCAAATTCAGAATCTTTCGGCACACAAACACCGCGAGGCTTTCATTTCAGCGCTGAACTAATATTATTGCGAAATGTCCGCCGAGTTGCATCCCTGCGGGTTCATTAACCGCGCCCCCCCCCCTTCCCCCCCGCCAGCACGGCCAGCCGCACCCCCCACCCCCGCGCACATCCAGCTACCCCGAGGAACTAGTATGACTAGATTATTAAATGGGGGATTCATGTATGAAATAAATAGGGGCTGTCTATGTTTACTGGTTAGACTGCAGTTGGTAAAGGTAAAAATAAAAACTCGCTATGCAGATGAAGCTAGCCCATAGAGACTGTTACATCTTACCCAGTTCAAATAGACAAAAATCTATCAAGTGTGATGTGTAAAATAAGTGTGGCATACTTTATTACAAGTACAGCTTGTTTATTAGATGCACGAACAAGAGTATGTTACTGTGTATTTTATACCTCTTATGATGAGACCTAGGGCTGATGACTTTTCTACACAATTGTACCACCAATAAGCTGAGAAAACACTGGAGTAAAACGTCAAAAAAACATTTCAAATTTTCAAAATACTTTTCCAGAAGTCCATCCACTCCTGGACTAATTCCAACCCTACAGCCTACACCCGATCTCCCGACCGTGTCGAAACGTTCGCGACTCGAGCACCCAAACAAAAATATTTAAAATATGCAAACGTCCGTTGACGCGACGCGCACTTCAAGACTTCATTACTGAGTTAAAACAATACCCGTTAGGGAGTAGGCATAATGTATGCAACACACTCGGAACACGTGTTCTCTTGTTGGAGAAGATGATTAGAACCAACTTTTCATGTTATCCTTGTGATTATAGTGTTTCCTGATCTCCACGGAGATCATCAAGTTTATTTTTGGTCTTAAGGCTCGTTCGTTTGGTTTTTGGACTTTAAAGACTTAATTCAAGACCGAAAAAGAACATTTTAAATCATTTTCTCAAATGCTTATGAGATGTTGAATAAAAGTTCTGTGACTCCATCTGCTAATGCAAAACCAACTTTGAGATCTTTAACATGGTCGTCAGACACCCAAGAGGACAATACTTTCCAAACTCTAGTCATGAGGGACACACGTTGTTTTTCAACCTCATTCCACAAACTAAAATATCCATCGTCCAAGCGTAATACATTGAAATATCTCCGCTTGTAGTCACCAATCTTAATTCCCCGTCGCTGGCACTCCTCCAGATCGTTTGTCTCTGCTAAGTGACGCTCGGACAATGCTACTGGTACATATGTATTCGTTATGTACAGCTAAAAGGTACCAGACACATTACTTAGTCTATTGTGGTCTAAAGAAATGTCTTTGAGAAAGTTCAAAAGGGCACTGTTGGCGGTTCATTCTGTAGCCCTGATCTCATCATATCTGGGGTCGGCGGAACATGTCTTCATCTTCCATAGTTTTCTTTTAATCGTCAGCTCAGTAGTCACTTTACAGGCATACCAACTATATATTAGTTCATCTATTGTAATTTTGGCGGACGATAGTCCCAAGCATCATCCCCAATTTTGGGCACAACTTAAGGCTTTCAGCAAAGTCCACCACTAAGTGTCCAGTATGTTAACATCTGTGTCAATACCCTCCAAAAGAATCTCCAGTCCTCCTCACCTTCTCACTTGACAACAAAGTTGCATTACATAATTCATGGACGATACCTTGCACGCATCTACACGCACACAGCTGCACTCAGTGACATGTGTTTACAAACAACTAATTAGAACGAGTCCGGCGTAGTGTGCGTGTTTTTGTTCCCCTGACAATGGCCGCACGCCTGCGCGCGTGTGCGTGCGCGCGTGTGTGTGAAGGCAAGGTAAGGGGCCTGATGGCTGGCACAGCTCATGTAAAATGCATAAGATACGCTTTCATACAGGCTCGGGTCGCGTCTCGCGTTTGTCTCACTACGCACAGATGTTCGGTGAAAGCTGGTTTTTGCGTGGCCGTGAAACTTAGCTGAAAGTACAGAAATATTTTTGTGAAAATTACTCTTGCGGTTCGGTTTTGGTTAAGCCTTAGGGGGCTGTTGCGTTGTTTGGGAGACTGAAATAAGTGAAGTATTTTTTGTGTAGCATTTTAGCTTTATTCAGAAAATAGCCTTTAATGTCATTTGGCTGCAATAATAAACAGGCAGAAATAACTTGCTGTCTACAAATTAAGGATAATAAATCCATAAGTCTAAATAATCGTTAATTTATTGATGAAGCAAACCAATGCTGTTTCTACAATAATTCGTATTAGAGAAATATTTGCTAACACCTACACGCTAAATACTGCAATTAAGGCGTAAAAGATTTATCGCCACATTGACAGCCGAATATCTATTAACCTACAAATAAATATAATCTTGCGATCTAGCGATTAAGTTTACAAAATACTGGATCTTATTGACACTAAAGATGTAGGTAGTTTATTTATTTGCGGAGCAACAAAATATCAGAACACCTCTCGCCCTCTCTCAAATTCCGCTGATTTAAGGCTCCTTGGTAACTATGAAAATCCTTTAACAGCAATCATATGTTCCACCTAACCCATATATCCTGGAGACTGAATACCGTGACCTTATTCAGGCAGCGACAAAAGTATAGCGCGTGTTGAGCATTGCAATAGCAAGGTCGACGTCCCGGCGAGAGGAGGAGGGGGGGGGCAGCACAAGAGAGGGGGTAAGGGGTGACGGTACATCCCCCCAGTATTGTTCTCACCTCAGACACAACACTGCTCCTGAAATATAAGAATTAAAGTTCAGATGGTGGAAATTGTTTTGGCTGGAGGTCGGAGGTGTGTGGCAGTGTTGTGTCGAGGGAGACGATTCCGTTGTAGTGTCTGAACGAAGAAATTGTGATGGAAATTTTACTGAAGATTTTAGTCGAGAGGTGGATATACCTAATGTGGCTAGCGTAAATGCTATTAGAGCACTGACAAATGTGATTATCTATCAGTTTCAATCACAAAATCACTGAAAAAATATTGCAAAACTGAAATCCAAAAGTACAACACCGAATACAATTGAAATCTATTATTTAAACAAAGTTTAGGATTTCGATTTTCTTATCTTATACCTCTCTTTAACCTAAGCATAGTAGGTACACTGGCATGTATCAACGGCTACAGATAAAAACACAAAAAAATATAAATAAAAACACTTGTCTTTTGTTTTTCAGGAAACCTTCGCCCACGACAGAACTGAAAACTACCTGAAACCTAGATCTAAAATCAGAACCAAATTAACCTCCATCTTCGCCCCTGAAAATTGTCCAAAACTTGCATTCAGGGTAGCAGCCGTTTTAATCCTTGGTAATGGCGCGAGGCTAACGGGTGGCGGCTAAAAAGGCAATATCAGGAGATAGCATCGATAGCCGTCGGAACAGTTCGGCTCTTCGGCACGTAAGTAGGCTGTGAAAATGGCCGCCGTTACGCTGTGCGTGTACACACTACGGCGGCTAATGGCAAAGGTATGCTCGATGAATAATTGGATACAGTTGATATGGAAGGTGTTTTGAATCTAGTTTTTGATGAGGTAGATAACTTGGATTGTATTGGCATAGAAGAGACTAATAATGGCCAGTGTGAAACTAAAAAAATAATTAAATAAATCTAATTATATAAAGGGCAAGGAAAAGAGTGTTGAATCCCAGCAGTGGGATAATAAAAGTTGAACAAAATGATACAATGAAGTAGTAAATACAAAATTTAAAATCAGAAGAGCCTATCCAAGAAGAAAATTCAAACAAAAACACAACAGTAACAAAACAACAGTTCATCGTTTCGACAAGTTTTAAGAACGTCTCTTTCAAGTTGTAAACGAAACAAAAACATACAAAGAATAATAAAATTTCCATCACAAAATGGAAGAACTAACTGAGGGAAATGACTCATTAAGGCTTTCTTGGTCTTACAACCTTTGTCTGGTACTTGGTTTCCAAGCTATTACATTATTGCCACAACCAAACACTATTAAACCTGGTGTGGACTCCATTCAAGAGTTTAGTTGCATCGTAAACTTCAGCTAATCAGTCCCTCCTTTGTGGGAAATGCCGCTTTTTCCACGCTTTTTTCCTTTTATATCCTGACATTAGATGATAATATGTAGTTTATCTTCAGAAAACTGAAAATTTACGAAACTTCACAAATATTCTCTTGGAAACCAAGTACAACAACTTAACACCACAAAACCTCACTAAACAGGGTCATTTACTTCAAAACACAACTCCAAACTTATTTACATAAACTTTTTTCCGTTTCCCCTGTGCCTGACAGTGTACGCTCACTAATGTGGAGCGGTGGTGGGCAGGACATCTGCTTGTGTGACATCCCCGGCATAGTAATAGGCCTCTTGTGACAATCGCTCGACTTTCCATCGACATTACGTATTCGACGGATGCCTTAGAGCAACAATAACCCGCTTCGCACCGGACACTGCTATTGCCTCCCGCTGTTTTTATTAAAAGCTATATTTTTTTGATTTCCAGGTTGTGGTGTTATGGCGCTTCGGTGATGGCAGGTGGAATTCTATTGAGAAAAGTATGACACGTATGAATGCGGCCTTATCGACTTCAAAAGTCGTTCCTTTGCTGGTTCGTTGTGAATGAAACCTATGAACCAAACATAAAACAAGAATCCGACAAGGTTGTAGGTAAAAAGAAATATTTTTGGTAACCAGATTGCATTGGTCGAAGAAAAATGGACTTATTTGTACGTATGAAATCAAAACACACAAATGTGTCTTTAACGGTCATAAAAATATTTTTATGGTCCCTTAAACATAATAATAAAAGATTCATAATCTCTTCAAATAAAACAGCATTGTTTCGAAAATATCTTGTAAGAAACCAGAAATGACTTTGTTATGGCTTTGCGCAACCACATAAAATATTTACTTTAAGCCTAAAATGTAGTAGTAGTAAAACTGATGCTATTTATACTAATGAAAAGTTGTATATAATCATTTTCGTACATAGCGATGCAATAGAGTGGATGGATAACTTAATTCAATCTAATATTTAAAATCATGAACCTATTTGTAACATTAATGCTGATCATTGTACTTATGGTCAGTCGGATACAAATTAAAAAAAGAAGAGCAATCTAGACGTAGTTGCTGAACCTTCCCGATAAAATTGGAAATGAACATTTACTACAAGCACCTAAAATATGAATAGATCCAACTAAACTAATTGTGAAGTCCGAGCTAATTATAAACTATAACACAGTCGGACGGCTGTCAGCACTAAAACTAATATAGTTAGTGTTGCTAACCTAATTGTTGAGCTTTAACGTAAACTAATGTTGGACCTGGAGACGGGCAACGGTTTTGTTTTACCAATTGTCGAAAGTGTTAAAACTGGCAATGTTGTAAAAAGTGGTTTGTAAGAATTTTGCGTGTTTAATGTTCCGAATAATGAGTATGAGTTCATAAAAAATAATGCAGCGCAAACCATACCTGAGATAATTTTAATACTTGTTTCTTTTTAAGAGTAGAACTTTAAAGTAACAGGAAAAGATTTTCAGAAAATCATCACCTGCGTGAGCGGATTAGTGATTGCAGAAGATTCTTATTATATGACTTTACATTAACATGTTTCCTGAGTCGTAGTTGGTGACTACGACTCACAAAACATGAAAAGAAATATACTATCCGGGCGCACCACTCGTCCCAGTAATGGACTTATCAATGAAACAACTTCCGATAACAGCACCCACTGATGTCAACACAGAGCTAGCCATAGTTTGCTAGTATGATGTAAAAGAACGAGCGTAAACCAAATACCTACCACAAGTTTTATTTAAAATCCAGCATCTACCCAAACAACGCCCTGAGCATAATGCTTTTGCCAGGAGGGCAAGGTCGAAATTAAAATATTCAGGGACTTGCTGAGTTAGTTCGTTTAGCAGTGGCTGCAAATTATGCAATACAAAAACAACACAGCGAAAAAGGTAGATTCCATCAATGATACCAATGATCATCATCATGATGACGATGATGGTATCCGATTTTGTTAACATGCTTCAGACACTTCATGCTAAAACTGATCATTTCGACGATTGAACGTAGGTACACCATCCGCCTGACAAGTCAGAACTCCGTCTTCAACTTGTCAAGCTCTAACTGACGAACTGCTGACAACTGTGGCTTCAATTCCGCGAAGCACCCACACCAATACAGTCCCGAAACAAAATCGCTAAAACTTAAGGGGCCGACGACACCGCGGCCCGAACTGCGCCGCTCCAAATGTATTCAAATATATGCGCGATTAATTCAGGCTGCATAGCCAACGGGACGGTGTTAGTAGTGGCAGCCAGTCTCACTTTCTACGCCGGATCGATGGGGCCGTGACCTTCAGTGCCTCTTATTTGGTTCCTGAATCGATTTTTTGCAGGAATCTTTGAGAACAGGATCGATTTTTTCGAGGAGTTGCTTGCGGTTCTCTTTCTAGCCCCTCAGTGACGACTAGACTCGTTTTAAGCCGAAGGGCAACGGCCATGACCTTCAGTGGCTGTAATGCGGTTCCTAAATCGATAATTTTGCTCGAAACTTTCCGGAACAACTTTGCTGTTTTTGACGAAGGTATAAAAATACCTTCGTCAAAAACAGCGCATTTACGAGCTGGATAGTACCTACTTAACTCTGTGAACTTCCTGAAATCGATATTAAGGTTACTCTAATTATGTAAAGTACTAATGATGCTTCTAAAAACTTAAACGGTTTCAGAAATTTTCAGAAATAAGTCACTGACCATGAACTTCAGTTCGTTGACTCCTAAATCTTTTGTTAATTTGGGAAATTCTGGATTCTTTTTCCAAAGTTTTCCACTAATGGGACCAAACTACTTACTAAGTGCTATAACTTTTATACAAGCAATGCTGCAGATGGCTCTTATAAAATACATACCTTCTTAAACGGCATGCCTTCTTACGTGAGAGAAAAAATGCGGAACCACGCAATAGTCGTTTGGTGGGAAAATATTCTTATCAACACGAAAATAACTTCCATGTTATTTTTTTTGCTGAATGATAACGACCGCGATGGCAATGAGGACATAACATGCTATATCGACATTTACATTTGAAATTCTATCAGGCTCTGAGTCTTTACATTTCTGGCAATTTCCGTGACATAAAGATTATCGGGTCCATACCCGATAGCCTTCGCACTCCAAAGTCTGCATACCCAGATAATCTCAGACACCATCTGTATCTTAAGTAAACAACTATTCATAGCACCTACCTAATATTGAAAAATGGCTCCGTTTTGAATAATGGAACCAGATTTTCCGGAATATTAAGACGCAGACTGGGTCAAGGCTGCCGTTGTACCTAACATTCCGCCTAATGACTATCACACATAAAATATTCAAGCAAAAAACTTCGCGCCTAAAGCAGGCACTTTAAATAAAGTACGCACTTAGGCTGTATACCAACTATATGGATTTTTTTATCTTTACGATTACGGGAGCGTCCCGCGAGATGCCAACTACAAAGGAACCACTAACTATCAATACATCCCTTTATAACGGTTAAGAGCCCCCGTTTTACAGCCAAAGGTTCGTGTTCAAAAGAAAAAGGCGCCCTTGTAAAATTCCTTTTCAGGTCTCGAAGGAGTTTTCGAGTAGAAGTAAAGAGTGTTGGAAGCACAAACATAGTTGTAGATATAGTAGGTGGTGCGGGGCGGTGTTGCGTGCGCGAGTGTGCGTGTGTCACGTCCCGCGCACACGCGCGCACTGGCCGAGGTGCCGCTGTGTGCGCGGAATGCGGCACACGGGAGTACGCGGTATGATGCGTTCGCGATAAAATGAAAAGCTGGTGACGTCACAGGATGTTTACGAAATGCGTTAAGAATGTTTTTCAGGTGTAAGTATTACATCAATTAGTAAGTATTACAGAGGTGAAAAAAATCATCAGAATAAAACGATGAACAGCCTCTACATTAAAGATGCTGAAAAATTCCCTCTACCTACTATGAATAGGATTGATCAATTTTGTAAACGATTCCAAATAAACAAGGAACCGAATAAACCTCCCAAAAATAAAACCTGAAGCAACAAGCTTCCTACAAAAATCTAAATCTGAACTGGCTCAAAAGGCACATCTACAAAACTGAACTGACAAAATCAAATATAGAAATTCTCCTTGTTTAGCTATTATTAAATACGATCCGTCGCTCGTCGTACGCTAGCGTCCGTACAGGGCGCACGCACACACGCGAGTGCCTACGTGCCGTCGTCTTGGCAACGAGACGCATGCGCGGCGCCGCCCACCGGCCCCCTCCCCCCTCCATAGACCAGACTTAGCACTACTAAGTGTATGGAAGTGAATCTATTCTGTATGATTGGTCATTGAAGATAAGTCGTTTCGCACCGAACACGGTTTCAGCTTTTTTCTTTAATAGGTGTCGCTAAGTATGGGCTCCCTTTACAGTGTTATGTCTCATTCTGCAGAGGTGTCTGCTTCAGTTTACTTGGCTTTTGGGCCTCAATGGGTTTATTAGTTTTGTTGTAACTAATGAGTTTGTAAATGTGTGTTGAAAACAAACTTTTTTTGTAGAAAATGTATATTTTATTTATAGTAATAACTATTATTTAAATAAGCACATACATTATGAATCTAATTGAAAAACTCACTGAAATGAAAAACGACACTACTTGAAGAGCAGGCAGGACTTAAACATAAGTTGTAAACCAACAAACAGATAATTAATTATAATAAATTCAACATTATTTTAATCTGAGCTCATTGAATACATCTACGTTAACAGTCAGATTGGTCGCTTTGATAAATGTCCAATTATCTGATCATACACCGATATTTATTGCTCATAATTGTTCAACAATATTTATGTGTAAAACTATTGATAAATGGAAATTGTCATAATTGCAGCTTATCAACGAATTAATTGTTGGCCCGTTTTAATTAATTAATGGAATATTGATAACGTTTGTTGGTGATAATAATGATAATAAATGTTACGATAAATTGGAGTTTCTTTTTTTTTCATATTGCTTCAGTCACAGTTTTCATTTACGGGGAAAAAGTACCAATTCAGAAGTAAACAATACTCGTACCTACCTACATACATCCTAAATATACTAGACCGATTGATCATTTATAAAGTCGTTCCACATAACACACATTAATCTCATAACATAACATTACAATTTATTTCAGTAACCCATGTAACATTTACAACATCATTTACATTTACAAACTCGGAACAAAACACCGTAAGAACAGGAACGAGCTCAATCAATAAAACTGTAACACCAACCAATCATTTAGAACTACGTAAATCAGATACAAGTAATAAATATTTACAAAAAGCAAAGACTAAACATACAATAATGGACCGTCGAACACGGGACAACATAACTATAGACAAAGGAAAGAGTCGGAGAGATGGGAGAGAGCGAGAGAAAACATCATGTACACAGAGGAAAATCGAACAGTGTGAAGATGGGAAATTGCACACACAGGACCGAGTTTCCACTGTGTGTGTGTCTATGTTCGTGTGTGTGCTGTAAGTTCAGACGTGTGTGCTACGGGAAATGCTCGTAGCATGAATGTAGGTACCCGGTTGATAGCGTTTGTCATGCAAGATATGAATCCACTGTCTTTCCAAGGGTTGTTAATACTTTATTTTTAACGACAAAATTTCGGTTCAAGATTGTGGGAAAAACGACCGCACTGAGTTTTCCTTTTGATGTACTGTAAAATGGAAATGAGGAAGTTTAGTTCGAGCAAGTCCGAGGTGTAAATAATGTTGTTTTGTTACAATTTGTTAACTTTAAACCTGAATTAAATTACTTTTAAAAGTTTCTGGAGTTTCAGTTTGATTTCCTGAATCCTTACTTGTGTTATTGTGAATGTTTTTCCTACAACATTGTTTTGCAGTTCAGTGCTACCTAAAGTACCTAAGTAATCTTCCTGCATGTTACATGGAATCCTAATATAAATAAAGTAATTTAAGAACCTATCATATTATCAACTCCAACTCCATATAAATAAGCCGTAATTGAATAAGTTATATAATTAATTAAGTCATCTATAAGCAGCTCGATAATTTGCTGTTACTTGAAGTTCGGGATCGCGGATTGTTTTGTCAGTTCTAACTGATGGGGAGGCTTCAAGACTGGAGTTATTTCACGGATCACCGCCATGGTAATCAAGCTATTATTTTATATAATTACTTATGTAGAATAAAATATCGGGAAGTCACATGAGAGCTAGTGCTATCAATGATCATTCATAGCATCATTCAGTTTCAATAATGAAAAGCAAAGAAAAAGTTTACTCAAAATAAATAGACAGGTATGGTAATATTTAACAGTTTCTGAATTCAAGAAAAGATAAACCTAAACACACAGATGGCTTAATAAAAACTTGAGTTGAAAAGTAGTTTTAATAATCTTATCGTAGTAGGTACAACTCAATCCACATCCTACAGCATAAAGTTCTCATTTTTGAAAGTCGTTTTAGTATTACTACGGCACTTATTGAAATATTATGATCTTCCACGTTTTTACGGGGCGTGAATAAAACCTAAAAAGAGAACTCACAAGCAGTTTACAGAACATTACAAGTTTACGACAAAATAATCGATCGTAATATGCGACGACACCCAAATAAACATAAACCCGTCTCGCGAACACTCCCGTGCCGATTCATTCACATTTATTGTGAATGCATTATAATTATTTAAATTTAAAACTGTTGTAAGTCTGCGAGCCAGACAAGCGCCGGCCTAAAATAAACACGAAACAAACTTTTATTAAAACGTCTACGAGCCGATTTACGTGTTTGGCGTAAAAACGAGCGCCCAACTGCCGAACTTCCTCGTTACAACTTTGATACTACCAACGCCATCTATTACCGAGTAGCGGAACTGATATGGTTCGCATAAAAGTCGAGTGGGGCAATAATGGTAAATACATAAAATAAAGCATTTTATTAAATGAAACACGTTACTACGATTACGTAACAATGTTAGTGTGAAAGCGTACGTCTGTATTACCGAAGGAAATGAATTCAAATGACCTTGGTTCATTAATGCGGAGTGCCATAAATAATACATGAGGCACATTATCATTGTTTAAAGTTTTAACAGCTTTTTCATTGGTGCTAGTGCTGATGTTCCCACAGTTGCATGCTTAGCCTTTCATTCATACGCGGTAATTATTCTAAATGCTCGATTAGTATCATTTATCATGATGATAGACTGATACATTTACTATTACACGAAGCAAGCAGTTTTTGTTTAAGCATTTATTTATTCATAGTTTATTTGCGTTGAATTGAATAATTGGAATATTTTCATCGTTATTATCACTTAATGACGCTGGAATGTATTCAATCATTGATATTGTGCGCTCACACAAATAACATTTGCTTTCATTGCATTTTTTAATTATTTTTATTGTTTCAATTGCATTATACCAACATTATTTTTATGTTATCACATGTCATTATGATAATTCTGAAAATAAAAGTATGTTTTCTTTTGTCGAGTCTTTAAATCTTCAAATGAAACGTATTCTACGTTTGCAATATTAAAGAAAATCTCTGAGAAAAACACCGTTATTCAGCCATAACTTAAAGTTACTCATATAAGTGAGTACCGTCGTAAATTCTACTTGCCTCTAAGAGCGAGTGATCCGACTGCTTGTGCTTACTTAAACACAACTTAACTTACTTATTTTACTTGAGCGCTGAAACTTCACCTGTTTCTTCCCGCTAAGATGTATAAGTATTTTACCTGCTCGAAAAGTTTTATATAGGTAAATACTTTATCTTTTCAGCTTAGACATTTTCTTTCATCTGTTATCTTGTTCTTTTACGATAACTTTCCGTTTTGAAGAGAAATAAGGCCTCCGTCAGACTCAAAATTAAGGTGTCTTAATCAAAGAAAATATTTTAACATTGTGGGGTTAAAAGTAGCTGTGTCTATGACACATCCAGTTAAAAACTAAACTCACAAGTAACTATACAAAAACTCGATTTTTTTTAATTACATTATGTAGATAGATTTTAAAAATAAAATCGACTACTTCCTAGATGACTATTACACAAGAGAACTTTGATTTTTATAATAGTTCTTACTGAAAACTACAGTGGATATCTTTGACTGTTTTTGTTTACAAATTATTACCCCAAATAGTGCTCCCGCTGAAAATAAAAATAATAAAAATGAAAAATGATCTTTAATTATTTTTATAACAGCTTTTACTACACGGTAAACGATTAACGACTTTGCACTCATAAAATAAAGGGTCATAAAAAAACTATAGTTTACATGAAATTCATTTCTTACTGGTTTTAGGCCTAACAAATACTCCACAACCACTTCTTCCCAGCTTGAACTTTGACATTCAAAAAGTGCTGACTGGTTAAAAATCACTTTTTTTTTACTTTTCCCAATTTAACATTAAAATTACTAGAAATACTCAACTGAAGCAACCATAACTTGAGTTACACAGCAACAGAAAAATTACGCGTCGGCAATTGTTTCTTACGAAAACGCTACATACCACTGTCCTGTGTGCAAATGCTACTAATTTTAATCTATAATAATTAAAATAATCGCATTCGATCGTATCGCTAAAAATGTAGGTAAATTGAGGCGTTTGACAGATTGCGATTCGAGATGTAAATGCTAACGTTGTTTAAAACACGCCAATTCTACAAATGTCGGGCCACAGTTTTGTCAGAAGTCTATTTTAAAAGCATCGCAGTCGTGAATAAGTCGAACTTTCCGTCGTTACACATAAATAGACACATACCCTACCTATGAGTCGCTAGACTAAATTCCAGTTACACCTTCACGCGTTTTACGCAAGCAACGAAAGCAAAAAAAACGCTAGAAAAAATAGTTACAGTGTAGTCTAATTCGCCATGCGTTATGATTTTGAGAAATAGGTGAATAACTCGATAGTCTCAGTGTTTTTGTGTGATGCCAAGTGAGCCGGTGAGGTTCTAGATGTGGTTTCATGTTCGATGCGAGCATGCTTTTTTCGTAGTTCTAAGTACAGTTGAGTGTTTTCATAATTAGCTGAATACCGGTTTCAGGCCAGGGTTGTTTTTTTAGTAAAAATAATTACAGCTCATTAAGTATCACTATTATCTTTGAAAGTTGAACTTTATGAAGTTCTTTTTGAGGCAGTATTTATGTTTATTATGTACTTTGATTTCGCAAAGGAAATTCAGGTATTTTAAAACCACGGTATTGTTATATTTCGAGAAATTATTCTAGTAGCAAACAGTGAATGTTTAACGAAACGCAAATAAGTAATTACAACTGCCATTGTAAAACGCCGTCAAAATTCCCATGTCCACTATAATATCGAACCTAATTCATCGTCATAACCCCATTGTATATGACAGGAAGTAACGTCACTTGGCCGGCCAATCAGCGGCCGCGTAGACCGGAAGTGGCGTACCAGGGTGGTGTCACGATCTGATTGTGACCCGCACCCCAGGGGTGGAACGATATGCTTGGCTAGTAAGTGATTTTGGCCATTAGAACGAAAGTATTTTTATTAATTAAACGGTACGGCTAATAACGCTAAGGACCCTTGACGACGATCAGGAAAAGTTCCCTTGTGACAATTTGTAGCAAAATTATTTTGGTGGACCATAAAATTATAAAAATTAAAACACAAAAGTATATTTTTATTGCGTCGAAACACGCTCACCTTACATAAAGTATTTGCCAAATAAAAACAATTACGTTCATTGTTACGAATATCGCATTTAAGATAGTAACACGCTAACCAAATATTTATGGATTTAGTTATTAAACCACATGACATAAGTAAGCTGTAGAAATGCTTGACTCCTGAAATCTTAAATAACACAATTGATTTCTCTCTATGAATGAAAGCATCAAAAATACAAGTTTTAAGTTTGCACTCCCATGGCCCGAAGCTCTCCATAGCCAAGTCAATATCATAATTTTATGAGTTTTTTATTAAGCGCATTCAATAGTCTGAAGTCGTCGACACGTGGTATACAAACGTGGTGATCTTAAAGTCAATGCATTTATACCCTTTACATGAATATGACGTTAGTTGAACGTAGCGTAGATCTTTATGGAGAAGAACGTGTTAGAAACCCAGTTATATTTTGTCTTCATCATCCACAGGCCAACGTCGGCCACTGCTAGGCGTAAACTTCACTTTCCTGTGCCAATCCCCACGCTCCTGGGGCCACGTGCCAATAATACTTTAGTTTGAGGCAACACGCGGGTTCTTCCGTCAACACATACTGCTGGGAACCCACAAAAGTACCTGTTCGCGACTACCAGCACCAACATAATAATAATAGTAGCACAAAAACAATAGTATGCGGCGGGTCGTGCTATCGCCGCCGTGTTATTTCACGGCGCGGTGTGCAAATAGTCGAGCAACCACAATTATACGTACTCATATCAGAGAATAATTTGGTTACAGACGTGGCAGTACGCGGGCTGAAATGTTATGTGCTTGAAGACACTTTCAAAACTGAAGAACGAATTTATATGGAAAGTTTTAGAAATCCACCACCGCTGGTAGACAGTTTGATTCACTGATTGAGAAAACCTGAGGCATTAAGTCCGTCTTTGTACCTATGTGTTGCATGACAGTCGTAACAAAAAGTAAACTGCAACAACAATAGATATTTGAAGCGTTGCCTATCATATTGAGATAAAAAGGGGCTGTAGTTTCAGCAGCCCAAGCCTGAATGGGTAAAGCAATGCTGCTTGATACCTGAATTAAGTTTTTTTTTTTCAGTGGATTTAGTTTGCCCAAAATAGAACTAAAAAGCTTTGCCAATTGCAGGTCTACTTAAAAGTAATTTGAGCTTTTTCTGGGAATACGAAGAAATGTAAAAATGAAAATTAATGTCGATTAAAGCAGTCAAACGTGACAGTAAAAGCAACAAATATGAGTATGTATTGCTGATCCCTATCTCACCTGATGGTAAGCGATGATGTGGTCAACGAAAAAGCACACTAACCTAGAAGTGATCACTCTTAACTTGAGGAACTATAGTTCTATCAGAAAATCAGTTATTTAATAACTTGTAGCACAAATATCGGCGTCTCATCTGCATATCCTCATATTCTTTGCGTATAGTTGGCGCAGGTCGGTTCGGTATGAGGACACGGCACGGCATACGCTTGCAGAGTGTGCAGCTTGGGAGGAGCCACGCCGTGTCCTCATCTCTGTTGTAGGCGGTGACCTTTCGCTGCCGGCTGTAGTCCATGCTATGGTCGGCGGTGAGGAGTCCTGGGACGCGGTGGTCTCCTTCTGCGAGACAGTCATCGCGCAGAAGGAGGCTGCGGAAAGGGAGAGGGAGATCACAACCGCTCTCCCTGCCCGCAGCAGGCGCATCGGGCGTCGGAGGAGGGCATACGCTGCCCTCTTCCGGCCCCCCTAACTGGGTCCAGGGGCGGCGGACTTGGGGATGTCCGTCGCCCCCCACTCATCCGGACCCGAGGTGGCGGCGCGTGGTGTTCCCGTGCGCCCCTCTTTGACGTAGCGAGGGGAGTTAAACACCTCACTCCCCTCGCCGACGCGAGGTGGCCCGCAGAGGCGGGCCGGCACCAGCCGGGGATTGCGGATGTCGCATACGTTCCCGCGATCCCCGGCGTAGGTGGAAGATGGAACACCGGGGTGGTTTTAGTCAGTAAGAGTCTGACAGACCCCTCCACCCGCCCCAGGGTGGAGGATTTCCATGAGGATTTCCCCCCGAGATCAAAAAAAAAAAAAAAAAAAAGGTCGGTTCGGTATGATTCGGGAGGCTTCATGCGATTACGGCGACACCTGCCGTCGTTCCCACGGAATTTATAATTTCCCCGCCGATGCAGCACGGATTGGCCGGGATCGTTTTAATTGTATTCCCCGAAACACCCGGATTTATGACTGACGTACTTATATTATAGGTATAGCTGGAAAATAATCGTATTCCGCTTTTAAAGTAGAGGTTTGATTTGCATTGTTTTCGTTGGTTTTTGAACTGAGAGGATGTTGGTTTCAGGATTTCAGGTGTTGGCTGTGTTTGGGGGAATTAAGTTGAAGAACTATTGTCACTTGCTTCTATAAGGATCTATATTGCTTTGCTCGTTAAATTAGGTAAACTATGATTTAAAGGTATACCTAGGTTTATGATTCATAAGATTAATTGTAACTTATTAGCTATTCCTTCTTCCCAATTACTAAATAGTTAGCATGTTTTGTACGAAACACAGTGCACTACAAATTATTTTACCCCAGATATACTCGTACTCACGATTCAGCAATTCCCATCAGTTCTTCAAAAATTTGCTACGGAAACCATAAAGAAACAAAGTAATCTCGCCGCGATCAAAAGCAACCTTATAATATGAAGTAATTTGACATAATCCCCTATAATGAAGCCCTCTTCCACGGCGAGGTGGGGCAGTGCCCCGTCGGCCGCGAAGACGCCATCTTCTCATTTCACGCATCGACTTACCAACAAACGACACTGTACTCCTTCTGTGAGTGAACAGTCACTTATATGAACGTATGAGGTCAGTAGTTTAGTGCAGTTCATTGTACATTATTGGGTTGGGAACCTGCGGGTCGATTCTGGTGGAAAACCCACCGTGTAAAGTTAGGTGAAGTAAGCTGTCATTCCAATGGGTGCTATGGATGGACAGCTCGCTTCAAGCTCACTTCACCTAAGTTATCACGGTGAGTTTGGTACAGAAAAGGTTCCGACTTCGGAGTGGTTGGATTCATCCACTTGAAAAGACTTTGTTTACACCTTTTTGCACCATAACCACCTGAAAGGATATTGCTATATCATTATGTGCCCACCATGGTTACCACTAGGTATTGATTTCACTCCCTTATACATAATATGTGACGAATACTGGTCACTGAAATACATTTAAAAACTGAAAAAAACTATCAATTTGATTTAAGGATAAGTAACACTAAGAAGTGGTGACGGACGGGTATTTTGGGGACTGTCTTTACGTAGAACTTTACGTTCAAAAAGTGCTGGCACTCAACTTAATTTGAATAAACTTATTTTGACTCTTATTTAATGCAGATAAAATATTAAGAAAAACAAAACAATCAACAAACAAAATCAAGTCGTCCACTAAAAAACCCCCTTCAATAATGTCACAGCTCTATGTAGTTCACATTACTACTGCACATACGTATACATAAGTGCACAGCGGGTACATAAACACCCGGGACACGACAGTGTACGTATGGGTGGTTATTTTCGTTCATTACACGCATGGCGACGCACGCAAATCGATGAGAACAATGCTCGACAGTGTAGTGTATATGTGTACACTCATTAAATATGTAGCTATTTTTGATAGTTATTTGGCGGGGCTTGTTAATTTTATAAGAAAATTATATTCTCCATAATTGCGTGAGTAGAAGCACAAAACCGTTACAACAGGATTTTTTTATGCTTTTGGTGACGTAGTTGAGATTATCGAAGACGTGTGGTACTTACTTAAACGTACTATTTATTTAGTACTGTCGGTATATTTAAAAAAAAAAAAAAAAATAAAAACCATAGGTTAAGTTTAAAAAGAAATTTAAAAAAATAAATTAAATTAAATTAATTAGGTTTAAGAGTTAAGCAAATGATTTTCCAAACGTTCAGCTTTTAAATATCACCTCTAAAATTTATCTTCAGAAAGAATCCTCTCCATTGTATTCCTCAGTAAATATTTCTACCTGAAGAATACTAATATTAAAACAAAATAATATAACACTTAAAACAGTATTTCAAATCATACAAAAAACTAGCATCAACAAAAAATAAACAAATAAACGTAGGTATAATTTAGCCAACAGTCATCAATATTAATGCGTATGCGCTTTACGACACAAACAGTGTTGCCACATTAATGAGACGCTAATCGACGCATTGCGCGTGGCAACACTGAAAGAACTCTTCCGTTGCGTTTGGTAATGAACGCAGGTTTGATGCGTTTCCTTTGCCGGCTTCAGTTTCCTATGATAATAAAAGTATTTAATCAACGTTATGCCGCAACATGTAATTTTTGATAACTACAGTAATTTATACACTACCAAGAAGACTCAATTTTGAAGTTTCTAAGAATACATTTTTGTTAAAGCATTCTAATCTGAGTCTGGATTGGTCTACACGATAATTTGAATACGGGGCGATTAAACCATACTAATATTATAAATGTGAAAATAACTGTCAGCCTGTTTTTTAACTTTTCCAATCTTAAAGGGTGATCGGATTCGGGTGAATCTTGGCAAACAATGTGTTCCCTTAGAATAATTTCCGACATTCACGCGGACGAAGCCGTTGGAAGGAGCTAGTGCAGTTTAATTGACAAAATATAATAAAGTCATCGACAAAGATGAAAAAAGGCAGTTACTGCAAAACAAAATCCTTTGAAGCGATCTAGTTTTACAAGGACCCCAACCCATCGCAGCCTATTTATTACAAGTGGCTCACAATATTTGGGCAAGGCAGATTCTCCGGCTAACAACACCTCAAAAGTGACATACCTACACAATCCGAGTGGTCACATCAAACGGTAAACTCCTTAGTGAAGCCCACATGTTAATAACAAATTCAAAGCATGTGTGTTGTCCTGAGAATGATGCTAGCGACGCCATCTTGGATATGTGCGCCTACGCAGCGTGGGGGCGAATGCTAAGTGTTTGTTATGGCTATTTTCAGTCAATAATAGTCTTAGAAGTGTCTTTATTAACTAAGAGCTTCTATACCACGACATTCTAAGTTATTTAAAGAAATTCCTTTACTCAGGATACCATGACGACGGACTCAGAGGTGCCCTCTAAATTGAATTCTTCGTTATAACTAGCAGTGGAAAACTAGGTAGATAACTGAATTTTCTTGAAAAAAGATATACAACGTATGATAAATATCCATCAACAAAGGTTTTGACAATAGGAGAGACTTAGAGATGTTAAACATCTACTTTTTTCTTATTTTTGCTAAATGTTTGCGGAAAAAATTCTGATCGTAGCTTAATAACATTAGTATCATGATTTCATGACTTGTAACAGAAATGTCAAACCGAAGGTCTTACGTCAAAAAGGCTTGGGCTTATTGAGTTTTAAGATCCCTTCATGTGGTAAACCAAAATTATCTGCCAAGCCTTTTTCAACTAAGTTGGAGACGCCTTCTAGTCAAACGGGGTTCCAGCTGCATAACTTGTGTTAGCGATATCAGCTGAAAACCAATATTGCATGCAGATTTTAAGTGCTATTTTATCAAAATCTTGGGGTGAACCCTTATGTACGTGAAGTGAGCCATAGCGTTTAAGGTGGATTGACACCTCACTTCACCTGTGTTGTCACGGTGACATTTTCATAGAATGGGTTGACTGTTTAACCTGCACAAGTGAGACACAAGAAGACAGTCTGAAAAGGGTTCTATTTCCGACAATTCTTTCCATCAAATTGAGTTCATGGCTCACCGTAACCGTTTCGAAAGACAGTCGGTTAAAAATATTATCAAAAGCTGTGGGCGCTTAGCCGGTACCTATGCTAATACATGTAAATACATGTATCGCTTGATCGCGGGGGACGCACTTCCTTCCGACGGGCGTCATTATGCGTGCGCGCCGGCTCTGTGACGCCTGTCGCAATGATACCACAGATAGTTACACTGCACTTACTGTGCCAACGATATTTTTAATGGTGGTGATACTAGAGACGGATGTCAGCAGGTAGATATTGGTTTCTCGCTGTAGCAGTTAGAATTCAGGATTTTGTGTATACCGCTGAATTGCCATTTCTGTTGCAAACGGGAGATGTCCAGCAAACATGGCTGTTGGTTGTGCCCTTCATAATATCAGTATATGTAAACTTTAGTGCCATTGAATGTTGTCTTGATAATTTTGACATTTAGTTGCAATCATTCATCATGAAAATTTGCTTGCTGCGTAGGCAGGTATACTTTGTCAGCAGAAGCAGACAAGAACCAAAACCAAACCAAAACCAAACTTTTATTCATGAACCATATGCAACCTTTTCTCCCATAACACTACAAAAACATACCATAACACACCATTATTACTGCATCAGTACAGCAATATTTAGCCAGTTTTATTTAAATCCCAATTGGTTCTCTCTAGTTCTCTATCTACCTAGTTGAGAGCGTACTGTCCTTCGCGGTAGACACATAAGACAAGATACAAATTAACGACACAATACGCAAGTACCGCCTATTATCTCAACAGTTATGCCCTAAGAGTTAGAAGACGCGACAATATAAAACCTTCCCGTATCTTCCCCTTGAGATTCGTATCACGTCCCTGCTTAATATACATGGAACTAATTACGAACAAATTCCCATAAAACTATATGTGATAAGATAACAGATATACTGGGATTAGATGGCTTTCGTAAAGTAGCATGGAAATTATATTACCTAGTTTGATTACCTACCAAAGGTTTTATTGCCTTAGTGGAAATAAAGATTTTTTTCTCTCGCGTTAATATAGATTTTTGCAGAAGAAAAGTACCTATCCCTTATCTCATCCTTATTAATATCTTGATTACAGTCCCATATATCTCTCCCAAAATTAATCAAAATCGGTCGATTTAGGCGTGACAAAATAACTCGCTTGTGTATTTATAACGTTAATATTAGTTAGGATGGAGAAACCCCTCGTAGCTGTAACCTTGGGCTCTCATTGCCAAGAGATAATAAATAGGTTACTTTTAAGCAAGATTCCTCCATCTGCGAGTACATCATCGCTTACTATCAAGATAGTGGTCAAACGTGCACCTATCACAAGTCATAAGTCATTTATTTCTAAACAATATACATTGTTTAAAAAGTAATACGTAAATAGAAACCATAAAAAGACCGATTTAATTGAGAGCAAAATAAAAACAGTATATAACAACTTCCTCATAATTAACAATAGTGAATAATTTTATAATGAAAATAGAATGTCAATTATAAAATTTCACATCTCTAATAAAAATTAAATGTCAAAAAAAAATTCAATAGTAATTTATAAGCAAATCAATAATGTCATATAACTACAATAGTAATAATCCAAACTCCATTTTAAAATAATTCCAGTGAAATGAAAAATTGTGTATATTTATTCTATTATTGGTAATAAATATAAAACGACATATTATGTCACATGTGAAATAAAAAAACAATTTTTCAATTATCAATAATAACGATTGCAAAAAGTTATCTACTTGTTTCAAAACCTTACAAAAAGTCACAGGTCAAGTTGTAAGTCGAAAATATTAAATGTTAATATTAAGTTAAAGTCATCATTACCTAAACTTGGAACCACGACTTTGCTTAATTTTTCCTAAAGCGTAATTTTAACCATTATTATTTTTAATTCCAGACCTTACAGTTTAAAATAAGGCCTCTTAGGGAGCACCCCTTGTGAGACTTTGTTTTGAAAGAAGTTTTAATTAATAAATAAACTGCAGTTTAACCCTCAACCAATAGAACGCCATTGCACGTCAAGAAGATGAACAACTTACGACCTAATACTTTTCCTCTTTCCAATTAGCATATAAATAAACTATCGATACACCTTACTAGCAGCTATCGAGCTTATATTTATAGCTGAACCCGTGACAGATGACAAGCGGGCTTGCTATAAGAAAACCGGTGGGTTTTCAACCTGTTCGTGTGAGGCACAGAGCAGAGAATTACCTCGCCGACCACTGTTAGATATTATCAATACAAACGGTACTTTCAGACAAATCAAGCGTAGGTATTTTGAAAATGTTACAAATTATTCTTTTACACGTCCATGATCTTGTCAAATTAAACTAGATGATGCGAATAAACAAACACATTCGAGTGAAAAAAAAATATTTGTCATCGTGAAGCTCAACTTAAAACTGTACACTCATAGGTATTGACGGCCTCGTGTGATCCCAGGAAAGACGGTAGCACAGTGATCACGGAGTGCCGTGCACAGCGATGTTTAGGGGAGACTCCTTTAAAGTCTCCACAGCGCCAGGTGTACCCTATCCGGCGTTGCACAGAGGGCGTTCGGCCGGCAGCGAGAGGTCTCTGCCTACCACAGAGATGACGGCACAACGCGGCGCTCTGCCGGCACTCTCACCCATCAGTCGACGCAGTGGTGACACCCAGCGTCCGGGTCCCTGCCTATGTGACACAGGAATCTCCCGAAGCACCCATGCTCCGAGAGGCGTCGCACGAAACGACAGGGAGCCGTGCCTTCTCCCGAGCCACAGGTCGAGCACCCTATTCTTCTAAATCCGTTAAGCCAATCCGTTGAGGCGTGTGTGGTTAACAAACGACCAGAGTTTCACATTTATAATATCAGCTCGAAAGTAGCAATAGTAGGAAAGTAGGATGGCGTCTCTAATCACTGCCTGCGCCGGCGCAGTGTTTCCTTGCTCTGTGGCACAAGGAGTGTCTGTTAACTGCAGTGGATTTGTGTTATATGAATGTTATTTGAATATTTAGTTTGTATCGTTGATGTTTGGATAGATTATGTTGCCAGTGTTATTATTGAATGAATACTTTAATGTTTTTCATTTTTTGCAAATAACTGTTTTTTCATTTTACGAGTAAGCATTTTATGTGAACGATAAGTTGGTTACCAAAGGGATTCCCATCGCAGAAAAATTACGAAATTCCATACTTTCATCCCCGGTTCCCCCTTTGTATCCTTATCTAAATCCCCTGTACTTTGGCGATTATGAAAAATTAAAATCTATGGGAAAATTTTCGGGAAAAAAACTGTTCTTGCAAATAAATAAACTTGCATCTAAAACCGGTCTTTGCATTATCTGTCCCTAAATAAACGAATGGTAAAACAATTTTAAGTTTTATATATAAAATGATATTAAAAATCAATGGCGTTACTTTATGTTACTTAAAAGAATATCATGTAATTTGTTCGTCTTGTTTACTTTACCCACAGCTAAATAAACAAAGTTAGAAAGATTATTATATTTTAACTTTCCTTCCATAAAATCAAAACAGTACAAACTTCAGAAGCTTTAGCCCCCACTACCCAGCCAACCGGTCACCTTATTAACAAAAACTACAACATTATTCCGCCTCGTCACGGCAAACCGTCAGCCGATATTAAGTTAATAGCGTCCAGTTAAATATGAACGTATTAATGAAAGTATTTCACTAAAACATTAACCGGATTTGTAACACTTGCGACCATGCGTATAGCTACGAAAAACTGTATTCCAAGTAGAAGTAAACCAAATGTTCTGATTAATAGGCTTTTAAAACAGTTTTGTTTTTTTCAGGAAAAGATCATCTTTGACATATTGATTCCCCTTTACTGCATAATGGAGGTCAGAGTTGCAGCTGCTTCCATGTACGCTGAAAGCCGGCCCCAACATGGTTCGGAAGAGGCTGGTCAGATGATAATGAAGAGAATAACTCTTGTATCAACTTAATTGTTCTTCTGAATAACAATTAGAAGCTTGGATTGAAAAGAGTGAAGAAAGAGACTAGCCATTTTGAAAACTTACTTATACTACCAAGATTCAAGAGTAATAAACCGGGATTCGGAAAACCCCTGTAAAGTAGGACACAGTGCTCAAGTTTCAGTAGTATTATATCGAGTAATTAGCTTCAAATTTGACTTAGCATAGAGACTTAACACGGTTTGACGTATTCAGGTAACAAGAATTTACCTACAACAAAAAAAACCTCACTAAAAACCGCAATTACATAAAGCCCATTTCAGGTACACCAGTGCCCCAGTTAGAACAAAACTCGGTAATTAAGCAGCGTGACGCGGTACACGATATACCCCGATATACTCTGTAACACCGTAATACCGTAATGGCGTCTAATCACTGGTGTTTGCCGCCAACCATGCTTTATGGGTCACCTCCTATTACGGTTATTATAAACGCCATAGGTTTTTGGTAACGTTTTTTTTACGGTATTTTGCATTTATAAATAGGTTAGTGGTAGTTTAGTTTTTTTGGGTTTTCCTGTATTTGAATTTAAGTTGTTCATTTGTTGGATGTATTTTTGCACTACATACAATGCACTAGTGGTAGAATGGCAGTGCAATGAGCCACACGTTGGGGAGCCCCAAGTGCCCAGCCCATACACTTGTACTCTGTGGGATTGAATAAATGCCACCGATGCTGTAATTAACGTAGCCACCTACCTACTGGGACCTAATAATCTAAGGAGTTAACCATCGAATTGCTAAGAAGAAGTATATTATGCACTTCTAAAACCGTATGAAAGTTTGCTTCGGTATTGATATCACATAATCCAGGCTAGACGTAGATTTCTTTTTGAGTTGTATCTGGCTTTCCGGGTTAAGGTGAACTACCTTCAAAAGAAGGTTCTGTGACCATCACAGACCAATGAGAGCCATGTTAGACTGAGCACTGATTGGTCCCCAATTAAATGGCGGTTTACAATAGCTCGAATTGGCACAGTGATAATAAACATTTTTTAACTTTAATTCGTATCATTCTAGAGCAAGTTTTCAGTTGTCAATTTCTCTAGAGTTGTAATCTCCAAAGGTAATTTATAATCTTACGCAGTTTGCAAGTATCCGGTGACATAGATCTGATATTATGAAACGACGCAGGTTAGATTAAATCTGTTACATCCGCTACACTTAAGTCATCGATTTCTTCAAAACTCTAAACAAAAACTCCAAATATAGGATTTTTCAAATAACGGAAATAAGTTCAAAGGTACCAAACAATATAGTTTACCTTGTACTGAAGTACTGTTCGGGTTATTGTTGACTTTTACGCTGAAGTTAAAGATATAATCATCTAATCTTGCTTTACCGTATAATCTATTGACCTATATATCTAGATTATTCCATATCCAAGGTCTTTCCATTCAGTAAAGATTTCGTTTTGTGTACAAATCTAAGTCTGTTGTTAAAAATAAAATGTCAACCTACTGCTATTAATAGATACAATTGTATTTCAGTCTCATTTATGTACCTTCAAGAGAGAAGGCACAGTGTGCAATATGTCTATTTAGGTGGATGAAAGAAAGAATGCTCTTCGTATTATTTCTGGAAGTGGTTAGTTATATAGTCGTAGGTACTGTGTCTCTAGCAAAATTAAACGCGCAATGGATGTGACAAATTGTTAAACACGCTTTGGATAAAGAAAAGTTCGAAAACATGTTTATTTGACCAATCATATACACAAAATTTAGCAACATATACAACGTGGTATTTACACGTTGTATAAGGAACCTTAATTTTAAAATATAAATAGGTCCAGTTGAGCCAAATTCCAGAAATTAGAAATTGCCTGATACAGTGATTTGTTGAGTGAGTATTCAAAAGCAATCGCATCTCTTGAGTTGGAATGGGTTTAATTTGTGGGGCGTCGGTAATATATTTCCAGAAACCGGGCTCAGTCCTATATGCCTTAATCTTAGATTATTTAAAAAAGAACTACATACACGGTTAAGCACTCATAATTTTTAATACTTAAAAGATTTTTTTGACATGTAAACTACTGGAAACTCTTTGTAATGTTACCTATAATATATATATGTGTGCTGTGATATAGGCAAAACAAGTATGCTGTAATAATGTCTGTAAAACAACACACCATGTTTTATGCAAATAAAATTGATTGATCCCCATAACTAGCCCATCTAGAACAGATCTATATGCACCAAAGAGATTTCCTTCATTCATATACCAACCGAACCGAATCTCCCCAAGAAATTCCGCCAGCGGCAGCGTCATGCGCCACCATCCCAACCGAAAGATCGCAATCACAGCGCACTCGTAGATATCGATATCGTCCGCGAATCAACACAGGCTAACGTTCGTTCGTTTGTCCGTTCGTTACCGAGCTATCGAGTCGAGGGGTCGCTACAGCCACACAGTATAAATATGCATGAGGAAACGAAATGCCCATATGCTATGGTCGAACTATCCATGGGAAACGATGGGGATTTTTCTGAGGTCACCGTGACAAGACATTGTGGACTCTTAGTGGTAGATTGCTGATTGCGAGAGGAGATTAGTTCAATGGAGCGAATACTGTTAAGAGACCAGCACCCGACCTCAACTGCAATACTCATAAAATCGCATATTCTTTTGCAATCGAAAGAATTGTAGATCCATAGTTTCATTAGTTTAAAAAACCGTACGCTCGTCAACGTTAAACACGCAATGATTACGGTTGCAATGTCAAATCAAAGCATAGGTCTGCTACCGATTGCACTCATTACGCATTACGCAACTGCTGGAATAGGTACTTACTTCAAACCAAAATTATATCGAAAGAAGTAAGTATTGGTCAGACTTCGAAAAGGTTTCTTCCAGAAATCGCGCTTAGACTAGTTTAACTAATGGTTCATATGATCTAGGGGGTCAATTCTGGTCACCGGAATGATAGATTTTCTGAACTTGGACCACCAAAAATAATGTTTTTTTAAATATTGTTCAACAAAAACGTTGCTCTCCCGAGTACTTAGTACTCCACTTTAACTAATCATCAACAATCAAGGTGTCAATCTGTCATATTTTTGGGGCGGCAAATACAAATCTGGCGTACATTTTGGGACACCTATAATATTAGTAGATCATTGTTGTGTAGTTACCTACTGCTAAATAAAAGGGCTTTTCCTAATTTCAACATTACACAAAACAAGGGGATAATCAAGCCTTGCCACTTGATTGACTATATTTAAACAAAGAGCCAGTTGATTTTCTGGAAAAATAAGTTTCAGCTCAGTACCGAAACATAACTTCCGAATCTATGTACTAATATAATAAAGCTGAAGAGTTTGTTTGTTTGTTTGAACGCGCTAAACTCTGGAAATACCAGTCGTACCTATTTGGAAAATTATTTGGCAATACGGGACCGGGAAAAAAATAGGGGAATGTAAAAAACGGGATATGCGCGTACGAAGTCGCTGGCGAAGTGAACTTAACTCTGTAAATCTTTACGATCTATCTTCCTTTCCATACCTTTCCTAATAACAACCAAGAGCCTAGCGCAGACCACAAGCTCCAAAGCTCAACAATGGAAGCGTATAAGAATTTCTCAAGATTAATTATTCATTCTGTGGCGTAGTATGACGAATAAATTTGCTTGTATTAGCTCGGAGTGTTAAACATTGTGTTTGTGGGGTATTTGTTCAAAAACACGCGATCGGGTGACGTCACGGTGACGTGTGATAGGTACGTGCGGGAGGGGGCTTTGGAATGTTGCGGAGATGATGGGGATGCGGAAGACGTGGTACCCAATGGTTTTGTGCATATTGAAGTTGACTGCAAGTATGAAATACTGAGATGACGATGATGAGGTAAGCCCAAGTATGTTACAATGTTTTTTTTTTATTCTTGTAAGTAGTTATACCTGGGGGCAATTAGCCTAGTTTGGTGAAAGTAAGACATTTTTTAAATACTACTTAATAATAATACTTAATCAAGGAATTGAACGGTTCGACAGGATTATTTTGCCAAGCAGCACAGTGCTGAGATGTCATAATCACGTGATTAAACTATCTATATACAAAGGTGGAGTGATTTGAACTACAACTGTTTGATCTGCACGGTAACATGTAACATAATATTTCAGGAAATATCTGGGAAATATTTAAATGTACTCCATAAATTATGATGTTACGAAAAATGGAAATTAAAATTCATGAATTAATTAAGTTTAACGCCATCTATCGTCGAATAGCCACAATACTAAATTAATAATTGATAATTATTACCACCATTTATTATAATGAACTAGACGGACAGTACCTACCTACTAATGTAAACTTCCTCTATAATTGTTTTAACATACATACATACTGTGGTGTAAGATGCGCGAAGCGGGAGTGCCGGACGCCATAACAAATATGTTTCAGTATTGGTATGGCCACCAAACCAATCAAGTTAGATGGGCCAATACGCTGTCTGAGGAGTACAGTTTGGAATGCGGGGTGAGACAGGGCGGTTTGACCTCGCCAGTTCTTTTTAACCTGTATGTAAACCAGCTGATTGTCGAACTCAGTAGCACACAGGTTGGCTGTTCAATTGACGGTCTGTGTGTTAACAGTATTAGTTATGCGGGCGATATGGTGCTGCTGAGTCCGTCAATTAGCGCACTCAGGAAGTTATTGAAGGTTTGCGAGGCTTATGCAGAAGTGCATGGACTTATTTATAATGCGAAAAAGAGTAAACTTCTTGTGTTCAGGGTTAATCGTAAAAAACCAGCACGCATCCCCCCAGTAATGTTAAAAGGGGTTGCCCTTGAAAGGGTGCTGGATTTTAAATACCTAGGGCATATAGTTACTGAGGACTTGAAAGATGATGATGATATGGAGAGAGAACGAAGGGCGTTGGCTGTCCGATGCAATATGTTGGCCCGCAGGTTTGCACGGTGTACAATAGAAGTGAAAATAACTCTTTTTAAGGCTTTTTGCCAGTCCCTGTACACGTGCACCCTGTGGGTTCGATATACGCAAAAGTCATACAACGCCCTAAGAGTTCAATACAACAATGCCTTCAGGGTGTTGTTGGGGCTCCCACGTTACTGCAGTGCATCAGGAATGTTTTCTGAAGCGCACACTGATGGCTTCACCACCATCCTTCGGAAAAGGTCGGCATCCATGATGGGCAGGGTGCGTGGGAGCCTCAACAGCATACTGAGGGTCATTAGTGATAAGCCGTGTTGCGCCATTATGGCGCACTGGGTACATACACATGTGCATGTGCCCGGTGCGTCAGGTGAGCGCAATAAATATATGAATTAAAAGTAGTGTTTTATTGTGTCTGTTACTAACATAGTTTTTTAAGTAGCGTGTATTACTAACATCATATGGATCAAGGTCTGAAATAAAAATATTTTATTTTTATTTTTTTTTTTTTTTTTATTAAGTTTTTATTATATGTATATCAGTAACCCGATTCTTTTAAGTGTAGGTAGATGGGATTCTGTATACCTAATCTCTGTACCTACAAATGATGCAGCTGGTAGAAAGCTAAAAAAATAATGGACGATCATGCCTGCAGATATAAATAACCTAAGTTTTTATTTATTTATTAAAACTTTATGCACAAGTAAAATCACTGTACAAAGGCGGACTTAATGCCTTAGGCATTTTCTACCAGTCGACCTTAGGGTGGTGCAGAGACAACATGGCAGGTGCAATTTAAAAAAAAATAACTAAAAATAGAGAGAAGTAAAATAAAATAAAATTATAAATACATAGACACATACATACACTTAAACAAAGTTATTAAGAAAAAACGAATCCAACGAATTAGCGCTGTGATGATTCTACCAACTTCTTGCGAATGTGCTCACGTGCCTTCACCTTAAAGGACAACCGACTTGTTGCCGTCCTGATGTTCAGAGGGAGCGCATTCCAAAGGAAAATTGCTTGAACAATGAAAGAGGAGCGGATAAACCCAGAGCGGTGAGAGGGACATCGTAGAAGGCGATTATTGGTAGAGCGAAGATTTTTACTGTGGGCAGAACAAATGAATTGAATTTGTGAAGTAACATAAGAGGGAGACGAAGGATTATTAAGAAAAGAAAACAGACTAGTTAAGGCCCTCAGCGCTCTCCGCTGACGAATGGGTAACCATTTTAATAGTGAGCGATGCGCGGATACATGATCATACTTACGGAGATTGAAGACAAATCGAATGCAGTTATTTAGAAGGCGGTCAAGTTTATTGAGGAGATCTGCATTCAGGTCGTAGTAGCACACGTCACCATAGTCAATCATGGGGAAAATTAGGGACTGTACTAGCATTGCCTTTATGTGAGCTGGGAGAAGATTTTTCAGCCGATACAGAGACCGCAACGTTCCGGTAACTTTCCGACTGACACTCGTGACCTGCTTTCGCCAGTCAAGACAGGTGTCGACATGCAGACCAAGATCCTTAATCTCGGAACCAAACGGAATGACTATGTTGTCAAAGATTAAGGGTGGTACAGGTAAGCCATTCAGCTTTCTCAAGCTATGGGAACTGCCAACTATGATAGCCTGACATTTTGAAGGGTTAACTGCCACCCCGAATCGGTCTGACCAGCTTTTAACTAACCTCAATTCCCGGTTGAGCTCCTCGATCGCATCCAATAATTTGTCAACACCTGCCTGACAATAGAGCTGTGTGTGATGTGTGTGTGTGATCGTCAGCGTAGAGATTTTATGGCATATGGATTTTAATCCCGAGGATTAGACCTAATCGCCCAAATAAAAAACTTCTAAAATAGTGCTCAAAACAAAAACTGTAACACAGGCGACCGTTGGAAAGCGAAACAGATACGAAAAAAAGTAAAAACAAGGGTTTTAAAAAAGCTCGCCATGTGCGTCTAATTTTATTCCCCTGTTCACTGGATATGAAATCATATGCAAATGTATGCGCCGCGCGGCCGGCCGGTGTGAGCACGGTGCGCGGTGTGGGACCGGCCTACGGCTACAGTGTCAATTGAATGTTATGATATTTGTGAAAAAATAAAACAAATGATGTATGGCCAATAGTGAGGTGCCGTGATTAACTAAGTTGACAGGGTGTAGTTTGACCAGTGTCTTTGACAATGCTGAAGTGGAATAAGTAGACGTACCTCGTCGTCGACGTCTATACATCTTCATCGACGCATCTTGAAGTGTTGTAAAACGGAATAGTTATTGTGGATGTCAGAGCAACACCCCTTTGAGCTTAAAAAACAAGGATTAGTAGACAGATGGAGATCAAATAATATAGGTAGCAGGGAGCCATCTGAGTACCAACAACCTCATAGGGAAACACAAGTGCAGGCTGTTAAGGTAACAAAGAACGAGAAGACAGCTTTTGAAACGCTTAAACAAACGCAAACCTTTGCATCAATAACCAACCAACCGAATTGTATAGTTCAAAGAGAACTAATCACAGTAATTCTGGACACAAGCGAAGGAATGCCAAACAATAGCGCCCGATTGCACAGTAAACGGTTAAGCATTCTTAATCTACGGTTATGGTCGTCCAGTTTAGTGGTCGCACTCGCTGTGAATATAAAACAGTCGGTTTGGTTTCGACTGTCCGTTAGTACGGAGTTACGGATATGCTCTGGTGGATTTACGTCTTATGTCTGCTAACTGGCTTAATTTTTTTGGTAGATGATTCTAGGTTTAATTTGTTTAGAAACTAGCGAATTTGTATTGCTTTGAAAAACAATGCAGCTTTAAAATTTGGACAAAAATTTGCTTACAGTCGTTGACGAATAAGATGTTCAGCTAAAATGATGGTCCTGAAACACACAAGTCCTTAATTGATTATTGAGACTATTGAGAGTTTCAGAGGCTTTGAACTCGACATTAGATAATCCTGTTTATTTACCTCCATTAGGTAAACACTCGCCAGGATATGTGGTTCAGCAAAGTTTCGCTGGTTGCTAGTTTTTAAAGTCTAGCCTAATTAGAAGTAAGCCTAATTACTTCTAATTGCCTACGTTTAGACATTTAGTCTTAAATTTTCAGATTGGCCTTAAAACAACGCTGGAGATGATCTTATTTCTTTTAATGCTAAATGCAATACATTCACACCAGATATTGTCAGACTTATGTCTTACTTATTCTGATACACACGATATCCCATTTTAATTTAAAACTTCAACATTATTCAAACTTCAGTCCAGATTGGCGGCCGTCGGTTCACGCCGCCATTTTTCAAATTTTTCGAATATATTAGAGTATAATTTTTTAAAAGTTTCTGTTTGTCCGTCCCTCAGGTTGGTCCGTTTTTAATTTTCCCATTTACTAATTTCCATCTTGACGCCTCCGTAATATATTCGGTAACGTTTCCAAAATTGAAAAGTTACGGCGCGCGAATTGATACGTTTTCCTAATTTGAATAATGGCCGAAATAATTAAAAGTAAAAATGTGGTGTCGAATGTGTTTCGTCTTTAGCTTTGGATAGACTGGTGCGGTGATTAGGGATTCGTTAGGGACTTTTTTCCTTTATTTTGCGAAGGGAGACGTCGTCCCTTTAATGTTTTCTTACCGGTAGACATCTACAACCTATTAAGAAGCTATATTTCGTGATTCGGTCTAAGTCAAACCGTTATCAGACAAATTATTAATTAATTCATTGAGAGAGAGTTAATCACTACCTGCAATTTTTAACGATACAGTATTAAAAATTAGAGTATAACTTTTTATACTGTATCGTTGTCATGTTTAATCAAAACTGCTCAATTACTTGAAAACTCACAACACAAAAGATATTAAACACTTCCATTTAAATAATCCCAAAGAATTTAAGTAGCAAAAAGTAATTTAACACAATCTTTTAAATCACAAACAGCATTTATCTGGCGCGAAACAAATCAAGCTGCATTACTAGTTCGTCTACTGGCTAAGAGATGGCGCTGTTAATTACCATATCAACGTCGCGCCCCACCGCAATTAGCATCGCTTGCTTCCGCCAAATGTAAGCTTTTTTTGTTAAATCCTCTTAATTTGTTGCAGGGTTACCCACGAAAGGAAAGACTTTACCTTATTTTTTAAGAGTAATTAGTAGATAAAAATACGTAGACAGCAAGTAGGTACCTATAGTAGGCGCCAGATAATCGTGGAATAACGGTCATTGACCCACCTACAATTATTGACATTTTTAATTTGAAAAACGGAATTAATGACACAAAGCTGTCCCGAATCATCATCTCTCGTGATCCTTAACATTGTCTAATAATGAAAAACGATTCATATTTAATTGTTCAGGTACCTATAAACAGTTATTAGGGAAAGGTCAATGTACTTTATTCCACATTTATCTGGCGCCTACTATAGGTATTTTAGTGCGCAACAATACAATGAGGAATTAGACTTTTAATCAAGCATTGAAGAGCCGAAGAATTGATTCACTGAAAAAGCTGCGAAGTAACGACTTTTTGTTTAATAAAAGTCCACAGAACTACTGGGACTTTGCTACAAGACAGGTGTACCCACCTACACTTTTACAGCCTTTAATAAACCTTTCAACGCATTTATTAGAACAAAACTAAATTAGGCTATGTAATAGCAATGTCGGCAAGACAATTCGGTTCAGTCAAAAAATTCCTACAACTCCTCTATATTATATTCCAAACTACCCCACATCTAGGGTAACACTGAAACTCTTGCAACACCATACACAACCTTAAATTTTCTCCAGCCTTTTGCAAGTAACAGAATGCAAATGGTAAGACATTAGCGTGTAAAAGATAAGAAATAGGATTAGTAGAGTGTCGCGGGCTCGTGGCTCGTGGCTCGTGGCTCGTGGCTCGCTAGGGAATGAGATGGCTGTTAATTGCTGGTAATTAACTGGCTGTCAATACTTGCCGTGGGTGGTTTGTGTTACACTGAGGTGTAATTTAAGGCTGGGAGGTGTAAAGCTGGGGATTGAGTTAGTATATAAACTTTAGGACATTGCTTATTTTACTTTAATATATACAACTAGCGGACGTCACGCGGTTTCACCTGCGTAGTTCCCGTTCGAGTACGGGGATAAAATATAGCCTATGTTACTCGCTGATAATGTAGCTATCCATTGCTGAAAGAATTGTTCAAATCGGTCCAGTAGTTTTTAAGTTTATTCGTAACATGCAAAATTACAAATTTTTCCTCTTTATAATATTAGTATAGATATAGAAGACCAATGTACTTGTGAATATGCTATGTAAATATACTAATATAATATCTACAATGTCAGGCTACCCGCTGTAGTAGCGTCTAAAAGCCAGATTTTTTCAGATATAATCCAAAACACATTTTATTTACCAGCGCCGTCGGAAAAAAAATACAAAAGCTCTTTCGTAATCTCTTTAAGTAAGCACCTTTATCTAAAAGCAATATTTCACGACTACCAAAACAATACATCCACTTCAAATAATCCATGCAAATGAAACAGATCCCAACCCTTTTATATTCCCGAAATAGACGCCTCATCCCCTGGCGAGTTTTATCAATAAATGGCCGAAGGAAAAATTGATAAAATAAAAAGAATAAGGTAATAACAATAAAATATAACGGTTGGTATAAATTTTCCTTTATTTCCTTACCCTGGACGGTGGCCAGTGGCAGGGTGCATAAGTAAGGCAGGGGACTGTTTCTCTAATTCGGAAACAAGATGGATTGGCTCTGGGTATTCGAGTAATTTATCAAGTATTGACTCGTATTGTTGTGGTTTTGTTTATTCTGGTTATTTGGGATGTTTTAGGGGAAGTCAGGGTAAATGTATTGTGTTTTGTTGTAACATATGCTAACGTTTAATGTTGTGGTAAGTTGTTGCTGAGTTCACGTTAGTATGTTTGGCAAAATAATGTAGTCTCTCATTAAATTACTTCGATTAAATAACTCATGTACAAATAAAATGAAACATGCCGAATAAAATTGAGTTAATTTAAAATAACATTCCACCACACCCTGATATAGTACCGTACCTAGAACAGGCTCGCAAATTATTATTTTTTTCACACAGTCCATTTCACAAAAGAGCTTTCATACAAACTCGTTCATACAAATGATATCTACTGGCAATAGCTGCCAGTTTCCACAATAAACACTTCACAGTCATACCTATCTATCCATTCCTGCAAAAATCCTTCTCAAAGGTACGCGTTACTCACAATTTCCAGCCTTCAATAAATACCGACACTGCAAGCGTAAACTATTTTAAATTTCCCTTTAGCTCCCACTGTTTTCTTTACATCATTCCGCTCGCTCGCGAGTCATTACCATCTAAAAGTAAAAAGGTCCGTATAAAATTGATATCGGTGCAATACTTCGAGCTGTGCTTCGAGCCAACGATATCTATTGACGTGTAAATATTTTTGTTTTTTTATTTATGGCCACCCCGTGTCCGGCCAAGTGTTTGCTCTGGCAACATCCCCTGCCGTTTGTCAAAGAGACTCAATGTTAACGCTTCAACGATAATGATGTTTTATTATTTACATTTTTATAGGATACTTCGGGCGTTTATTTTCTTATGACATGTTTTTAAAAGTGGAATATTTTGGCAAAATACATTAATATTTTCTAAGCCAGCTAAGTTGGTATCTTGATTTGTCTCGTTTTGGAGGTGACTACTTCATTAATTAAGTAGGTAAGAAGAAAGACGTTTTTTTTTCAAAATCGCGTCCCTCCGTGAAACCCGTATAAGTAAGTAGCGGACACTTAAGCAAACAAAATATAAATGCAACACGGTGCCCTGACATGTCACGTTGTCGAGATATTTTGAGGTAAAGCCATGTGGCAACAATGAATAGGTACCATTAAAAATGAATTAATTACTAGTGTTAAAAAGTCATTCATATCATTAAATAAAATTCACAAAGATCCTGTACAAGTTACTTCAAAACCCCTCAGTAAAATGAACAGCCAATTTTAAGCTTTACCGGCAAAAACCACACAAATCTCAAGATGTTGAACCGCCAAGCAAATTAAAACGTAAAACTTAATCGCCAACAATGAACAAGACCGTTTCCAAGAAAACCATCCGTTCTTATAAAGCCATTCTTTCTCTTAATCTAACAAACTTGTGTTGCCAAATTTTCTTTAGGAAAACCTCTGGAATAAAGCCTGGGTCTCATTACGGCGGGTCATCAGTATGCATAATAAATTAGGTAGAGCGCCATCTATCGGCAAACTGTGGAACTAAATAATGTTTGGGCAAAATATACGGCGAAATTGGAGATGGATTACACCGGTGCTGTGACGAATGGTCTGCACTGTGATTCCGTTTTTGTTTATTCGATATTAATATTATACCGATTGGAATTGTAATCAGTTAGGATCGGGTTCGTTCGGGTTTTGTTTTGAGAGTTAGCAAAAACGTGTGGACCATTTTTGGAGAAAGTTTAATATTGATGCTAAGAACATTGGAAGATTTATTTCATAATTAGTGCTTTAATTAGTTTTTGTTTTGAGTATCTAATTTTGGGGTTCTCTCATTTAGAAGATTGTAAAAAATATTGTGTGGACCAATTTTGGCGGTTAGATTTATTAAAAATTGCTATTGCTTTTCGGTTGGCCACAGGAGGTAACGGCCAATCTAACAAATTTTGATAGTCTCTAAATCTGGACCCATATTGATAGGATTAGGATCCTATGGGTATTACATAGAAGTCAAATATGAAATGTGGAAAATCGGGCCGCAGTCGCATTTTCAACTTTTTCAGGGAGATTTAGCCAACTATGCAAATTAACCCTTCTCGATCAAACGCGCTACTCCAAGTAAGGCTGCTCCTTCCCAAAACCTCAACTAAGAACAAGCATAAGCCAAAACAACTTACTAACAGACATAATTAAATACTGTATTTATCATAACGATGACATAACCACGGCCATTACTGCAGATTTACCACAGGATCACCCTTAAAGTAGCACATTTTACCAACCACCAATACCACTACCGAACCCATTACCATCCCTTAGCATCTCCGCAATAAAGCTCAGTATCGTTTGTCGTGACGTTTAAGACCAGTTTTGTAAGGTTGGCAGCAGTGTGTAAGGGAACAATAAGTAACAGGCGCGAGATGGCGCTGGTGTCGATTTATCATGGAGTTAGTTTATGACAAGTGGCCTGTTCTCAGCAGACGCTTGAAGATGCTTTTTACTGAGCACCTACGAGAAAGGAGGTACATAACAAGGAGTTTGGAGGCGACATTGGTTGGTTATGGTTTTATAGGGGAAGAAGTTACAGTTGGCGGTTTATTTTTCTCAGAATTGCAATAGGATTAGAAGTATTTTAGTAGATTAGTAGATGGCCAAATTCTTTATTTTTCAAAGTAACTGAAGTAAAATTAGGTAGGTACTAAGTTACCTATGAATAAGCCCAGTCCTACCTTAAAGATACCCAAGCATGGTTTAATTTTCCAGAAATGTACTTAGGTGTTGATCTCGATATTATCAAAGTGAAAGTTGTACCCCTGTTATGATCACCAAAATATTGCTATTTACCTCAAAACCAACGAAGCGTTAAGATTTAAAAAGACTTTATATTTTAAATTGCTATATTTTGCAATTTTCTTCAAAGTCTTGCTTCTAACATCCCTCGCGGAGTTGCCACAGACTATGGTAATGAGACGGGCCTGGGGTTTTTGCTACTTTCATCCCCTGACTTCATCCCCCGTATTTTCATCCCCATTTGAATAGCGTGTTCAGCTGCGAATGTCGACCACGCGGAATAGTTTGTGATTTTTAGAAGGATTGATGTGTTGTGAGAACTACACTGTTTACTTTGGAAAAGAAAATAAAAAGCTCAGGAAGAAATTTTTCAAAAGTCGGTTTTCATGCTTTTGTTTGCTCGAAGTTTGACCAAGTTAGCACCGTTACACATGCTCATAATATCCTGTGAGATATGGATCAACACATATTATTGAAAATCTCAAACATGAAAATTGTAAGGATAATCGAGTAGGAAGCAGAATTATCATTTCCGTAAAAGTATCATGTATTCTAAAGCTAAAATAACCAACCAAAGCTCTCGCTCTTTTTAATTTTAAAGCATGAATTCGTTAAATCCCATAAATTCACAGACTATACAATAAAACTTAAATAAAACTAACAAAACAAAAGAAAACCTTTTTCATTCCTTGACAAAAATCAAATATCGCAGGCGCCTGGCAACCATTTCTGGTTCCACCATAAAGTTAAAATAAACGTTGGCTCGACTCTCAGTAATGAAACGCCCGCGGCGTTTCATTACTGAGAGTCGAGCCAACGTTTATTTTTTTCATGAATAGTCATGACACTTAGCCGCTGGCTTACCTACCGCCGCTGTAGTCGCTGAAAACACTATTCACTTGAGGGAGAACACGGTAAAAGACATTTTTGAGAAAGGGATGTTACATTGAGAGGATTTTTCTTTCAGCATCGTTTTTATTTTTTGTAAATAAAATAAAATTGTTATGCCTGGACAGCTAGATGGGTACCAATGACTCACTAAAGAACCTAAGGGACCTCGATAAGATGAGCGACTCGTAACCAAGGAAGTATGTCACAGACAGGAGAAGTCGTATACTCAGCAGTGCCTGGAAATCGGCTACTAATCATGATGATGGAGATGTTGACGTGTGAACATATGCTAAAAATTATATTTTAGGTAAAAACTAGAGATCCCACGAATTTGGTGATTTTGCCGAATACAGAATATTCGGCGGCCGGATATTCGGCGACACTACATCTAGCGGGTGACAGGTTCCGACCTGCATCATTAACGTATTTGTTTCATTTGAGTAAAAAGTAGCCGAATAAGCCGAATACCGAATACTTACCGAATATTCGTGACATCTCTAGTAGAAACAGTCACCGATAATAAAATTAATGTCTGTCCTTCTATACATTTAGATAGGTTATTGAATGATTATAGTCGTTTATTGCGATACTGATTTCTGATACATAACTTCTCTTTCTTTTCGAAGACATTTCACAAAACGGTTTTCAGTCCATTTCCAGTCTTAATTCAGAACATTCTCACTTTAAACTTAAAATAACATTCCGTTACAAGAAGGCCACATACCGAGTTCCTCTCTCTACCACCCCATCTCATTGAGATACGGTGACCTCTCGATAACACAGACTCCACCCACATTATCATTCCACTTTTATATCGACTGTTAATGTAATTGGCTGGTCACTGTGGGCTGTGGAGGACTCCCTATCAAGTGGTCTCTAGTTAATTAATTTTATGGTCTCAACTTGTGTTGTTGTGTTCAATGTGGCTGAAACATTATGGTGGCCAAGGTGGTCGGGAGATGTGGATGTTTAATTTTAGTAATGTTGGGAAGAGCCATAAAAATTATGTAGATATGTACTTGGGTCTATTAGGTTGATTAAGGGTGAATGTTTGTCTTTAGGTACTGAACCTACAAGTTCATCATATCGACAAAAACATGATCTTTTCAGGATGTAACGGTAAGCTGAAGAACTGCTTCTGTCCACTTCTGCCCATACAAAACATAATTATTCTTAAATAAATTTTACCTCCCACACAAATTTTGATCAGCTGAGGATTTCTTTGTATGGAAAACCTAACATTATAATAATTCAATGAGTTTAATTCAATCGACATTCTTTTTCTTCGTAAAAATGCATTCAAGAAGCAAATAAAACTCTAAAAGATCAGCAAGTTACTATACAACGTAGGTAATGTTTAACAACGCACACAAATTTACTTTTTTCTTTTATATATATATACTTAAATTAAAAATCCAGAATTACCGTTTATAGGTACTGTATCTGTGTCAAAAGCTAGTTTTTAAATACTTTGAATAGTAATCAGTGGAGAACGTAGTGGGTAGCATAATTGTTTAAAATGTAATATTTAAGATATTATGACTATGTCTATTGTGCTACTGTTTGTTTTTCCTTAAATAAATTTAAAAAAAAATTACTGATTATGATTTCCTACATGGACAGAAGAAGTTTCTAAATTGAGATTTCCCCTATCTACTACAGCCTGTATACTTCTGAAAAAATAACACATTCATTGTTTTAAATGGTGTGCCTCAGTCGTTCAATTATTTTGGTTACTTATCTGTACCCGATAAATGCAATCCTGTAATATAGGTATGGAAATCTTGTGTAAGCTTGCATAACGACACAGTAAAATGATAGCCCTACACATTACAAAGAAGACTTAAGCAATAAAACTAAGTTACTGAAGGACACTCCACCTACTAACTTACGACTACAGAGTGAAATGTGTGGCTATATACAATGGCTCTTACTTTAAACTTCTAGGTTTAGTTACTTGCTAAGTTACTACATAGAATCTCTAAGTTATGACTCGTACAGGGCTGCCAAGACTCGACTTAGTTTGTTGAATTTAGTTAGCTACTTCTATTCTATTCTTAAAACATTATACGAGAAAGCAGTTGTTGACTAGTCTGCTAATGTCTGAAGTAGATTAGAGAAGTATGTGTGCATAATAATATTATAACTGTAGATACAAGAAGAGTTCGTTACTTTTTAAAGATATTATAAAATGTATAGACTTGTGAAGTTGGAGTAAGTGTTTCAGGAAAAATAAATGAAATGTCACCGGAAAATGGCGCCGTAAGATTGTAAAATATCGAGTGATTTTTTTTTTTAATAAGACACGGATATATTGCAAACTATTGAATTTGGATGGGATGTGTTGTATACAAAGCTATTATTTTTATAAAATATCGAGAAATTATAATCTAATCAAAATTGATTACAATCTTACGGAGTCTGCAATTTTCCGGTGACATATACAAACAATGATTAGATACAAGTATTAGGTCATTGAAAATTAATTTAGTGTACCTATATCGTATTTTTGGTGTTTGACTATGTGGTTCAAATAAGCTGCTAGAAAGTAAACTACCATTAGAAACATGTAAATTGTCACAATTTTAGATGCTTTTGCCACATAAATAAGAGCTTTTTTTCTGAAACTGAAGAATAAACATAGGAAAGCTCTGCATACAAACACAGTAAGTTATACACAGTATTCCTACTTTTTTTTTGTGAAAGAGGTCGTTAGTAAGTAAGACTTCAACGACGTTTTTGGTTCGTCGCGATATCTCCCCGACGATTTAAAGCAGTAATGTACCAAGTAAAGGCGGTATGAAATGAAGTATTTTATCTTTGTTTTTGTTCCCAAAAATAATGTTTTAAAGAATTTTATTTTATGTGGGTGCATATTCTTCAGGGCGAGTTATACAAAAAACAACCAGAATAAGTCACTACATGTGATTTATTCTGGTTGTTTTTAGTACTTAGTTGTGTTCAATTTCATCGACAACAAACGTAACAGGTAAGAAGCCGACTTTTTACGATAATACCGCCTTTCCGACACGTAATAAATATCAAAAACCCTTAAAAACAACCCCAGCAGCAGCCACTAAAATTAAATCGGTCAGCCACATTGAAATAAACTCCTGACGCAACGTAATCCGGGATGACCGCGCCTTAAAGACATCCGGGCGGGTCGCCTGAAGCCGACACCTCCCTCATCCACCGGCTGCCATCCACCATCCACCCCCGAATGTTGTAAAAGAAGGAAAAACGCCCCTCTGCCCCCCTTCCCCCCACAGCCCAAGAACACTCGAGATCGCGATTGTTCATGTATGAATTCACCACATTACGAGTCAAGTAGGATAAAAACAGAATGTGAAGAGAAGCTTTGAAAAATATAGCGAGCATTGAGTGATATTCTTTCGGCCTTAAGTGGTCCGTTTTTATTCGAGCCCTCGTTTTAGGTATGTCGAGTAAAAATATACGGACAGATGTTTTTCGATTGCTGAGATAAGGTTTCTTAGTAGCCGGTGACGGCGAGTGGGCATTGTGAGGCATGAGCGAAAGAATTAGTATGATCTCCCGGGAGGTACCATTCTGTGTTAATCAGCGATCGATGATAAAGATTCTGATAAATGGATCTGCTATAATATTTTTTAAAGAAACGAGAACATTGCTCTACGTAAAATCTTATGAATTTCATTTGAACGTAGTCAACGTTTTAACCCCACAGAATTTTTTATAGCAAAATTATTTTTGAAAATAATAAAACTACAACAAGGACATACAACCCTAATCTCTTCAAAATTAGAGTGAACAGGCTTTTTCTGGGTAAGCTCGCTCTATCGTCGACTTTGTCTCTGTCATCTATGACCTAGACTAGAGTCAAAAGCAAACTCATCTCAAATAAAGAAAAAAAAACTGAGCAAGAAATTCACCGGCTCTCCTGAAACACAGATACTACTAACAAAGATATTGCTTCAATTGAAGCTTAACAACATTTCAAGCACATTCTATCCCGAAGCACTTGTCTTCCTGACTTCGATCATCCACCGCACTAAGAAAACCATTGCTTCCCACATACGACTACGGTAACTGGTAAGCAATGCTAACTGGCAAGTAATCGAACCGGTCATATTAACATAGGAGTCAGCACGCGCCAAGTGAGAGTTACTGCTTTACTTCAACGCACATGGCTCTTAAACTTAAAAAAAAAATACTTAACAGAAAAAGAGACATGATTTTAAGTTTTCTATAGAAAAAAACTGGCGAGTCGAATTCGCGTGCAAAGGGTTTCGAACGAATTTCATTTTTGTAACATGTTATTTTAACAGTTTATACTATGTACTATATGTATGTGTTTAGAAATATATAAGTATGTTTATCAGTTGTCTGGTTGCCATAGCACAGGCTCTGCCTAGTTTGGGATCGGATGACCGTGTGTGAGTTGTCCCAAGATATTTATATTATATTATATTATTATTATATATACTTCTTAAAGGTTTTCCTGTAATCTTTAGGTAAAGAACTTGAATTAAGTATATCTGCATTTGAATGGTAACTTTTCGGAATGTTCTGAATAACTTCAAAACTATTTATTTTAAAATTATGTAAAATATAATTAAAACCCTCACAACCCAGCCCAGCCCTTTAATTTGATAAATATGACACGGTACAATTTGAAAGACTTTTTTTAAATTTTATAGTTGGTCCCCAAAAGTGACCCCCGTACTCAAAATTTATTTATATTCGTAACGCGTCCGTGTTTGGGTCACAGAAGTTCATTTGTGAATGAAATTTCAACAGAATCGGTCCAGTAGATTCGGAGAAAATTGGCTGTGACAGACGGACAGACAGACAGACAGACATCCGAGTAATCCTATAATATAAGGGTTCCGTTTCTAACGGATGTTCGGAACCCTAAAAAACCAAGTCAACCAACTTTTTACACCTACTCAAAAGTATCTTCCGATTGCGTTTTAATTTTCATGAAAGTCGGTTTATGAATTTTCAAAATTTTGAACTTCAAAGTTTGTATGAAAAAATAATTACGATTATTCCATAATCCGTATGCATAATCACGGTTTTCACTTGTTATAATACTGTTTGAATTAAACTCTATCGAAATAACTAAGTAGTCATTGCCCGTCGGCTTCTTGGCTCAAAGCAAAGCTCTTTTTCATGAGATTATAAATGATTAACAATGCTCAATCATGAAAAGGGTTTCTTATTTGTTTATATTTAAACCCAAATTCATAGTTCACGCAAGATAAATGCTACAACAACGGCCTAAAACAAAGTACTAATCATTAATTTGAAATTATCTCGAGAACAAGTATTTTTCGAATGAAATCCCTATTTCGTGCAATATTAAATACAGGTTTATTCATTAAAAATCCGATCGTGTGATTTTTTTTAAAACTGATTAGTGAATTGTAAATTGCAATTATCTATAGTTTGAATAAAGATCTGTTAATCGTCTGGTTTGTTTTTATAACTTAGCCTGGTATTGTTTGCATTGCTAGAAAATTGTATGCAAAAGAACTACCTACTCAATTTATTAATAGATATGAGTTTACAAAAGAGGTAGAGGTAATAAGGTTTTATTGTCGGCCCACGGTTTATGTCTGTATGTATGTGCTATTGGGATATGATAGCGTGCGAATGGATGGAAATAGAATACATAAACGGGGATAAATAAAGGGGATATTTTAGTACGGAGATGGGGAAAATATAGGCATTCGTTTATGTGTTGGGTTTGGGTCAAATAAGTGACGTGTCTCTGTTTTGCTCAAAGGTAGAAAAACGTATGTACTTGAGTGACAATTACAAAACAAAAAAAAAAATGATATTACAGTATTAGTTTTTTTATCTAAAATTTCAATTTTTGGCCCTTACTTATTGAGTTCAGTCACTATACGACTCTGGCATAACCTTTCGAGAAATACTGCAAGTGCAATATTTGTAATATTTCAAGTCAAGTTGTAATCTTTCGGTGAAATTCATAAATTTTCACGAATATTTTTTTCCACAAACTACATATTCCTAAGAATTCACAAAACCTAATCATAACCCCACGTACAGCTAACCCTAACTGCGGCTCAAAAGAATCCCATCCACACTTCCAAGTCGCACCAAAAGAATGCTTCCCTCAGCATTCGCAAAGGTATGTAAATAGGGTGAAAAACCCTTAGTTCTTAACGAACCTCGGCGAACATGAATATGGACGACCTGAAGAAAAGAGAGGTGTTAATCTTGGAGCTGAGGGATCTACTTTTAATTAATACAATCAAAACAAACTGAGGGCCGCTCAACGGCTTAATTTGCAGAGATGGATTTGAAGGAGACTGATTTTTGTGTGTTTAATGTTCTGAATTTAAAAGGTTTAAAATTTATCCAACCGGCAAAAATAAAATAAACAAATAATTTAAAAAGTAGGTTCTTGTTGTATTTGGCCAACCAACAATAAAATACATCATTAAGTAGTTACTTTTACTCGATAGATTGAGCGACAATGTTTATTAATTAAGATATTTTATTAAGTTTCTCATATTTAAGTGAACTATGTATGTTCTTTTTGAGAAAATAAATTTCTTTAAACCGAATATGATGACAAAAGAAAACTATTCAGACGTTGTCAACATACATAATAGATATACGACTATAGTAGGCGCCAGATAATCGTGGAATAACGGTCATTGACCCACCTACAATTATTGACATTTTTAATTTGAAAAACGGAATTAATGACACAAAGCTGTCCCGAATCATCATCTCTCGTGATCCTTAACATTGTCTAATAATGAAAAACGATTTATATTTAATTGTTCAGGTACCTATGAACAGTTATTAGGGAAAGGTCAATATACTTTATTCCACATTTATCTGGCGCCTACTATAGATCTACTATCTTCATGAATGAACACTTGTTTCAAAGATATCGTTTCTAAAACAGTACGATTTGTTGAAAATAAATAAAGCCGGTGGAAAAATAAAGAAGTTACACAATTTTAAAGTTATTTTTAGAATCTTGTCACTTAAAATGTTGTCTAATGGACTTGCGAGTGACGTAATTTTTTGAGGTAAATCGGGTTTTTCTTTGGGTTTTAAAAATGTAATAAAAATACAGTTAAGTAGCCTCTTCGTGCCTAGGTATAGTGCAATTCTATTTACGTCTTTCTCTTAAAAATTATAGAGGCCAAATTATAATTATGTACTGTAAATAAATCATACTTAGCGCTGTACGCATTTAGTCATTTGTCGCTAGTCTTAAAGTGACTGTAAGAGAAATTAGTTTCTAGAACTAAAATCATCACAAAATTAATGTGACCAATTCCAAAACGTGCTTTATCTACTATTATTGGTTGAACACATTTCCAACAGCCGTCTCAAATTAAACAAATAAAGTGATCTGATATCACTTTATTTGTGTTTAATTTGAGACGCATATAAACATGAAGGCAAGTGTTTGATGATCAATAAATAAGTTTCTGAAGCGTAACTTAAAGTTTTCGCTCACAACGCACTATTTAAATCCGTGCCTGTCCTCTTGGTCGGCAGTCCGACCCTTCATTGTTTCATAAACCGCTGGATATTAATAAAAACCTCACCTATTAATCTCAACTGTAAACTCATTTTCATACTCCTCTTAGTTTTATTTATATATCTTTTACTTATTTTATATAGATTTACGTACCGCCAATAACGCCATTTCAAGATCCAAACGTTCAATGTGATCTTTAACTCGATAAGATTGGAAGAAGAAATTAAAAAGTAAGATTTAATAAAATGGCTTGAAATGTAGATCGATATTTCTCTCTTTATGTCTCTGAGAATTCGTTTTAATTTTAATTGTTTTGTGTAGACAGCAGTGAAAATTCGTCAGCTGTCAAAACAGTAAAAACAATATTATTATACCACGATATAATTATGTTATTTTTCAATACTGATGTCAACATTGTTGACAGCGTTATTTGTCGGTTGCCTACACGTTGTCACATTATCATATTTCTGGTTTAAAGTTAGCCCCTTTATTCAAATTAAAAAGATTAAAGTAAACTCACAAAAATACACTCAAGGAAGTCGCTTTAACCCCAATATTAAACTAAGAGCCGTCTATGAATACCAAATTCGCAGACAGACAGAACAACTCCTGAAATATAGCCCGTTGAACGACTGAAAATTTACATGAAACATTTTAATATCGGCCCTCCACATTCACCTGCCCTTTTTTTCTCACGCCATAAAAGTAAGAAAAAAACTTTTACGCCACCCTTAAACCCGTTCCCTTCGCTTTAATAAGAGTAAAATAACGTTTTATATAAAACCTCTTTGATTTACGAGAGGCACTGGCCGAGATGTGACAAACTTTTCTTTTTTGTCCGCGTTCCGAATTCGAACAAACGTCAATCAAGTTGGAAAAGAACGTGTCCTTTGAGCTCTGTTCTTTATCGACTGACTCTTGATTAGGCATCTAACTAAACTTCGGAAAAAAAGAAAGAGTTAAAAGCAAGAATTTCGTTAGGAACAAGTAAAGCATTTGAATTACAATTCAATTCACTAAACAAAAAACGTGATTATATTTCCTTGGGATATTGCAGAAAATCTTTTGGTATAATAAGCCAAGAAATCTAAATCTGAACTACATGAGATAATGTATGTGTGTGATTTTGAAGCAAGAAGAGCTATGACGATGCAGTAAAATAAGTTAAAACAATACTTTTTTGAAAAGGACACTGCTAAAATAAATTTCAAGTAAACGGAAAAAGCATGACTCGTCCTAAGTCGTAAACACCACGGAAACAAAATAAAAAAGTAATAAATCGCATCTAGCAACACTCTCTAGAACCGTCAGACGAAAGCTCTTGACGTCACAAAGGTGGCGGGGTTGCCATGTCACAACTCTCCACGAAATTTATGCACATAGCTTACGTCACGAGGGCACTCCGTCACACGCGGGACGAGGGATAATGTGGCAACACTGATACGTAGAACAGAAAAAAGATGACACACTTTTTTTGTTCCTTAGCCTTTAAAGATATTCTTTAAGAGTAAATTCTTTACCTTGTCATTAAGACAAATCATCAGCTTTTAACTTAACTTAACTTGTGTACAATTCAACATTCACAAGTGAACTTTCAACATAATCTGTAAGCTTTAAGAACCCGATGTTGATATGAAAATTCAAAGTTGGAAATCAATTATTTCTTGCGCTAAAAGACAAGATGTTAATTCGTGCAATATTTTCTTCTCTATCTCTGTTATTACTCTGTGGCATGAGACGATAAAGAAAGGAAACCGTGTCACGAACAAAAGCCTGAAGTGTCGACTTTGTATATACACGTTATTTACTGGGAATCATATAGCTACTGCTACTTCTTTGCCAAAGGGAAGCTCTTTCTTATGTAGTTTATTGATCTAAGCGAAAATAGGCATAACATCAGAACAACTGCTGATTATGGTCAGTTTGAAAACAAGGCGGTCAGCAAATCTGAAATAAGAAGCATTCAAATTCGTGACGTATCGTGACAGCGACAGTCAATGCCAAAAACTTGTCAACATGTGGGAATTCGAGACGTATTTGATGGTTTACGACTGCGATCAAGCGCGGATCCACCGTTGTGGGCACGATGAGCATGCCCACAACCCTAGTAGACTTGTGATGTCCGTGTTGTGGCTATTCATTAACAGTATGAATCATCTGTTATAAATGTATCCGACTCCGGATGGCCAAATGGAAAAGAGAATTTGAAAAGAATTGCACCATACTAGAGTCGGTAACTCATCTCATTGAAGCATGCGACCAAGATTTGTACCCTAATATACATTTAATAGTCAGCATTGTTACCGCAGAGAGATTGATTTCTACTCTTCGCGGAGTAAAGTTGTGTGTATTTAGGAAAGCTTATCTGGGATGGCTTTCCTAAATACACACAAAGATGTGATAGATTCATTCTTTGTGTGTATTAAGGGAATTATCGATGAAATTATGAACGTTTCGCGAAAAATAAATGTAATCTTGAATTCGTAAGCACCAAAATAAAATTATTTTATGTAAAATGTATACTAGCATTTAATTTAATTTTATATTAACTAGTGCTCGTACGACGGCTTTCTCCTTTGTATGAATGCACTATATCGATCATGAGCGAGTTCATACTCCGACTCGCACTTGGCCGATCTTCGAGCGCCTGTGACCACAACCTTTTTAGGATTCCGTAGTCAACACTGTCTGTCTGTCCGTCCGCGGTTTAGCTCAGAGACGGTTGGCGCTAGAAAGTTGAAATTTGGTATGGCCAGATATTAATCACGCCGTAAAAGTGGTAAATAACACCTTGAAATATATTTTTTTTTTTCACCCTGCATTTAAAATGGTGATGATTTTTGTTTTCGTCTATCTCATGGCGTGGGGTGTTTTTAGATAGATCGTTTAAAAATATTCTTCCATTCATGGATCCATTTGCGAAATATTAAACTTTAAAGTGCTAATTTTTGTTAGAATCAAGCGTCTGTCTTCTCTGCCAGCTAAATGGTTGTTTATGGAGACTTGAAAAAATTCATAGTAGAAGCATATATAACGACTTTAAAAGTAAAACTATCACGCCTACCTAGGCTTAACAAGTTAATGAGTAATAGTCGACCAACTTATAAAATGGAACTGTGTAAGTAAAAAAATCCTAATGAATCCATAGAAAATTACTTAAAACCAAGTGCATTTGTAACTTTGTAATGTAATAATAGTTAAGTACTTTTTACTACTTTTCTGACATTGTTTAGGAGACGGGTATTTACGGAACCCTACACTGTGCGTGGTCCGACACGCACTTAGCCGGTTTTTGGATCCGCACCTGACTGCGATGCACTTTATAATACGAGAAATGCCCACTGTTATCTTGAATTGTTTTCAATTAAAAATTTAAAGCTGAGTTACAAAATCTTAATTAGGAACCTACTTATCATTTTTAATCTAATTAGTATTATAGTTAGTTCAAGTATCGTAAAATAAGTAATAATGTAAGTGAACGCAACCAGGCCCCCAATATACAGGCGCTGCCTAGTTTAACTTTGTAACAATGGACCAATATTAACTTTATTACTGTAAAAATATTTTATAAACTTATTCCAATTGTTTTTTGTAACAATGGACCAATATTAACTTTATTACTGTAAAAATATTTTATAAACTTATTCCAATTGTTTTTTGTAACAATGGTCCAATAAATTATTATTATTATTATAATTATTTTTATTGAAATAATAATAAGCAGATTCTTAATTCAAAATGTATATAGAGAGTTTGAATTTAATATCGGCCAGTCAGCATTTAAACTAATCATAATATACTTATAAAAATGGCTGTCAGTTACAAAGTTTTTATAAATAAGACAATTTATGTCAAACGAGTACCTCATCCAGTTAAAAACAAACCTCTCATAACACATTCAATTTCCCCACTTAATTATAAACTTTCGTCCAGACCGGACCTTAAAAAACTAAACAAGACCGCAGGTGCAATTTGATGAAAAACACCCCTGCTAAAAAAGAATATTTTCCCGAATTAATATCAACCCTTCAAGCCAGAGTATAATAGATTCAAAGTGGGCTCTGTTTTATTAACTTACTGTTTATTTTTCAGACAAATAAACGGGGTTTTCCGGCTTTTGTGAAGTCAACATCTTTTTTGTTTGGTTAACTTTAAATTGATATTTGCAGTAGCTAATCCAATGTTGTGCTTACATGGGAATAACTTCAAGTCTTTATTCGTAACTTTTTAATTGACATGCTGCAAAGATTTTTTGTTTTGTGATCACTGATCATTAACGAACTGAGACGGGGATCTTAGACGTAGTAAAAAAGGCTGCCAGATATTGGCGGAGCCACGTCAGCCGCATGCTCAGTCACCGCTAGGTAATTGTCTCCACAAATGAATGGTCGCCGCCGAAGAGGCCAGCTTAGGAAGAAGAGGTGAGAAGACATAGGGAAAAGAATACTCAGTAGGAATTGTGGTGGGTTTTGGGCGGTAGTGGGACGGTATATGCCGAATTAAAAAAAAAGCAAATTAATATTGTCACTGTTTGACAGATTATACAAACTGTGCGATCCAAAAAAACATTGCGCTGTTTTTCGATCCATATTTTCAGCCAGTGTTTTTGGCACGCATTTAAAAAATTCAAAAACCGAAATTGTCGATAACCGAAGCCCGCGCAAATTATACAGTTTGAAACAAGAAAGCGCGGGAAACAAAACAACGTAGGTGGGTAGTGGGCGCTTTCATTTGAATAATTTCCGCGAGTATTTTCTGACGCGAATCCATCATGTTTGCGGTGCGTTCGGATCGCAGATGGCGCTCGTTAGCCTGAAAAAATAAATTAGGCAGCAATATTATTTTTATAGACGCCGATTTTCGAAAATATTTTTAAATTAGGACTTCCTATACTTAATAAAATCCGCATGACATTAATATTGAGCGAAAATAAAACGTTGCATGTGTCTTATTTTCGGTTCACCCTTGTTTGATAGAACAACGTTTGATATAATATTACTAAATCGAACAACGTTTAAGAAAATCATCACTTTGTATAATATCGTTTGACAGAATTTTCAGTTCATCGAATATTTATTTGCTATAACAACATTTGCGCTAATGATCAAAAGGTATAATGTTCATTTGATGTAATATTCAGATGGTATAACCATGTATTTAACACTTAACCAAACCTTAAAATATTCTATGCATGGTCGAGGGTGGGCTTGGTCGACGGAGCCCCGCTTCGCGGGGCTCCTACTTCTGGGTGGTTTATAAAAAAAATAACCACGAAGGGGATGGCGGGGTCTATTCGCTCGCTTCGCTCGCTCACACGACCCCGCCATCCCCTTCTAACCTAACCTATCCGAGTCGGGGTGCCCTAAAGTCCAGATTGCATCCAGTTTCTCCTGGTAACAATAGTTGAGGGTGGCAGGTGTATAGGGTATAAAGAATAAAATTAGTGCATTTGAAAATTCGGCGAAATGAAATTAGTTCAAATGAAATTAGTTCAAATAAATAATTACGCTAAATAAAAATTTACCAATGAATTATTCGGTCAAATGAATAATTCTTCGAAATGACTTTATTGCAACTAAAATTCGATTTATTAATATTATATCAAACGTTGTTCTATCAAACAAGGGTGAACCCTTATTTTCGTGTCGATTGACTCTTATGTAAGTACTCAAATTTGGCCGTCAAGTGGACACATGCCAAAATGTGGCCACGTGGGGCCACGTTCAGGTCCTGGAAGGAGCAGATGTTTGGGCATAAAGGGCAGGAAAGTAAGTCGGATATCTTTGCATGACATTGTACGTACATTGTTTAGTTGGGTGAACATGAAACAAATGAATTCAATAAAGAACTCAATTGTTTTAGTAACTGTAGGAAATCTAGTATAACTAGCCTTTTGAAGGAAAATATGAGTCTTCCACGAGTTACGCATTAAAACCTACATTTTTGGCACCTCACTGAAATAGTATCTTTATTTACAAAATTAAGCCATATAACAATATAATGTTACCACATATACATAGCCCAAACACTGCCAGTGTTGTGTATTTGTTTCCAGTAGATTTAGCTACAATATTTTCCTGGAACATCCATCATTTTCCCGCCAAAATAACGGTCCGGGGGCTGCGGTGAGCCTGTTATCGGCCGACGATAATCAATTCCGGCGAGCCACCTACTTATGAGTATATCTTACCTTGGCTGCTTGTTTACCCGAAGAGGGGAACCAAAATGTAGGTAGATAGTTATTCAAAAGATATGCTTCATCATCAAATGTCAGCTGAACTATTGTTTGGTCAATCAAGTATATACAACATACATTTTAGAGACATCGGGTATTTTACTTCAATATTAAAAAGACAAACAAGCAAGCTCCTTTAGTTCAATCAGTTCAAAGGTTATAAAGGTGGTAAGAGATTGCCCTGTGCAAATTAAAGTAAAAAAAAATTATAATTAATTGATAAATTTATTAATAATACATTTAATTGACATTATTTACTCGAACTTCACTTTGTATTGTATAGATTCAGACTTATTACTAAAATAACTAATATATTTGTATGATGATGATGACATAGAGCTCGACTAAAATGATTAAGACCCCTATTGTAATACCTGTGTTTACAACTAAAGATTGGTTGTAGGTTAATTTGTTTTTATAAATGTTTGTAATGTGCTTATTATGAGCTGTACAGTAAAGTATGAAATAAATACACCAACAAAACATGATTTTTTTGGACAACGCACTGGACCTGGAGAATATTAAAACGTTTGTAGAAACACAGTGACACCGTATTCTGGCAAAAAGGTGACTGTTTTCTTTTGTGTTTGATTCCTATTGAAAAACTTGACTACTAAACAGTGGTGAAGTTTTTCAGCTCAACTATTCCCCCCAAATTAAAATAATGAACTTCATAATGTTCCAGGTTCCACTCAACCCGTGAATCAAGTTCGTTCAAGTGCAGTACCAGCAGAAATGTAGCAAACTAGTGAGTTGTCTGGTCCCTATTAATTCTCTTCCCCTCGGCATACATTATGCGCTATTTGTTTTTGCAGCATTAACATTTTTATGACTAAACTGAGAGAAATCACTTACTCTAAGTGTACCAACTTAATGTCTCTTTTATTCCAAAAACCACACACTTATTTCAATTGCTTAAGGGTTATTTTCCCATGGCATAGAGATCCTTTGTGATTCTGTTAGGGAATTGTAATGAGTGCTCGAAAAGTCAAAATAATTGTGTCTGCGAACAACCGTTTGTTTTGATTCTGATGCTTGATTTAATTTTACAGCGTGAAGAATCAGTTTTATCAAGTATAAGTTTTTATTATACAGCTTTAAGTTAAGGGGAACAACTTTTAAAAGAGAATTACAAATGTCGAGGCTGCTAAATTTGCATAGATATGATACATTTAAGAGTAATGATTGTGTAAATCATTACCTACTCTAAACTTTTCATGCGCTTTCTAATGTAATTACAGTTAGAAAGAAAGATATTGGTAAGTAAAAAAAAAAACAAAACTTGTTGGTAGTATTTACGAGCCGTTTGCGGTTGAAACTCTCGGGCCTTGGGGTCCGAGTGCGCATAACTCGTTTAAAGATTGAACACGCTTAGTTGACACTTCGCGTGATTCAAGAGCTGGCCTTTACCTTGGTCAAAGAATAAGCATTGCCATACAACGTGGCAATGCCACCAGTCTTTTGGGTACACTTCCAGTCGTCAGCGATGCGGATGAATTTTTTGACGCCATATATTAGGGTTAATTTAGTCAGTAGTTTTTATTTTAATTTCTAGTGGATATGGTTAGTTAAGTTTTAATTAAAACAATTGTAAATATCTATGTAAAGAATCGTAATAAATGCAAAAGCTTCGAAAGAAAGAAAAGGAAATAGTTTATTTGGACTTGCCATATATCTATGGGACTTGCACAAGACAAACAAAGCGTAAAATAAATTAAAACTAACAGTAATAATTAATTAATAGAAGCTAACAACATGAAATTTGTGCTAAGATGCGAGGCCACAAGGGTCCATATCTCAGAATTGCTGCGATATTAAAAAAAAAAACAACACAGGCCTGTTATTCCCATTGGGCCAGTGATGTCACGGATACACTCACGCAGCATGTCCTAAAAATAAATATTTAGATACATATAAAATAATTTTTATAAAAATATGTGTCAAAATCAAAGATTTTTTTTTTTTAATTTAATATATGGGTTTGCTCTTGACTCTAGTCTAGGTCATAGATGACAGAGACAAAGTCGACGATGGAGCGAGTTTACCCAGAAGAAGCCTGTTCACTCTAATTTTGAAGAGATTAGAGTGAACAGGCTATTTAAATATAAAATACACACACAATCAATAAGCCAACGCCCAATGGCCTGATGGAACGTGCGGGAGCAAGTGGAAGGTTATGTCATCGGCAGTCGAAATGAAAAAAAAATGGTAGAAACACATGTACCTAAATAAAACAAAACAAAAAAGCCATATCGACTTTAAGTATCTAAAATAGCGTTGAAGTATAACACAAATAAATATTACTGAACAGTTGCAGACTGTGTAGTGTTGTGTAGCGAGGAAAAGTTATAAATAAATAAATAAAATAAAAAGCCTTTTATTTGTCGCATTATTAAAAGTAAAATTACAAAATTAAATATGGATTATTTACGATTTACATTTCTTAATATAGTAATAAATTATTACTAATAATAGATAATAATGAGAATAGATAATATAGGAAGAGTTAGCGACATGAAACACATCTCATCACCAAAGTACCTTCTCATCATCTTCCTGCCCGTATCCCATGTTACTTGGGGTCGGCGCAACACGTTTTTTTCTTCCATTCTGTCCTGTCAACCGTCACGCTATCACTAACTCCCTTTTCTTTCATATCACTCCTAATACAATCCATCCATCTTTTCTTTGGCCTCCCTCTCCCTGTCCATCCATCCACATTTATATTCATAACTCTTTTAGTTACGTGCATTTCATCCCTCCTCTTCACATGACCATACCAAGATAAGCGGTTCCCTTTCAATCTTTCCGTTATTGGCGCCACTTTTAAGCTACCTCTAATGAAAGCCAAAAGTACCTTCTGTTGTATTTTTATGTACAAACATAGGTCTGTCCGTGATATTAAATTAAGAAGATGAATTTCCCTCATTTCCATTCCATTCACCAAAAGAGAAGTTCTCTGAATCCCAGCCAGCTGAATCCCCAGAAAACATTCACCAGACGGCGCATTTTCTCCGCCCTTTAATTTATTTACTCAAATAATAAAATGTAGGTCTTAACGAACGGTTCAAAACCCCAACTAAAATTCAGCGAAGCATATTTAGAATGTGGGGGGGCCACAAACTCGCCCGGACCAAACTTAATTCCGCCCGTCGTCGCGACCGCAAAGAAAACTTTGCTTCAAAATTAATATTTCTTTCATTAAAATGCTGTAATATTTTCGCTTGCTGCATGCATAAGTAATGTCCATGAATAAGAAGCGTGGAAAAATTCAGCGACGAAGTCTCGCTGATTGAGCCAGATATCGGCGGCGGTGTGTGGAACTCTGTACGGCGTGGAGGAGATCAAATAGAATTTAGGAGACAAACATGTTTTGAAACTGCTGAGGGTAATGAGGATCGCGACTGAAAACTTTTTCTTGAAACTGAGTGTGGTTTTTCTTTTACCCTTTTTTACTTCGCATGCAATAGTTACTGTAGTTAAGGAAAATTATTGTGCAATTAAGTAATTTGACGTTAAGGTTTTCCTTGGTCGACGAACGCCTTGTGGTATAGTTCAATATCAAAATGTAACGGTTTACTTAAAAGAGATTAGCAGTTTTATCTATATCACATAACCTGATTACAGTAAACTAGCTTATACCATAAGCTTCGCCAGCGTGAAAATCAAAAATTGTCCTAAGAGTACATACCTACTCTCTATAGAATAGAATAGAATAGAATAGAATAGAATAGAATAGAATAGAATAGAATAGAATAGAATAGAATAGAATAGAATAGAATAGAATAGAATAGAATAGAATAGAATAGAATAGAATAGAATAGAATAGAATAGAATAGAATAGAATAGAATAGAATAGAATAGAATAGAACAGAACAGAACAGAACAGAACAGAACAGAACAGAACAGAACAGAACAGAACAGAACAGAACAGAACAGAACAGAACAGAACAGAACAGAACAGAACAGAACAGAACAGAACAGAACAGAACAGAACAGAACAGAACAGAACAGAACAGAATAGAATAGAATAGAATATAATAGAGAATGAAATTCGATGGGTTTTAGAGAGAGAAAAGGAAAGACAGTACTGTGGGTAATCTTAGGTGTATCATTTATAGATACAATAAATACAGAATAGATTAATATATACAATAATAATGGAATTAAGAATGAATATTTATTTTCAGATAATGTAGCATCAACTATAAATAAATAAACTAAACTTACAACAAACTAAAATAAAGCATGTCAACGCTGTCAGCTGGTAATGTGCCCCAGAGACTTGCAATAGTAATTATGAAACAAAAAACATAAAACGTCACCGACCGATAAAGTACCTCAGACACCGGGCATTAGACGTGAACATACAGACAAACAAATAGACCGAGTTACTTTCGTAGTTATTATAATTATAAGCATGGACCCTGCAGTTTTTTTTATAACCACCTTGAACGAACGAAAAGAAGTAGATAGACTTAATTTCAAGTTCGGATCTGATATTAACGACTGATCTTAATACCTTTAAAACAAATGTCAACCTACCAACAGTAGGTGAAACGTAATATTTGCCTTTGAAACATGACTTTTCAGCTACTGTATTAAATCCGATACCAGACCCGTTATTAAAACCGGCCGTTAGTCGACAGTTTCTCCTAAGATTTCGATCGATTTTCCTTCCATCTACTTCGTGTCTACGTTAAGTATACCGTTTGTTTAAGTCCACAGATTCAGTTGTTTGTCTTGCAGATTTGAGAGGGACTCGAAAAAGTCAAGCATGGACAGAAACGGGGCACTGTTGTATTTGAAATGAGGGCAGGTTTGTTTTTGAATAATTTCATTTGCTTGACTTCTTTCTTTTCTTTTAATTACATTGTTTTTGTAGCAAGGTTTACGTAGCATACATATGTATATTATGGTAGAACAATATTGAAATGCTACTTCCTCTGCACACATGCCTAAGATTAATCAATAGTTAATAAGATAATTTTTCATGAGAGGCGGCGTCATTAGGGGCCCAAATATTCTACTTAAATCACAATTAAGTGAAAATCTGTGTGACCTTAACTGACCTTAAGTGTACTTTTTCAATAATTCCAGCTGAAACATTTTCTAATATAATGCATTATTCTATAGTCTTCTTCGTCTTATATTCTGGAGTCAGATTTACTGGCTTCTGACAATCCGTAACGACTGCCAAAGAAATACTATAGTAACTTAAAAAAAATTACAATGTTTCCATGTTACAGTGTATGAGTTACTGCAGTTTAGACCAGTCGAAAAGTATCTATCAAGTAAGTATTCTAATCAACCTTCCCCAAACCTGAAAACCTGTTCTGAAAACTCTCGACTTTTCCTAGGTGTAAAATAAAAGAAACAAAAGACGCGCGTCATTGAAAATAACACTATAATAAATAATAACATAACATTTACGTTATCTCGTAGCATCATTAAGCTATCTCGGGGAGCGGGGTGGGCAGACCTCTCCCCGCTCAATATAATTTACATGAAGTCCTAGGGTGAAGGAAAAACAACGCGTTTCAACGTTTAATTTGAAAAATTGGTTCTGTAGTCGTTTGTGGATGATGTGTTATGGCTATGGGAATTTGTGTTTGAAATATTTTGTTTGATGATGACGAAATCATAGATACTGAAAATTATGTAATAAAATAAACTTGAAATGGAGAATAGTAAAATATGGCATTCAATTTCTTAAAATCATTTGAAAAAATATTGTTTCTTAACCAACAGCAAAAACTACCAAAGTAATTGTTGATTTTATAGTTTCAAAAAAAGTATTAAATAATAGTTTCTTTATTTTAAACAACTTTCCTGCATACAACAGCAGTTCCAACTAACACTCAAACCCATTTCAAACACAACCCACGTATTTTTTGTCCCAAAACCAAGTCAAAACAAACGGTCCATTTTCCAGCGATACTTAACCCAAAAAAGTAAGTTTGCTTAGCATCTGCGAAATACAGTTTCAGTTCATTTAGCGAACAAAATGTATATAAAAAGTTAAGGCGCTTCCCTCTTCAACTGTTCTTAAGACTTACTTTGAATAAAGCTCCCTGTTCACTCTGCGACTAAAGTGTCCATGTCCAAATACATTCAAACACTTTAGTCGCAGGGATAGCTGACACTTGGGAATCTTTGAGTCTGAGAGTTTTAGAGTTTGAGAGTGAATAGGTTACTTCTAGGCAAGCGTACTCCATCGTCGACCACATCATCACTTTCCTTCAGGTGAGATTGTGGCCTTTCAATAATAAAAACCAAGCATGTAAGATATTAATTTCCGATAAGTCCTGATAACTATTTATTTTAAGCGAAACTGTTTACACTGATTTTTCTATGTGAACAACATAATCCTCTGAGAAATTAAAGTTACAAACTAACGGTAACTGGTTCAATAAATCTTTTGAATAGAAAACTCAATATGAAAACGAAAATGAGAAACTCGTTTTGCGACACACAAATGATAGAAAAATAATATTGAAAAAAGTAACTAGTTCAAGTCCTATACGTTAAACAAATGTTAAACCAACTCAACTTTCCTACGACGTTTCTCACTTTCTTCAGCCTAGTCATCTTTCGACTTAGCGACTTCACGCAAAGAAGTCGCCTCATGAATAGCATTCTCTTACAAGTTTTTTTCTTCTGAATAATGCGAGTGTTATGGCTCGAAATATGCTTCATTTGGCGCGAGGCAACTTCTCTAAAGTGCGTAAGGAAATCATATTCATATTTTTTCCGCTTCAACTGTTCGCGACGCGGAATTTGAATAAAATATGGCGAGTTCGTTTTTTTTCTGTTGGATAACTTTGAATGTTGCTGTCTGAAGTCGCAGCGAGCTGGCGAGAGCACTTATGAGCTCATTTGGAGAACGATGGACTGAAAACGAGGATTCAGAGGAGTTTTTATTAAATCCATAAGTATCTCTCCGTAAGTCAGTACCTTAAGGTTCCGCAGTGCAACTGAGTTGAAAATGTATTGATGTGAAAGAGACTTAGCAGAACGTAATACCTACAATGGATGAATGTGTTAAGGAAACCCCAAACCAATCAGTACCTCCAAATATGTTAGGATTGACCGATTGAGTGAATAATAATATAATCGTTTACTGACTAAAATCCGCTGCCATCTCTATTTAAAAGTCCTTCACTACATTTAATAACAATTCGTAGTTTATAGTTGTTGTTGCTTTTAGGGTTCCGTACCTCTATCTGGAAAATCGGAACCCTTATAGGATCACTCGGTTGTCTGTCTGTCCGTTTGTTACAGCCGATTTCCACCGGTGGAACGATTTTAACTTAAGAGCATTATGTACCATAATTTACGCAAAAATAAATTTCTATTCTATTCCGAATCTACTGGACTGATTCAGTTGAAAATTTGGACACAAATACGGACGTGTAACGAAAATAAAAAAATGACAAAGGAGTCACTTTTTGGGTAGGCAAATTAGAATACTTAAATAAAGTTTTACTAAGTTTACCGTTTGATATATCAAATGATATACTTAAGCACAAGGTTTGTGATAGTTTCGAATTTTTTTTTCATAATTTTAAAACAAATAATTTGGAAGTTATTCAAGAAATTGGATGAAAAATCACTATTCCCCCCCCCCCCTCTTATCTCAGAAACTACTGAGTCTACAATTTTGAAAAAAAATCGGATATCAATAAATAGTTCTTTGCCTATAGATTACTGGAAAACCAATGAGTAGTCTCTATGGTTTGAAAGAAACATGTTACAAAAATGATATTTGACCTTTGAATGTGCCGTGTTTGTTTTAAATTAATTACTTAACTTGCATGTGACGCTAAACAACGTTCTAAAATATAACACCTCAAACATCCAATTACGAAGTGCACTTTGTCACACAAGACTCGTCCAATCCTTCCACACTTTGCAAGTTAAACGCAATAAATTACAACAACTTTGTTCATAAAAGGGATTCTTGCATAAACACATTTTGCGACTAAAAAGCCGAGTGCCCACAAAATTAAGTTTGAAAACCATTTAAGTCCGACCAAAAATCGCGTTACGAACTTTCGGGGCTCCAATCTTCTCGCATACATTAAAGAGAGGTGTGAGTACGGACTAAAACAAAATCATTATTCAAATCCCCTGAATAATGTTTTCAGGAATCGGGACTGAGTTCCGTACGTCGTTTTTGAATTTTAATACGGACCTCTAACAAGTTTTCAGTCAAAGGAGATCGGTAGAACTCGGCTGACGATACGCTGGAGAGTGCAGCGGACATCTTCCGAACACTGCTAAACATTTTCCAGTCTGATCTGTGCTCTGGATCGGCAAATAACTTTTTAAAAGTTGGATTCAATGAATCTTCCCTTGAAAAAGTGCGGTTGAGTTGAAGTTACTAATCAGTACCTATAGTCCTTAATTTGCTATAACAATTAAAACAAACTTCCACTTCCTCATACCAAGCATTCCTAATCTCTCAAGTTACAGAAGTTACGTCTTTGAAATAACTTCTACCAGGGTAAATACTACACGCAGAATGTATTACCTCGGATGTCCGCTTTCCTCCTAAGCAGCGTACCTTTACGTAGTGTCGCCGGCCGATCAAAGGCTGGTGATCAAAGGACGCCGGTGTCCGGCCGAGGACGAGGTAATTAGCCACCTTCACGCCGTTGCCGTCTGGGAGTGGCACGTGCCGCCGCCACAAGTAACAAAGTTGTACCTAGATGGAATGTGGAGATTTCATTAAAAATCTATTGGAATAGATAAGTATGGATTCTTCGTACCTTTATACCTACTTCTCCTTTATGCCTCAAATGTGGACTACTGATTGCCAGTGTTGTATTATAAGGATCGATCCATAGAAAGATGTGGGCATTAGAACAGCTCATTAACTTTCTGTTTCTCAAGAGGTTTCTTCCAAACTGTACTAACATAAGTGTTAAATGCAAGAATTCCCATAGCAGAATTTCGTTATTGATGGGATGAGTTCCGGCTACATGGAGGACTTTTAAAGCAAAGCGAAGCTCCATGTAAGTTTTCTCTAATGTATGTTAAACCAAGGCAGGATGCAAGTGCTTCAGAACTTCTTCAAGGAACGTGCGAATAACGAAAATGAACTTTAGCAAGAAATAGTAGAATAAAATACGATTCCGATTTAACGTTAAGTTATGACAGTTATGGTTGATATCACAACATCCCGGTATAATGACTTGCACGGGGGAGACGTAGTCCGGGGGTATAATGTGCAATCTAAGATGGCGACGAGTCTCGGCGATCGGCGGTCACTCGGTCATTACTGCCCTCGCAACATCTATGAAATATTTATGACGACTGCCATAATAACGCCGGCGACGATATCATTATACTTTGTGATGGGGGTGTCGGGCGGGGCGGAATTTCTGAACGCTCCTTACCATTGCAAAGTCGCAATCGCGGGAGCTTCAAAACGCACGCGGCTGCTCCAGACAACTTTTAAACATTTTCTGCGCAGGTGAATTTAAATTTTCGTGTATTCCGAAATCACAAAGGCGTCTCGCTATTCGAGTGAACCTGAATTTGACTTCGACATTCAAATTTGTAAATCCAGAATGGATTCCAGGCGGTGTGCGCAGACGCGGCGGCCCCGGATCGCCCATATTAACTTGTTAATTAGGTCCATAATACGACTTGCAGATGAGCTACAGAGTTGTGAAGTTGAATACATAAAAAGCCCTTTTTCAGCGATCGCATGCATTGTTGGTGGTGTGTGCGGCGCCGGTGGCCGGCACTCGGGCACTTGGGGGAGGCGAGCCTATAACGTATTTCGTACGTCCCACCAGCCACCAGAAGTTTGCCTGTTCATAAATAAACGCGAACGGTATTCAACAGCCCTTGGTGCTGTATGCATAACGAATTTGAAGGAGGCAAACTTGGAGGCTCTGCTGACTGGGATGGAGTATAAAATTCAGTAACAACATGGTGGAGGTTTTCATTCGACGATCCGCTGCCGGGGAAGGCATAGCTCCGTCATCGTAATTAGTGATATGTCACTTGATTGGGCTCGCGTTGTGACCCGCACTGTGCGTGAGCCGGGGTGATAGTGTCGTAGGCATCGGTGGGAGCCGAATGTTCCACGAAGTGTTCAAAGTGTTGATGTTTATTGGTGTATGTGGTGGAATGCAGTTTATAGTAGCATTGTGGTGTGCAGTGGTGTCTTCCCGCGCTTTCCGCGGCCGCCATCTTGGGGATGCTGTCAAACGTGTGAGTACCGAGCCACCGCTAGGCGGCGTGCGTGTCGCATTGTGTATCAAAATAATATGGCCGCCTTAACTCACCGCTTTGAATATTTTTGCATGGAATCTGCAAATGTTTTATTATTTTACGATTGTTTTGTAGCGTTTTACGACAGTTTTTCTAAGGAAATAAACTTGATCGTTCTGAATTACTTGAGTTTGTGTCTTATTTTCTACGTATATCTGTAAATGTGCTACGAAAAGATTGACAGGCGCGGTACATTTGACGTAATTTAGAATTTTTATCATTGGAAAGTATTTAATTTTAAATTATTGATTATTTTTTATAGTAGGAATTTGTATCGACGGTTTTGAAACAAAACGTTTAGAAATTAGCCGAAAACAATGCAAATGGTTAGATATCTATGTGGCTATCGTTTTCGTTGGGAATGGTTACACTGTAGGTTCGGTTACAACGTAGATAGGCAATTTCAATAAGATTTCAATAAAAAAGATACTTGAATATTCGAGGATAGTGCCTTACTGCAAGTAGTTATTGTTTGTACAATAACTATACTTGTCTTATAATAGTGATACCTACATCAATCATTATCTTGTAAAACATATGACCGGAGAGTCTAAGTCGATAAAATGGATTTTAGGCAGCGTGTAGGGACGACGATTGGTGAAGGCCCAGTATCGTATCCAGCAGAGCACTTATTTCTGCAAAAACAAATTTGATTTGATTTGATAACATTAGCGTGTAACGTGCTGTCACTGCTGCCGAAATGAAATACGAATAGCCAATATAAATCCCAAATTCAAATGTTCATTCGTTCAGATTTCAAATTTTATAACAGACAGACCAAAAAGTATGAATAAAAATGCTAAAAGCTAATACCTCTCATGTCAGCATTGAGGTGGTAATATGACGTCACTCGCGACTCGGTGCGAACACGGTGACACGTCATTTTCCGCACTAGTGCATCAACATTTGGATATGTCACGCGCAAATATAGGGTTATACTGAACCAATTTTAATTTACATCCTCCTCATCCACCTCACATCTTTATGTCAAGGCAGTAAGGTGCGTTTCTGATTGGGTTGTTGTTTTATGGATGGTGTTATGTTTGTCAGACTGGATGTCAGGTCATGACGTGGTGTCCAATCTGTGTGATGCACGCATGTTGGTTTTGTATTGAAAGCTTCGTAAATAGTTGTGCTGCAGGATAATATGAAAATATACCTATTGGAAAAAATATATCATAAAGCGCGAGTCTTTCGTAGAATTATTGTAAGATATCTTTCGAAGGAGTTTCTTACCCATTTGTAAGAAACTGCTTCGAAGATCTTAATGTATCATCATTATTCATTAGGATCCTCTTACAGATTAGGTTATAAAGTATTGATTGTAATTAAGATTTTGTGGGCCTATACAAACAGATGCATTAGAGACGTTTTACTTTATTAATACAACGGAACTAAACCGACACTACTTTATGTGTGAACTTTTTGGAATACTTGTATTCATCTGTTCACCATCGAAACCTAAAAACCCTCATTTATTGAACCCCAATTTATTGAAACAAGGGGTGTTTAAAGTGACAACACTTTTAATACAGTAAACTCCAACCATTGCCTTTTTAAGAAAAGATCTTACCTACTTACTTTGGAAAGCCATTGTTTCAAACCAGTTGAACGAGCTTTTCAGCCACAAAAATAGTAAAAAGTTTTAAGTTATAGTTTCCTACAACTTCCAAGTCCTAAATTGTTTAGCTTTATGGGATAAAAACTGAAGCAAGTCTAATGAAACTTACATTCCGTCATGTTTGAAAGTTGACACCAACATAAAGAACACTGGTATTCACACGAATATCGTGTTAATGGCTTTAAGTTTTACAATTATTAATGTGTGGGGTGCACGAATGTCACTTTAGTGAGCTTATTATAAACAATATGGCTAATTAGAAATCAAGAAGTTATAGAGTTTTACTTGAGTGCCTGTTTTGTGGTAATGCTTATCGTGTGACTTTGAGATCTTACTGCTTGTCTCATCTGGTATGTAACTGAAGCTATTAACATGATGCATGGCATTGTTTACTTCTAAAAAGGATTGACGTATTCTACTTCCTTTTAAATCGACGTTATATGTATAAATTTTGAGATCGTTATATATGATCGGTTGTCAAAACAACAGAATAATGTAGTCCGACCGTTCATTAGTTAGGTAGGTAATATCATTCGAAATGGAATGTGTAGCGTAGGTTCCATTTAATGTATAAATAGAAAGAAAGAAAGAAAAAGAGTTTATTTGCACCAAGCATGATGCATGCCAAAAAAAAATTAACAAAATTACAAAAGTTATGCCAGGAAGATATGCGTTACATTCGCGCAGCGTAAGGCTGGAAATCCATCAATCCTTGAAAAGGTGAATGAAAATCAATCGTTGAAAAGGTTTATTAAAAGAAAGAAGGTGCGAAACTATAATTCACACATGACTATGATTTTTTTATTTCACCTTATGTACAGTAGTGGTACATAGACGAAGGCATTATCTACCAGTCAACCTTTGTGTAAAAAATACTACACTGCGCGAATGTGTGAACATTTTTTAATGAACCATTCTTTCAACACATGATATAACATTAATTTTAAAATTGTAACTTCCTGAAGAGCTCAATTTTTATATTTTCTACTAGCAACACCAGCTAACGACCTAGGTAATAAGTGACGTCATAATTCACGTCAAATACAATTCCTTGTTGAAACGGCGTCGGTCACGAACGCCGTCGACGAAAAGAAATGGTCTGCTCATTACTTTCTTTGTTATTATGGTTTGTAAGAAATAAGGGCAATAGCGAGTAATGTATCGTGTGATAATCAGTCATTTTTCTTATCTCGTGTTAAGATTTGATCGTAATTAGTAGTGGTCTGTCTAGGATGATCTAGATGCAACATTAGGAATATTAGTATCGCCACTCCTAGGTGGTCGTTTGATGGTTTCCAGAACAAGAAAATATAATTAATCATTCATAATTAGTATTTTTTTAAATACGTAATGTTTAAATTGGCTTCCATTGTCAGATACTGTGGTTTACCATGGTACTATTGAGAATTTCATATATTGCTAACTAGTTAGTGCGTCAAAAGACTTTATATTTTGTTTAATTGAACAATAATTTGTGAAAGATGATATGATAACTTCAAGGTATGATCTGTTTATCAAGAAAATAAAATTCTGGATTCAGATTAGAATAGAATAGGTAGAGAACACACTTCGCGTGACCGAAGGGCTGGCTTTTACTTTGTACAAAGGATAACCATTGCCATACAACGTGGCAATGCTGCCAGCCTTTTGGGTATATTCCCAGTGGCCAGCGACGCCATATTTTAGACTATTTTTGGTGTTTGTATGTTTGTAGTATTTTATTTAAGTGTATATATCACCGGAAAATTGCAAACACCGTAAGATTATAAAATGGTTTCTTAATAAGACACAGATATATTGGAAACTATTGAATTTGGATGGGAGTTTTCAAAATTATTCTTCCATAATATATCGAGAAATTATAATCTAATAACGATTTATTACAATCTTACGGAGTTTACAATTTTCCGGTGACATATATATAGTAATAGTTAGTTGTATATTACCATTGGATAATATTTGAATTGGATACTATCCACATACATATTTTTATTTAATTTAATTTTATTTATTGAAGGAAAGACAAACTGGAGCACAATAAGAAATGGTCATAATACCTTAATATTACATTTTAAACAATTATGCTACCCACTACGTTCTCCACAGATTACTATTAAAAGTATTTAAAAACTAGCTTTTGACACAGATACATTACCTAAAAACGTTCATTCTGGATTTTTAATTTAAATATATACATAAGAAAAAGTAAATTTAAAGTAAGTTTGTGTGCGTACATTATTAATCATTACATAAGTTAATGTCGGAATAGTTAACATTTATTGGAAAAGACAACACAGCAACAATGAACAGGTTAGGTATAAGAACGAACTCTAACTTCTATAGAAACAAGACTAGACATAATAAAAACGAGACACTTAAAATTATTTATTATCAGTCTGCCTAGCCTTTTTCTCAAATATCGATACCACAGTATAGTCTTTATAACCCAAAGGTTGACTGGTAGAGAATGCCTTGATGCATTAAGTCCGCCCATGTACCACTATTGTACATAAAGTTTAAATAAATAAAAAATACCAGAAATATCAATTAACGTAAGGGACATTTTGGCGTTTTGCGTAAATGAACTCTACGTTAACTGTCGTAATTAGTTAAAAGCGCATTTTAGGTTAGGTTAAGTCGGCTATCTGGATACAGCTGAATACTAGTATTTGATATTGAGCGACTGCTTATTATCAGACCTCCACAAACCAGCAACTGGGTAATACGATACTCCTTGGTCAGACTGGAGTCAGACTTCTGGCTTCTACCCTCAAATGAAAGCCGGGATCAACGGCTTAACATGCTTTCCTCGGCACAGAGGATACTCCGTATACAACGTGTAATAGAATAAACGCAATACCTCTTAAGGGGTCATTGTACTCTTCGTGTATCTACATATCTATCTATATAAATAAAAATGAATCGCCGAAATGTATGTACGTGCATAACTTGAGAACGCCTTGAACGATTTAAATAATAGTTTTTGTTGAGTTTGTAATTGTCAGGGCAAGGTTTGCATAAAAGAAAATTTTGAAAAAAAAAAATACATCCGGGCGAAGCCGGGGCGGGCCACTAGTTATGAATAACTTTTACTATGGGACCAACCCCGAAATCGCCAAAAAAAGATCAGAAGCTGTTCATTACATTTTGTTGAGTTATGCGCACAAATGTATGGGGACGTCGATCTTTTTTTCGCGATTTCAGTATTGGTCCCATAGTGAAAGTTATTCATAATGATGAGTACAATGACCCCTTAAGAGGTATTGCGTTTATTCTGTTACACGTTGTATAATGGACGGTCACCCAGCCCCGGGCCGACCTCGGCAGTTAATATTTAGCCACGTGAGTGACTTGCTAATTTGATACCTGAAGTTAGTTTCATTTCAACCGGACATAACCATCTCCGTTATTCTTCTAGAGCCACTGCCTCTCAAGTCTCAACCAGCAATCAAAGAAACACCTCTGCACCCACCTTATCACCGATTAAGATCTGCTCCTCGGGTATAGTTAGCTTGCTCTCAACAGATTGGAGCAGTGAGCTCGGCATGACCCGAGCCCGGCCTCTGACCGATGTAAGCACACAGATTCTGACGATTCAAATAGCTTTAGTATTTGCGCACGTACTCGTAGGGCTGACAAGATAAATTGCAGAAAGTGAATTCCTGCTTTGATGGAAAGCAGTCGGTATGAGGCAGGAATCTAATTTAAAAGCTCACATTGCCACTTTATGTAGAAAATGCTGAAGATGATTCAACAAATTAGGACTCCATTATAATGGATAACGAAAACAACCTTAGCAAGAGGAAGAAGACGATGGAAGGCATGCACATATTAGGAGGTACTGTCAGGAGGATCTCCTTGGCTCCAGGTCACTGGCAGACCAGAATTAGGGATATGAAAATATGTTTTGTTTTTATATGGGACTCCGGTGCCAGCGCTCGTTTAAGGCAGACGCCAAATATATTATGAAGTTTAAATCTCAAATATAGTTTTATTTATCTTAAAAATATTAAGTAGCACTAGCGTGAGCTCGCTAGTGTTACAGTACCTAGTATATTTTCTGCCGTATTGGCCGGAAAAGGCAAATCGGAAAAAAAACACATTGGAGAAGTGTCTTTGCTACGTTTAAAAATATGTTTGCTTCTTAAACGCACCTCTTTCGCCTAGCCCGAATGAACTAAGCAATGACTTAACTAACCAGTTTAAAACCTACTTTCAACATGCATTTCCGCGTTCCGGATGACGTTGCATTGGAAGGTAGAATCTACTGGATGCGGGATGCACAGGACCGTCGATGTGGCGACACTTCAGGGATATGCCTATCAGTCAACGACTTTCGACTGAAACGATAATGTGTTATATCCCCTACTTCTATAATACATTATCGGTAGCACAGCAGCTAACTGAAATCTAGTTCATATCAGCAGTAACCCTAGAGTGGAATCTAAGCGGATCCAGTGAGAGCTGGCGTGTAATAGAAGGTTGTGCGAGCAGCGCCCGAGGCGTCCGCCCGTCGCACGCGCAGCTAGCGATCCCACGCTCATTTACTTACAGGACGAGGTTTTTGGGAAACATGTCGATTGTCATAAAATATTTACCCGAATTCTCAAATGAACACGCTCAAATCGACAAAATTTTAGTCCAGAATTAATAAAGTCAAAAGTCAAAGCATTTAATTTTAAAATAAAACATTAACAGGTAATTTTGAATTGTCAAAGTCAAACATGAAGTTATTTGCACGTTCCAAAGTGTAGATCTCTATGGAGAAGAACGTGCAAGAAACTCCACGGACACTCTTTTAAATTGTTGCTTCTTCTTCAATAATACTTTTTTTTTTCTTTATTCATTTACAGGGTTTTTTCTAAAAAGAATATGTCACCCCGATGATTGAATACAAAAATATCCTACCCGCAACCTTATACCCATAATACTCGATAATGGTGAGGCCAGAACGCTATTATAGAAGCCTACATTAAAGCTATTGACAAAAGTTTGACGTCTTTGGACTCCAACACGAACACACTCCGACAGGATATGATGCACGTCTTCTACTAATAATACTTCAAAGTATGGGTCTAACATCGTAATACACAAATTCATGCGATCGATCGTATATGCTTTCATTTTGTCATTTCACGCGTGCTTATGTTGTTGATTGAACATACACGTTTTTAAACATTTGTAGCAATTGATTTGGAATTCCTTTCGTTTGAGAAAGAATATGCGATTTTATGATAAGAATTTTGCTTTTACTTACAAAAATGGCTAATGAAAGAGATTTTTACAGTGTCAACAAATTTCTATACAAGTACTTTTCTGATTCCTAACATTTTAGAAATGCAATTTTTCGTGTTTTACAAATTTTATATTCTTCTTATTTTTTTCTTATCTTTTATTTTATGTTTTCCTTTTAAATTTTATTTCGTAAAATGTTAAATGGTGATGTGATATTGTTTAAAAGCACTATTGATTTCATTTGTTTGAAAATTTGATGATGTGTGTCAATGTCATTTCGAACTTTGTTTAATGATGAGCATAAATGCATAATGTAGCACAATGTTATGTATACATTTTTGCATAGTATGACGGAATGTGTCCTGCACCAGAGATATATAATGTACCTAACATCTCTTTACCACATTTTATGCAAATATAATCTTCCTCTCTTACTTAAAAGAATTATTGATTCACGCTGAAACTCAGCGTTTTCTCGTTAAAAAAACTCAACTTTACAATAAATGGAATCTCAGACACGTCTATTCCTAAATTCTAAGCCACTTCATCCACTCGACTCGATACATTGATAGTTACAACTAGTCATTTATTCACATTACTCGAGGGTTTATTTCCTGCTTTCGGCTGAGTCAATTGGAGTGAAGGAAGTTTCCTTCAAAGGGGATATAAGTAGTTCCTAGATTAGACAGAGCACCCGACTCTAGCTATGTTAAGAACGAACATTGTACTCCGTCGGGTCGGATAAATCGATACTTAACTGTTTTCATTCTTTTTCGTATTGTAGGCACTAAAAATTACAATTTGATAGTTTCGTAGCCAACTGACTACGACGTAGCAATCGGCCTACGAAAATTACTAATCTTTATTTACTGCATTAGTCAAGAAAATATCAATGTCAGTTCAACTGAAATGAGTCTACCTACGACTACGGAACCTACCCAGCTCTTTTAGACATAGCAAATCTACGTAATCAGGTAGGATAAACATTGTGTAGGTAGGTATTATTTGGATAACACGTTTTCAATAGTAAAAGCACATTAAGACGTTTAGGTCCCGGCTGTTATTTATAGAATTTTGACAGTCGTTACGGATAGTCAAAAACCAGAAAACCTGACACCAGTCTTGCCAAGAAGTACCGTGTTACCCAGTTAATGGGTTGTAGAGGGCTGGTAAGCAGCCGCTCTGCGTAAAATACTGGTATTCAGCTGATTTCGGTTTGCCTGGAAGCTGTCACCAATACCTATAGTTGGGAATAGGCTAGGAAAATGATTCTTAATAGTATTCTTTAATTTGTAATCACGATAAATAACGTCGCAAAAAGGAATTGAACCATAAAAATCACTGTTGACAAATTTATTTAAATAGGTATGAAAATTGGCCTTCTGTTGCCTAGCACTGGATTGAAAAATGAAGGTACTGAGAAAAAATGCACATCAATTGTTTTCGAACAAATTTGATTTAGTTAGTTTTAGCTAGTACGTACCTAGTTGTACACAATATTATGTATAACGTGCTGTAGAACAAAGAAAAAAGATGGTATTTGCTCAAGACATATCTCAATTTGTGGCAATTTTGCAAACATTCGGAGGAATTTCCTTAAGTAAACTGTTAAAAAATTATTTCCATACAAGATCAATAAATCTACACAACTTCCAACAACCTGTATAAAAATCGATTGCAAAAATTCGTGAACATGAAAACGACTGTTTGCACAGTGCGCGCGATTATCGAGTAGCGATCGGTAAAGATCGGCGATCACGAAACGCGGCGGCGTCGATGATCGGGAATGATCGGGAACGATCGGGAGCCTTGCCATAACTAACGCTACGTGAAACATTTTGGGAATGTTTTATTTTTAACCGACTACTGCGCTGGGTGGGTTATGAGTTTGGCAGTCTACGTACGGATGTTCATTGTGTTACTTTGTAATGCCTAAACTGATCATATGATGTCGTATAAGAGCTCCAAAAAAAAAAATGGCGCCCGAGCCTGTGCCGTCTCGTTAAATTAAATATGGCGGCTAAGAAATATTAATCACCTACCCAAAAACAAAAATTCGAAATATATCAAATTGAATATCAAATTGGAGGTTTAAACACGAAAATATTACACATATACAAAATTTGTGTTGTTAACTTGAGAAAACTCATGTATTTTGCCAACAGTTGAGTTTTATTTTATAAAATTGGTTGTTGTTAAGTAGCTATATTTTACATTATTGTATGTATGATGATGTTAAGGATCTTTCTTAGTAGCAGCTAAGAAAGATATATCTCAATATCAAGAAAAGACTGGTCATATTTCACGTTGGGTACGCTCTCACATTTGTCCCTGATTTAAAAGGCATGAACATGTGGTGCAGTAAGGTTTTTTTTAATTACCTGCGATCTATTAGTAGCTATCTATTAGTTAGATAATATTTCCAGCGTTATTATTAACTCTGTAACTATCTACCCTCAACTTTTATTTGTAACGATAGCAGTAAAAGACGATACCATTACTAGGGAACAAAATGCAGTAAACTTTATAGTAGGCGCCAGATAAATGTGGAATAAAGTACATTGACCTTTCCCTAATAACTGTTCATAGGTACCTGAACAATTAAATATGAATCGTTTTTCATTATTAGACAATGTTAAGGATCACGAGAGATGATGATTCGGGACAGCTTTGTGTCATTAATTCCGTTTTTCAAATTAAAAATGTCAATAATTGTAGGTGGGTCAATGACCGTTATTCCACGATTATCTGGCGCCTACTATAGTAACTTAGTTCAATAATGTTCATAATTATTATAATCACTTTTGAATTTAATTTTAAAGAAAAAAATTACATAATAATAAAAACACATTTTAATGCAGTATCATCCAAATTAAATATAAACACATCTACCTGTAAGAATATTAAAACCAGTAAACCTCCACATTCTTTTCAATTACTCCGCCGTTTCCCGCACACAATACCCTACAAATACACTGCCGAGCAAAATTACGAACAATAGCGTTATCTGTAAAATAAAGAGAACGTAGCGACATAAATCTCCAGGACTCGCTTCGTACATTTTAACGGTTAAAGGGAGACGCATTTTTATTCAAAATAGGCACTTAGTTAAAAAATATGTGTGTACCAGAGACAAACAACAGGAAGTGGGTGGAGATGGTCCTTTTTCCCGAAGTTCCTGTGGCCTGTGTGTTACCTTTTTGTTTTAAATTGAGCGCCAGATGCGGGGCTCCGGTATACGATGGCGGTCAAATAAATGGGGAACCCATTTAGAAATTGTTTTAAATAGATTTTTTGTGCACTGTAATTAGAATTAGAAATTTATATAAAACATAAGAAATTGTTTTATATTAAAGATTTTTAATTGAATACTTATTCATGCGGTGCCCAGTTTTGAAGTAATGCAAGTGTAAACTTGTTCCATTAAATTCCAAACCTGTGTGTGATTTCTGAAAGAAAACGACTTAGGTAATAATGGTGAAACCTATGACAATACTATGAACTTATTTCACAAATCCGCTGTTATACAGAAATAAACATACAGAAAGAATACATGATAAGTGCAATATTTCATATAACCTATTCACCTATGATAGTTCTACCATCGGAAAACAGAACCTAGGAAATTGTTGTACAAAACAGTGCCTTATCTATTTTGTCACCCATTTTCCGCTGTGCACTTTATTTGCGCCGCAACTGTACGAAATTCTTTTTGGAAATCGTACCGAAAAAGGTTTAGTAGTTGAAAAATTAGCATTTTGTGTGGTCCCTCCGTCCCAGTACCGGGGAAGTTAGCGGGGCTCATTAATGATTTTCTTTTATTTTTCTCCCCATTTTGGGGCAATTTGGTTAAAGCGTCCGTTTTGTTTAGGGCTCTCTTTGTTTAGAGTGTGCTAATAGAAATAGCGTGGTTATGCTGATCTTATTATACGATCAAGTCTTTTTGTTGACAGTATTTCTTTTTTTTTAATTAGCCTTATCAAGGCATTGGCAGTTTTGTGAGTTAAGCTTGTTAATAGCCAGGATCTCGAACCAGTGTTCCAACTATTGGACATCGGTACGAACCTTTAAGTTTTGATACTAATCTTGAATCAAATCGGGTTTAGAATAGAATAGAATAGAATATATTTTATTGTAAAACATGAGTATACATCATAACATATGCAAGGTCTTATAATAATGGTTAGATCTGCATGTTTTGCCATTTATGACGTACAAAAACAACATAATATTTGGTTTAAAATAACCACAAAAGATTGAGTCTAAACAAAAAAAACATTTTTTTTTTCCATCGTAATACTACTTAAAAAGAAGAACATGTACAGATTAGGTTTTATAGATTTATAATTCAAATTTTTTTTAATGTCGTAACTGCAGAAAAAATACAATTAATTAATTTCGTTCGTTTAAGAAATCCGATATGGTATAATAGCATTTATTAACAAGATATTTTTTAAAATGTATTTTAAATAGAGCAGTAGGCATTTGTCTAATAGGTTTTGGGATTTTATTATAAATCATTGGTGCTAAACAAAAAATACTTTTTCGCATCAAGGCCGTGGTTGACCTTGGTACACATAATTTATTATTATCCCGTCGATTACGAATAGATACGTCTGATAGTTTCTTGAATAGGTTGGGATTGGTTTGTACAAAATTTGCTATTTCATAAATAAATAAGGACGGCAGACTTAAAATTTTATACTTTATGAAATACTGTTTGCAACTATCAGTTATTTTCAAGCCAAACATAGCCCTAATACATCTTTTTTGTGACCTAAAAATAATATCTCTATTTGTACAGTTTCCCCAAAATAAAACTCCAAACCTCAATATCGAGCCGACTATACCATGGTAGGCAGTTATAAGGGCATCCGTACCTATGATAGGTTTTAGTTTATAGAGAGCATAGGCAGAAGAACATATTTTTTTATTTAATTCTTCTGTGTGTGCTTTCCAGTTCAGACGATTGTCAATGATTAGGCCCAAAAATTTAGCTGTATCCACCTTTTCAATAACGGTCGATTTGTATTGAACATTAACATTTGGTGCTTCTAAGCGTTGACTGAAGAACATAATTTTTGTTTTCTTTAGGTTGATCTTTAAATTATTGTTATCTAACCAGTTAATTATTGAATTGATTGTATTATTAATTTCCGATTCATACGTATCTTTATTTATACAATCAATAGTGACTGTACTGTCATCAGCAAAAAGTGATACTGGATATTTAGTTACTAGTGGCAAGTCATTTATATAGATTATAAATAATAAAGGACCCAATACGCTCCCTTGTGGGACTCCATATTTAACTGTACGTTTTTTAGATGAATAGAATTTGGGTTGAGGTTTTACATTGAGGTTCCAGACAGGAGTCTTTTTAGAATAGTGGATTTATTGAAATTGCAAGTCGAGTAGTTAGTTCTTTATTTCTTTTTTATTTAACCATGATGATTGTCCAGGAGCTCTTGAAAAATATTTTAGATTTTTTACATTTAGAATATATATAGTAGGTTCAATTTGCTTATTCTCAATATACAACAAAGTCATAAGACGGTAGGTAAATTTAAAAAGCACAGCATCCATGGTTTTCAAGGTTTTTAGCATTTTCTGTTTAATAAGAACAAAAACTTTTCGTAAGTACATCTCAAGAATGCAGTGAATTCGCTTCTTCGAACTTGTGGAAAACTAAGTAGATACCCATTTATTTTTCTTTTACCCGCACTGGGACAGTATTATTAATGTTTTTATTACTATTCTCGTGTAAGTGTCAATTTATCTTCTTGTCTATGAGAATATGGTTATTTAACGGGATATACTCTACATGGGTGGTTTCCCACAAGAATTTATGTCCTACTTCAGATATATCATCCCATGTATCCTATAGGTCCCCACAATATAAAGCAATTCAAAATTTAAGAAGGTTTTAAGGTATTGAGATTCCTGGGAGACCAAATTAAGTTTGGCTAAACCTAAGTATCAATTTGAATGTCTGATGGATAAATAAAATACTTTTCAATGAAGGTGTATTGAAATGAAACCTCTACTTAGGCACGTACTCCCACACAGGTATTTACCTGTTTGGGAGTAGGTGGGTACCTAGGTGGTACCTAGGTGTGTAGGTATATGACAACAAGCTTCACAAACAAACTCATTACTCCATACAATACAACTTCTATACAGCACTCAGAGCAAATTATTTTCTACCATTTATTAAAACGACCAAATCTTAGATCCATACAGCTTTCCTAAGCTCCTCCTACCTAGCAAGGCGTGGTGAGGCCACGCCCCAAGCCCCGCCCACTAGCCGTTTTTCCTGGAAACTTATGTAATATTTTCCCTCCCGGGTGGTGGGTGGACATTTGTCTTTACTAAGGACGAGCTCCCAGGATTATTAAATTTACCGAAGCAACATGGCCGAAGATTTATGTACTTTATATAGCACGCTATGTACTTTGATTTAGTGGTTTAGGTAGAAGTTCTTAGAATATATTTTATCTGTAAAGAATGGGTCTGCGTTACTGAGTTTTATTTGGAGAAGGTTTTTATCTAAAGTAAGAAACCTGACCAAGGTGGTAGCAGTCTCATTCATTTGCGTTCATATTGAACGACTTTATTTCGTTAAGTCTTCCCACTGTCACAGTATTTCGTCATTATGAACAGAATTGTCTTTATTCCTTTATAAAACGAATTCAAAACCTCATTATCCTTATCATTCGTATTGTTCTCGAAAACGAAAAAGACAACAAACCTTCAAAAGTAGTATTTCAAGGCTATCTATATATCATTAAACCTTCAACATTTAAACTAAATAAGATTATGGATACACCTAAATAATGAATGATGATGAGTGAAACATAAATTACATATTCATCATCATCATATCAGCCGAAAGACGTCCACTGCTGGACATAGGCCTCCCCCAAGTGTCGCAACAACAACCGATCCTGTGCGTCTCGCATCCATCGGCTATCCGCGACCCTCACCAGGTCTTCGGTTCACCTTGAGGCCTTCCAACGCTACGTCTTCCGATACGCATCTCAGTCTCGTCGGCATCGTTTCTTCCCCTACATATTATATATCTGAAAATATTGTTTGTTTTTGAAATAACTTCTTGACATATTCAAATGTATTATCCAAGGCACTTGAGTTTAACTTTATAGTAGGCGCCAGATAAATGTGGAATAAAGTACATTGACCTTTCCCTAATAACTGTTCATAGGTACCTGAACAATTAAATATGAATCGTTTTTCATTATTAGACAATGTTAAGGATCACGAGAGATGATGATTCGGGACAGCTTTGTGTCATTAATTCCGTTTTTCAAATTAAAAATGTCAATAATTGTAGGTGGGTCAATGACCGTTATTCCACGATTATCTGGCGCCTACTATAGTCTTCGAAACATTTATTACTAATCCAAAAATAACATAATTATTCAATGAATTTGATTTTGCGGTACCTATGCCAATACAGTTCCAGCTGCACATTTAACAATATAAGTAGCTATATCTGTTTCCTTACAGATAACTGTATCAACGGAAATACAGAAAAATGTGCAAACGTCAAAAGCCATTATAAAATTCACCGTTCTAATAGCTGAGAACCTGTTCTTCCCCGAAGTTCCAGATGTATGTACTCATATAAGAAGAGAACGAATTTTAATAATTCCAAAGACTGATAAACGAATGTTCACAAAAATTATTGCATAATAGAGAGTAGTCGATAAAATACTAGGAGGTACAAAGCAAAAACGTAAAATTCTACTACTACATACAACTTCGAATGTTATAGGAATATGTTTCCATGTATATTCTGAGGGTAGTGTGAAAATTTTTTGGCACGTTGGCAAGTCACAACCATGTAGCTGCATTTTTTTTAGTAAACATCCATTGCTATAAATATTTGTACTTAATTTATTCACTTTTTGTTATTTGCGCATAGAAAGACAAAACCTTATGATTTTCTAGTCATATAGCACACACATGTATAAGCTTTGTCGACACGCGAAGTACATTTATTTCAATTGATTTACAAATTAACAATAGCAACTACAATTAATAATAAAATTTTGAAACGGCTGGTTGACACTGCCCGTGACCCAAGAGCTGGCAATGCTGCCAGTCTCTTGGGCACATTACCAGCTGACAGCGTTGAGGACTTTTTGATGATATATTTTAGTTTTTTGTAAGTTTAGTTTATTTTTTAGTATAAGTTATTATTGTCAATTTGTACACACATATTTATCAAACTCGAAGAAACATGTGCACAATAAATTTCTACCTTTCGTCCACCTATTTCGCCATTTACCTATTTAAATAATACTTTAAAATTGATAAAACCTAGAGGTATATCAAAAGCTTTTTGTTTGCCTACTACAAAGGATTGCGTGTTTTCTGCACTATTTATCATAATAACCGACCCATCATCACTCGTCATCGCAAAGCGAAGCATCAATTTGACAGCTGCTTACAGCCGAAACATTCCATATTTTTCTTTGACTGTCACATCAGCATAAAAATTCAATTCACATAATAACTACTTGAATACTAAAAGAAAATTTGATAACTGTTATGCTCCTGTATTAATAAACTAGGTTTTTCTCGTGACTTCACTCCCCTCGTCTTTCCCATAGAAACGTGCGTTTTTCGGGATAAAAATTACGTATGTGCGATGGCGTAGATTTCTATGCGTGAAAGGACTTTTAATTTGGATGAATACACTTTCGGAGATTATGTCTCACATCCCAAATCCCAACTTACAATATAGAAAAATAAACAAAACTAAAATAACTTTCAGACCTAATCAGTCCTAAAAGGTAAAGTCTTTGTTGAATTAGTAACAGATTGTTTTTTGTATTAATATAAGTACCTACACAACTTTTGAAGTAAAAATAATTCTAAAAGTATGCAATGTTCACTTACGATGTTATTGATTTGCGTAGTCGTAAGTAATTTGCACTATAAAAGACCGTACGCACTAGTCCTCTTCGCATTCGGGTGTCGCAGCGGAACGTGAGTAATACCTAACTATCTTATTATTATTGGACTAATTAATCGTTTTTCTTTAATTTTTTGTTCAGCTGTATGTGTTTATGAGCTTATTTCATGTTTCTTTTCTCTTGGTCTATATTTCACGTATGCTAATATTTCTACAGGGATAAGTCGTGTGCAATTTATATTCCTAATCTAAGCCGCCATCTTGTGTTGCATTCCACCATGTGCTTCCGTGATTGCTATTGTTTGTTTTCAACCATAGGACTGTGGTTTTAGAATAAATTCCTCATTCAATTTTCCGCAAAAGAAGTAATCGGAAAAGTCTAATGCAACGTGGTGACGTAAGATTGCTGGCTATGGCTTAATGCTTTTTCAATCCAAGGCTAAAGTGGACCACTAGTCTGGTCGACGGTTTGTCTGTCTAAGCTCTTCCCTTCTATTCAAAGATATACCTTTTTTCAGTTCCTACCTAACATGTGCTTATAGAAAAAAGGGTTTTAATATTCTTTTATCCTTTGCAGTGAGCCAGGGTACCCGCAGATTCCGTGACCTGCAGCAGTATGGTAAGTTTCTTATAATCTGTTATCCCTTCAGGATTTTCATAAATGAAAGTGTTTTATTTGTTTCTTGCCTTTTTTCCTAGACAATCTGGTTCATTACCGAAACAAATTAATTTCGTAGCACAACGACACCAAGTGAGTGTTAAAACATTCAATTTAATAGTTAATAGCCCAGAAATTGTTGATGGACCACGTGGTTACCCCACGTGGTCATCAACTTTTCTTTTTACTTAGATACTCTAAGCTTATTAAATCAGAACCATGAAAAACCAGCAGCAATCCCCAGAATTTGACGGTTATTTTAAAGGACTATTTCATAACCATTTCCAAAGAATAGCCTCTTTCTTTAGCTGTTATCATTTGAGCTATTTCTTGATTGATTATTTTTGTTGCATCACAGAATGATCTAAACTTTTTTACCCAAAAACTGGCTGCTTCCAACAATAGACTTAAAACAAGGCTTCGTCCAGCCGTCGACTTTCGGAATATTATGCCATATCCTAAGATGTTCGTTCAAGGTCGATTACAAGCAGTCCTTCTCATCGAAGGAAGACCTGTGTCCCAACAGTTGGAACATAATAAGCGGATGGTACCCAGAGACCTGTGTTCCTACCCTGCAGTGGGAACATCACGTGTTGGTGAAATCAAGAACTTCTCACTAGTGCTAAACCACTTAATACAATCGTCGTAGGCCTTTCTCGACTAGGTACACTGGGGTCGGCTTTCAGTCCAAGCGGAGACATCTAAATACCAACATTTTACATTGAGCGACTGCCCAACCCAGTAACTGGGTAACACAATACTCTTGGGCAAAACTGCTGTCAATAATGTTCAAAGGACAGCCGGGAGCAACCCCAATCTTTTCCCAACTATTTTGGGGTCGGCAATCTACGCAGTTGCTGCTTAATACCAGCTACTTTTTTATGGGAAATCAAAGACCTCTTACGCCCTGGGCGGAGCGTGAGGGAATGTCAGACTCAACTGTTCCTTCCAATAACCTGTGTATTTCAGAGCCGTGGTAACTCTTTCGAACAATTCCGCAACTCTGGCAGAGTATTTCTTTTTTCAATGGACTTTATCAAAATCCTTGACTGACTAAAAACCACCCATGTTCCTTCAAATGCTCATTGCGTTCGAAACCCGCGGTAACTATTTCGAATAATTCTGCAACCCTGGTAGGCACTGGCCCTAGATAGAATCGGCCTAGCCTTTTCCCACCTAAAGTCTACTTCTTTTCGAGTTGATAGTTAACTCTTTGGATTGCTAGGGCCCAGCAGGTGGCTACGTTAAATGCAGCATCGGTTGCATTCATCCCCCAAAGTACAGGTTTGTGGGCACTAAGGTTGGGATCGGCTGGTAGTCAAACCGACTGCACCTGATTATAACTATGACACACGCTGATGCGAATAACCTTAATTAATTGTCCACAGGCAGGAGCCGCTACCGGTCCTGGCAACAGCAGCAGGCCCCGGCGCGCCCGGTGCCGCGGTCGCCGACGTCGCGCCCCGCCCGACGCCGCTCGCCCGCGCCGCTGGCCGCGCGACTGCCGCAGCTCTGGATGAGCGCCGAGCAGTACCACGCGCCATCTTCTTTTATTACTTTTTTTGTTTTATTTTGCTTTATTTAAGGGTGAGATTTATTTATTTATTAAACACTTTAAGCACACAAAACATGTACAAAGGCGGATTTAGTGCCACATGCATTCTCTACCAACCTTTGGGTTTCAATTTAGTTCTTTTTTCTGATTTGTTAAACCCTAAAGTTGTCCTGCTTAGGCCAGTTTCATACATACATTTTTCAAATCGACCAAGTCGTTTCACTGTGACGATTTCATGATAATCAAAAAAGTCGACGAGAGTGCAATCTTACTAAATCTACGTAACTTTCTATTCAACACGGAGTCACGGATCAACTGTTAATTCAAGCTATGTGTGCTGCAATACATTCAGCTTTGTCGATAAATTGTTCGACTGTGTGGTTTTTTGTTTGTTTTTATCAAGCACCTACCTAGTTGCTGGTATGCGGATCTCCATTAATTCCCATATACTTTTGACACACAGCTAAACATTTTAAAAATTGCATCTATGCGGATGGCCTTAGTAAACAGCCAGTTTTTAGAACGTAATTATCGATATAAATTTCTTACACGTTTCCCAATTTATTTGGGGTCGTCACAATGCATTATGTCTTCTTCCAGACTACTCTTTTAGTCGTCATCACAGTGGCGCCCTCTTTCGAGTGTGTGGTTCGATTCACACAAATTTGATTGTCTCAAGAATTTTGTTGCTCGCTAATATTAACCTATACAATTATGTCATGCTCAACATAGTGGGCTCAAGATTTTCTTCCAAAATCTTGTATTAGGTATTCATTTAAATGCACTCATATTTCTAGCCAATAGTTTCTATTCAAAATACATACATACATACTCTCAAAGACAATCTTTACTCAATGCCCCCTATAACTTTATACTTAAAGAAACCCATAGTTTAGCAAATGTTTTCCTACCACCTCTCATTTTTTTTTTGACGGTGACCACTCGCAGTTCAGCACACTAAGGCTGGTTACTGCTAAACCGAACTATCCTGTGGTGGCCTGAATTTAAGGCCCCCAGCCAGGGCTTACAAACTAGATAAAAAAAACTACTTAACCGCTCGACCACCTCAGTGAAAATTAAGGCTTCACAGAACCTTTCTTACTGATTCTAACATATTTTTTCTTTTGTTTCAGGTGTATTATACATTCGCTTAAATGTATTAGTTAAGAAATTGGGTGGTGGTGTAAGTAGAAGATAGTACGTTGAAATCCTCCGTTCCTGTGAGATAGCAGGCACTGTATCACAGACACTTTTCCGTTGCTAAGTTAAAGTATAGTTCCGCCGTGTGAGTTCTATATCTCATGCGAATCGTGTGTATATACAAATAAGTTTTTCCTTTCGTAGTCAGCAATGTCCATTAAGTATAAGTTACAGGTAAAAGAAGTTTATTTTAGAGGTGTTGTTCACCTATAGAACCATATAGATTTAAGTATGATTATCGTCATCCGTATCACTATGCATCTTGTTAAAATTTGTTGACGGAATACTCTTGACTTGTTACAGATTAAAAGAAGTTGTGATGTGTATTTTTATGTTTTTATTATCTGTCCTTAATCCTTACACACGTATGCTCACAGATTACACAAGGGTGAAGAACTGAAGATAGATTTCCAAGCCATTGTGCATATGTATGTTCATATGATTTCGGTGTGTATGTACACTCAACAAAGCTATTTGGTATGCAGGCAGCTAACTTGCAACTACTTTTAAACAATGTTGTGATTGTGTGACAATTATTGTACACCACACTCGTAAGTACGTCATTAGCATAAAAAGTTTTAACACACATTAGAAATATTGGCAGTGCAGTGGAAAAGTTAATATTTTTGTCTGTATACCAAATAGCTTTGTTGACTGTACCTCTACACACAGCAAAATCAAATTTGAGATAATAATTAGTTAAAATTCATCTTACTGTTTAGGCTACAAATCGTGCCAAAAAAATAGATACACAAACATAGTTACAAGCTCTCGAAATACATACATACTATAAGTACTCTCAAAAATGATACCCTCCTTCTGGGGTAATAAAGTGTCGTCACAGAATATATAATAGTGTGTCGTGCCTATATTCACTAACACCAGGCGACACCTCAATATAGGTTATACCTAAATGGAAGCATACTGCGCAACCAATAACTAGCAAGCTTATAACAGTTTATCATTTACGTAACTAAGACCATGCAAATTGCTCATTGAGTCAAACAATGTTTCGGCGATGCGCCATCGGTACACGGTGGACATCCCACCCATACGCACAAAACGTTATGGGGAATACTACCATAGTGCATTCTAAAGTAGAGCAAAAACGTGTCGTTCCCTGATTGCTCCAGCCTGGGGGTCTTTAAGTCAAGTGTGAATAAGTCACTTCTAGGCAAGCGTGCTCCATTATCGACCACATCATCGCTTACCTTCAGGAGAGAATACGAATGATAGAAAACTTAACCTCGACCATGATCTCAATAATATTTTCCTACAGCAACAGTCATTTAATAATAATAATAATTTAATTCAGAACAAAATTCCATGTAAAATGATTAGTAAGACTTAAAAACTATGTTAGTACCTTAAAACTACTTATTTATTTACATTAAATTATATCTGAACGTTCACACTATGCACCCTATTCCAGTGCCGCACAATAGGGCACGCCACGCTTTCTGGTATGCATTTACCCACATCAAGTTTTTTTTTACCAAGTCAGTCTTCAAGTTCTCTGACTAAAATATTAAAACCTATAAACGTTACCAAGGATGACATAAAACAAAACATAATCCCGACCAAACCGTGGCCATTACAAAGACTTTATAGCCTAAAATAACTTGAACACTTTACAACAACATTATAAGGGAACAAGATGGCGTTGGCAAAAAGCGTCGCCAGTAACAGATGATCTTCATTTAAATATTTTCTAGGGACATCGGGGGTGTTTCGAGTAGGTACCCCGGGCTGGAACACAGTGGCCGAGTTTTTTTGTGAGGTATTTTATCTGACACCGACTTTTTTTAGTTTTCATTGTGAAAGTAATATAAGTAGATCATGAAACAAATTGTACTTACAGCAAGGTATTTCGAAGGTAGTACTTAGTTGTTTACACTGTCGTAGTCATAATTAGACAACTCTTATTAATTACCACGGTTCAGTAAACTACAACCTAAAATAATAAGTCTCTTAATAAAAGTAAGACTAATTTTTTTTGACCTGAAGTGTAATTACTTTAGAGCTTTAGGTACCCCTCACGGGGTTTCATAGAAAGTTTGAAGCCCTAATTCTTGGAAATTATTGAACGGATTTTGTTGCAACTTTGGACGCATACACAAGATAACTAGGTACATAAATGTAGCTGAGATCTTTATGAAAATGAGTTATTTGAAAAAACAAACACTTGAAAGACGTTTATGAAACACGTAACGCTTGGAGTAAATGCTTCTAAGTAGCTATTTGAATATTCAAGCAAGTTGTATTGCAATTCATGTTAAGAAAATCAAGAACACTGATTGACATTTAATAATAATATCAATATATTATTAAACTAGCGGACGTCACGCGGTTTCACCCGCGTAGTTCCCGTTTTCGTGGGAATACGGGGATAAAATAAAGCCTATGTTACTCGCTGATAATGTAGCTTTCCAATGGTGAAAGAATTTTTGAAATCGGCACAGTAGTTTTTGAGTTTTTTCATTACAAACATACACACATACAACAATACAATTTTTTCCTCTTTATAATATTATTAGTGCAGATGTCGAAGTTAACGTTTTTTCAGTACCCGCTTCTGGCGTTTCACGATTTCAAAAATATTACCCTAGAAATATCCCAAACTGTCAGAAAAATGAAAACTCACCCCGTGCGTAGCGCCAATGAGATGCAGGCGGGAGTCAATACCGCGGGATCAAAGCCGGCCAGCGGGCCACTTAGCGACGATATTAGTGCCTCGACAACACTGTTTATACTCTTCACTGTGATGGGACAATCGTTTCAGTGCTACATTAAGGTTTAATTAAGGTTCATTATTTCGCAAATAGGTCAATAATCACACTTTGTAAAACACGTTTTTTGTAAAATTAAACTAGATGAGGTCGGTGTTTCCTAGCTAAGTACCCTGAGATGAAACACCGTGACAAACTTGCAGTCTCTTTTAAAGTCTGGTATTGTGGTCTAATCATATTAGAATCATGTAAGTCAAGTTCTGAGGTTTGTTTTGAAGTAGGATCATTTAAAACGATATTAGTGCCTCGACAACATTTGTTTATTGTGGTGGGACCAGTGTTTCAGTGTCGCTAAAGTAAGATTTTGTATGCGTGGCCTTTAAATCGGGATACAAAAATTTCATGTGTTAATTCAGTTATCAAAATTATCTGAGTGCCAAATATCATCCAAATCGGTTGAGTAGTTTTGCGTGAAAGAGAACACAAACTGTGGCGTTTATAATAGTAGTACAATTAAACTGAAATGAAAAAAGTATTACTGAACCTAGGAGCCCGAATAATTTACCTAAGTAATTATTATATTGATACAAGTAAATTATTTAGGTCCTGGCATCCAGTGCCTTTATTACTTCTATCTTAAACATAAGCTGCTTCTCGACCTTAAAAAAATCCTACAGTTCTTTCAAATTAACCTGAAAAAATCAAGCATAATATAATAATGCAGTACGTCAATCGAAACTCATTTCAATACACAAATTACTCAATTTCAAAACAGCAAGTCACATAAAATTGGTTGCAACGAAACCAATTTAGAATTCCTTTGAATCCTACTTAAATGTATCAGTGAGTACCTACACATTAGCATGTATATGACGTCAGACAGGTACAAATGTCTTTACAAAGCTATCGGCTTGCCTATAAATTGAAATGAGACTGAATTAAAATATAAATCAAAAGAGGATTTTTCCCGACACGTCGACGCGACGAAATTGGAAAAAATCTACAGCGACACGGGAGGGGGAGTGCGTCCGTTGACACATACGGTACGTGATAGTGGGCGAGTTTTTCTTATTTTTGGTATTATTGCGTTTAATAAAATATCGGAAAGCAATTCTTTATGTGCTTGTAAGTATCGAGTGTTTTTAACAGTTTCAGCATTAATTAAATGTAAATCGACTTCCCAGTTGTTCTTTTTTTGTGAGTTTTATGCCAACACCGCACCTAACTTTTTTATGAACAAATTATCATACACTTGTCTTCCTCGATCAATAAGTAATGAAAACCGGTCACTACAGACAGACTACCTGCATATGTTTCCACGTCCACAGTATGTAGCAACAGCCCTATTGTTCCTTGTAGGGATATTTTCAGAATCGATATCCGCTGGAAACAAGTCAAGTCATTTTTGAAAAATTGTCAGTTTAAAAATTACAACAAATACCTATTTTTAAGCTTTATAATATTTGGCAAGTAAAACTGATTGCTAACCACTGCACCGCCGCCTGTACTGCAACTGCGCACAGGCAATACTGCTCTACGCTAGGTCATATGAAGTACAGCTGGTCGATTCTGTAAACATTTCGAAGGTAAGCTGCAGTACCTAATCAAGATGACTGGCCTGTTGGTCGAGTGGTTAGTGACCCTGACTGCTAAACCGGAGGTAGTGGGTTCGATTCCCACCCAGGACAAATCATTGTGTGATGAGCATGATCATTTGTTCTGTGTCTGGGTGTAATTTGTCTATAATATGTATGTATTTAGAAATATATAAGTATGTTTATCAGTTGTCTGGTTGCCGTAGCACAGGCTCTGCCTAGTTTGGGATCAGATGACCGTGTGTGAGTTGTCCCAAGATATTATTATTATTTATTATTATTAAGATGGAATGACAGCTCACTTCGTGATCACATGACATCTTGATTATATGGATTGACAGCTCCCCTCGTGATCACTTCACCCAAGCCTTCACTTCGTCATGTTTACATAATCGACCGGCTGATGTTAAACTATAATTTTTATCAATGTGTCGAATTTAAACGTAATCTGATTGTATACAATATTTTGGCCAATAATTGATTATTTGTTTGATTATAACTTCATTAATAGAGGAGCTCCTGGCTAAACTATAACAGCCGCACAGGTCGATTTTCAAAGTTAAGTAACGCTTGCCGATGTCGGTCTGTGGATGGGTGACCATTTTAACATATCGAGATTCCTCCGTGCCTCGGAAAGCACGTTAAGCTGTTGGTCCCGGTTGTCATTTGTAGATCTTTGGCAGTCGTTACGGATAGTCAGATCCCAGAAAATCTGACACCAGTCTTGACAAGAAGTACCATGTTACACAATTAATGGGTTGTGGAACTCTGGTAGGCAGCCGCTCCACGTAAAATACTGATATTCAGCTGAATCTGGTTTGACTAGGAGCCGACCCCAATACAGTTAGGAAAAGCCTAGGCAGACGATTATAACTTATTTTTTATGAAATTTCTATGGGACTAATCGGAACGTATATCCTTTCACATAAAAAAATAATGTTTCAAAGTGATTCATATCTACATGACGGAGTTATGAGGTAACACACACAAAAGAAACGTATTGAGAACCATCTCCTTTTTTGAAGACGGTTAAAAATTGTACCTACTTAATTCGATTTGGTGTACTATGCTTTTAAATTTATCTATCCAATCACCTAACAAGGTTTTTGAGATGTAACTTCAACCCCACTTTTAATATAACGTGTTACAATGAACACAGTCACCTCGCAAGATAATAAGAGTGTCCCCGTCCATATTAAAGCGCGGAGCTCTTACAGACGTTCTGTAATACAAACTCATTTAAATATACATGATGAAATTGAAAGAATTACGTCGGGGAGCGGTTTGTTCGGAAAATTGTGTGATATACTGTCTTACATCGTACGGTGGGAAATGAAATGTGTTTCTGTCTTAGTTCCTTACTTTCTACTTGCAATATTTTTTTTAATTTTTTGGTTGGTACAAATTTATTTATAATTTCAACGAAGGCTGTGGAAATTTGTAAGTCAATAGATAACGAAACAGATTTCGGGAAAATATAGCTCCTTAATTTGAAATAATTTATAAGTACAATGTAATACTTTATTGGTAGATTATAGTAGGCGCCAGATAAATGTGGAATAAAGTACATTGACCTTTCCCTAATAACTGTTCATAGGTACCTGAACAATTAAATATGAATCGTTTTTCATTATTAGACAATGTTAAGGATCACGAGAGATGATGATTCGGGACAGCTTTGTTTCATTAATTCCGTTTTTCAAATTAAAAATGTCAATAATTGTAGGTGGGTCAATGACCGTTATTCCACGATTATCTGGCGCCTACTATAGGTACTAAAATCTATACCTACCATCTATACTTCTATACTAATATAATAAAGCTGAAGAATTTGTTTGTTTGGACGCGCTAATCTCTGGAAGTACTAGTCGAATTTGGAACTTTTTTTTTGTATATGATAGCCACATTCATAAGGAAGGCTGTTTGGGAACGACAAAAACGGGATATGCGCGTACGAAGTCGCGGGCAACAGCTAGTATATTATAAATGTGAAAGTGAGTTTATACCCACAAACATTCATGAAAATCGGTTGATTTTGATGAATGTTTGTACACATACCTACAGTTGTGACCCTGGCGACAGTTAGGTACAGGCTGCTTAAACGCGAGTGAAGCCGCCGGAAAAAGCTAGTTTTAGGTAATCCTACTTAATTAATATTATAAACGCGAAAGATTGTATGGATGGATGGATGTTTGTTACTCTTGCACGCAAAAACTACTGAATGGATTTTGATGAAATTTGGCACAGTGGTAGATTATAGTCTGGAATAACACATAGGATACTTTTTATCCCGGGAATATGTTCCCTTGGGATAATTTTCGCCAATCACGCGGGTGGAGCCGCGGGCGGCAACAAGTAGTTACTATTTTGCACAGGCAAACTAAGATACGCAGATATCCAACTAACCACATATAGGTATCGTATAATCGTACATACTCTTTAGATACTTTACTACCATTTAAATACTAAATACCGTATGAAACATCTGCTATCGGATATATTTAGACTAAAATCAAAGAGTAAGAACCCTGCCTTGTACCCCTGCACTTTGAAAAGAAGAAGTTACTTTAACAAAACATGAAGAGGGGAACAGCTGTTTGATAACTTTTTTTTCTCATACTAGGCACTACGAATTGAATAATTGTTTTGAGCAATGTATGAAACAAATGAAATTTAAAAAAAAATCCTTGTAATTATCAAATTTAAAATGTTGACTTTAGGATTTTTCAATATAATTACTTACTCAGAGGGGAACAGCTGTTTGATAACTTTTTTTTCTCATACTAGGCACTACGAATTGAATAATTGTTTTGAGCAATGTATGAAACAAATGAAATTTTAAAAAAAAATCTTGTAATTATCAAATTTAAAATTTTGACTTTAGGATTTTTCAATATAATTACTCAACTTACGCCTTTATTAGAAAGATTGTGACCTGATGAACGACTATAATATCGATACTAATCAACCTATTATTAGGATACCTCTTAGTGCTACATTGAACAGCCGAAACATCCACAACTTGCTTTCAGGAACAAACAACAGCCACACCCAGTTCTCGAACCATCTCAAAACAACCCCTCCAATCCAGCTGAAACCAACTTTAATAAAAGACACTAGCATTATTAAAGCCAGGGAGACAGCTACACAAGTATAGCCCACTCCATTACAGCGAAGAGCTTTCTCGCTGAGGGCCATCAAAGAAAAATAATCCATCTGAAAACACTTGACACAGTTGGGCGGCCCCGCCCATCCGCCCGCCCAGCGCACGCCACGCCCCGCCATCTTGGAACCTGGAGGCTCCTTTTTACCGCAGAACTTGCTCTGTATATTTTAACTAAAGTTATCTTAGTCCTGAATGCTCCTGAATTAGTTTTGCGCCAACATCGACTCGGTAGAAGGTGTATTTTATATTATAGTTGTTTGTTTTCTGCGTAGTTAATGTTGGAGTTTGTCTTGGCATTTTGGTTCTATTAAACTACCCTCCAGGTAGCTTAATTGAGTCTTGGTCTGGATATAGAGTTGGCTGAATAGGATATAAAGTAAAGGGACCATTTTGAGAAAAAAATTGACATACACAGTGGTTTTTCAAATCCACTTCTCCAAAGGCCAGATTGTTTAATGATGTAAAAGTTGTAGGTCAGTTTTTATGAGATTGGTGTTTCATGTACGAGTAAGATGTCAAGCGTTTTACGTTAAAAAATAACGTCTGCCTTCTCCAAAAACAATGCCAAACATATTTATGGCAGTTTTAGCTGAGAACGATACAATCGACTAGGTCGTGACAAATAATAGATCGTATTTTCCCAAAAGAATATTATAATCATGAAGCCGACGGTAAACTATGTGGGCTATTGAATTTTCCTAACTATTCGACCATTTTTGCTGTTACTGACGTTTTTTGGCCAAACTTTATGTTGTATCTAACGCCTAAACTAAATCGGTTGATCCTAAATCCCTGAAGCTAAGGCATTATTTGATCTCAAATAAAAATATCATCCAAATATTTTTCTATAATACAAGATGAATTTAACCTTCTGAACGCCATTGTCACAAATATATGACAAACGAAAATTTACCCTGTACGCCAAATGTCACAAAATGTAACAAAAAATACAGCGAATTAGTGGCTTAGCGACGGGGGCACGCCGATGCGTTTATGCTACGGCGTTCAAAATAAAAGCTCGTGGCGTAATATTAGCAGCCACACGGGTCAAGTTTAGAGGTAAAACTACACTCGGCCCGTGTATGCATGACCTTCCACTACATACGGAGTTTCCTCCGTGCATCGTGAAGCACGTTAAGCCATTGCAAAGGGCTTGGGGTGGCATTTTGGGGTGGTTTGGGATCTACCTCCTAGCGGTCCACCCCGGGCAACGGCACCACAGGCTTGCCTGTGGTACGGCTGAACGATCTCACTTAAGCGGTGGTAGGCTCCGCAAGGAGCCGCCTGGCTCGCGACCACCATCCCACCGGATTCCGGCGCCAAGCAGCTTGCTGTGTTCCGTCGGTGTGTGGGAGTGCCAGTGCCTTTGGGGGGAGAAGGAAGTTGTCAGTTGCGCTGCTCAGAACCGGTCTTGGTCTCTTGGCAACACTTGCCGGGTAACTCATTTTGGAGGGTAGCGGGATCCGAAGCACGGTGCCAGCCGTTGGCCGACCGCAGTCAGTAGGGGGCCCAAGTAGCACGCCAGCCACGTGCCAAAGGCTGCCCCGCCAACTCGCGAAAAATCCCGGTATGTTCCACCGTGCCAGCCGGCGACTGGATGGGAGGACCCGGTGGCCATATCCGGGGGGGTTCGGGCGTCCCCGCAGTCTCCATATGAGTTCCCCATAGGTTTGATTAGCTCTAGTGTTCCACTTGGTTCACTGAGCAGCGCCTCGACAATTCGACTTTTTCCCCCCAACTACTCGATAACATGCCAAAAGTTAAACAGAAGAAAAAGGGTAAACAACGGCTGCACTTCCTCCCACTTAAAGTGCACCTCACTAATATCAGGGGGTTGCACTCCAATCTCGATCCGGTCCATCATCACCTTGAGGCCGAGAAGCCGCACCTGTTTTTTCTGACGGAGACGAAGATAGCAACCCCGTTGGACGTGGCGTACCTCAACTACCCGGGTTACTCTCTTGAACACAAGTTCAAGAAGCAGGCTGGGGTCTGTGTGTACGTCCGCGATGACATTTGTTGTCGTCGTCTCCGTTGCTTTGAGAAATCGGGTTTTTCTGCCATATGGCTACTTGTGGACACTGGCGTGGAGAAATTTCTCTACATCGGCGTTTACCGATCGCACAGTGGTGACCAGGAGACAACAGCACTATTCAATTTCCTCGTGGAGTCGACTGACGTAGCCCAACAACGGTACCCAACAGCGAAGCTCATTTTTCTGGGGGACTTCAACGCCCACCATAAAGAATGGTTGTTCCCGTACCAGAGAACTGACCATGCTGGGTTAGAAGCGCGCAAGTTTGCTTTAACGCTAGATCTAACCCAGCTGGTGAATGTGGCAACTCGGGTACCGGATGTTGACGGCCATACACCCAATTGCTTGGACCTTCTGCTGACAACTGATCCGAACAGTCACTCAGTATCGGTCTCAGCCCCGCTGGGAACATCTGACCACTGCCTGGTGAAATCCGTGTCGACCTGCTCTCCTCCAGATGAGAGCCCTAGAGGCACGAGACGAGTATGGCGATACGAGTCAGCAGATTGGGATGAGATGCGGCACTTTTTTGCGTCTTATCCATGGCGGCATGTGTGCTTTTCCTCGGGTGACCCGTCTTGTTGTGCCGACATGATTGCGGACGTGATTCGGCAGGGGATGGAATATTTCATTCCATTCTCCGACATCCCGCTCGGTCACAAAACCCGGCCTTGGTATAATGCAGAGTGCGCCCACGCTGAGGCCCGAAAAGAGTCTGCCTACCAAGCTTGGGTCAAGGCCCGCGACCAAAAAGTTAGAGCACGCAGGGTTCGCGCGAGGAAGAGAACTTTTAATTCTGCCGCTAAGTTCTGCAAGCAAGTTCTACGTGGGGCACGTTTTGACCATGTCGGACGTATCGGGGCAAAACTAGCATCTCATCCTCCGGGTAGTAAACTGTTCTGGTCCCTTTCGAAAGCGGTTGAAATGAACTTTTGTCGGCCCACTTTACCACCAATGCTGAAACCTGATGGGTCACTGGCCCACTCTGCAAGTGAGAAAGCAAATTTATTTGCATCTTCCTTTGCTAGCAATTCACGTCTGGACGCTGGCTCCAAGCAACCACTAACTGTACCTCGTTACTGTGACTCTTCGATGTCGGAGATTGCAGTTCACATGAAAGAGGTACGAAGAGTATTGTGCAGTCTAGACGTGAACAAGGCCAGCGGGCCTGACGGCATTTCAGCGAGAGTGTTGAGGCAATGTGCGCCTGAACTGTCTCCTGTGTTGACACGCTTGTTCCGCCTCTCTCTTGAAAAAAGAACGGTGCCAAAATCCTGGAAGCTTGCGAATGTACAGCCTGTGCCAAAAAAGGGCGACCGTGCAGACCCTGCTCATTATCGACCGATCGCCATTACCTCCATTCTGTGCAAGGTTATGGAAAGGGTACTGAACAGTAAGTTGCTGACCTACCTTGAAGGCAATGATCTCCTCAGTGACCGTCAATATGGCTTTCGCCGGGGACGGTCAACTGGCGATCTTCTTGTGTATATCACGCACTGCTGGGGCGAAGCCATCGAGAAACACGGCGAAGCACTTGCTGTATCGCTCGATATCTCGAAGGCCTTTGATAGGGTGTGGCACGCAAGTCTACTCAGCAAGCTTCCTGCTTATGGCATCCCAGCTGATTTTTGTAGCTGGATATCAGACTTCCTTAGTGAACGGTCGATCCGAGTAGTCGTTGACGGCTGCTTCTCTGACCTCATGGCTATTAATGCCGGAGTTCCTCAGGGGTCTGTTCTCTCTGCAACTCTTTTCCTGCTGCACATCAATGACCTGCTTCAGCCTGGTATTGTTGGGTATGCAGATGACAGTTCGGTTTCAGAGAGATACTTGTCTAGCGCAAAAACCAGCGGGGAAGAAGTTCGTTCCTTGAGAGAGGCCATGGTAGAGCGGACAAATTTGACCTTAAGTCTTGTCTCCCAGTGGGGTGATGACAATCTGGTCTCTTTTAACGCCACCAAAACACAAGCATGTCTTTTTACCGCGAAAAGGAGTCGTTTCGACCTAACTCCGACTTTTCGGGGTACATCTGTTCCTGTAACCGATCGGCTCGAGCTCCTAGGCATGGAGTTGACAACCAGTCTCAACTTTGGTGCCACCATTGAGCACAAAGCCCAAACTGCGGCCAAAAAGCTGGGCATCCTAAATAGAGTGAAGCGATACTTCACGCCTGGACAGCTTTTAACCCTCTACAAAGCACAAGTCCGATCCTGCATGGAGTATTGCAGCCACCTTTGGGATGGCTCAGCTAAATACCAACTTGCCGCGCTTGACTCGGTGGAACACAGAGCTAAAAGGCTCATTGGCGACGTAAGACTGGTGGATGCCAAGCTTCACAGCTTGGCTCATCGCCGCAAGGTTGCCTGCTTGTCGGTCTTCTACAGATTGTACTTCGGGGAGAGTGTCCAGGAACTCCACGATCTCATCCCACCGGCCCCCTTCTACCATCGGACATCTAGACGCACTGCAAGTTACCATCCCTACCTTGTTGCTATTCCACCAATTCGCACTAAACGTTTCCAAACGTCTTTTATAATGCGCACAGCAAAGGAGTGGAACTCTCTGCCTGCGTCTGTGTTTCCGAACGCATACAACCCTAATCTCTTCAAAATTAGAGTGAACAGGCTTCTTCTGGGTAGGCTCGCTCCATCGTCGACTTTGTCTCTGTCATCTATGACCTAGACTAGAGTCAAGAGCAAACCCATATTAAATAAAAAAAAAAAAAAAAAAAAAAAAAAAGGGGCATCGTATTTCCCAGTTGCTAGATTGTGGAGGTCTGATAAGCAGTCACTCCATCTAAGATACTGGTCTTCAGCTGCATCCGGTTAGAACGGAAGTTGGGAAAAGGCTAGACAGATTGATTAAATTATGTGATTTTTTTCACAAAAAAGAAGTGCAGTACGAAATAGATCCATTCTTAACTAGTGTATCGTCAGCCTGCCGAATCTTTTTCATATATACATTTTAGTATTATAATGGTTGTTATGCAGCGCGAGTAACCTTGTAGTTATACTGTAGTATAGTAACTTGGTGTTAATGTCCTTGGTTTATATTTCTGTATTCTATCAGTGGAGATCTTTAATTGGCTTTTAGACTAATATACTGTCCTTGATCTGGATGTTTTAGTTATAAGTCTCCCATGTTATTTAAATAAATAAATAAAAATTATTGTCAAAACAATCACAGCCATGTGCAACTGTAAATAACAGTAACCATGTAACTGCAATGTCTTTTCTCTCATAAACAAATAAGTTCGAGTCAAATTTTTGCTGATGTCCAATGCTGTTTATTTATTGTCACCTTCAAATATCAGCCATCGCTTTTTAAACGTATGAGTACCAATCCTGTTACATAAAACATATTCGAAGTTGGTCAGTAGATCTGTTGAGTTGTATTACGCAAAAATACACTTGTACTGAAAATTCAAGTAGTTACTAAAAGCCTCGAGTTACGAGTAACTGATGTAAGTTAAACTTAAAATTACTTACTGCACACGAATTTTTCTTTATTTTTGGGAAAAATAAAGAACGACATCATTTAATTTTGAATTAAATACAAAACTAACATTAAGTAGTAAAGGACCATCAAAACCCAACTCTTTGAAAGTCCAAAACAAACATCCTCAAAAGATAAACTTCAAACAGAGTAAAAAATTGCTTGAGTCGATACGTTAGGATCGTCCATAGTACGTGATCAAAACGTTGAACAAACTCAATCCCCAAAGAAAAACACGGGAGATTGGGAGCTTTCATCGCAAAGCGAGAGATATCAAAAAATACATCGGACGGTCGCTCCGCGCTTTATTAAGAATAAATTTAGGGAGGACGCAGAGGCCACAGTTGGTCCGAGTCACGGGAAGTGAGCGGTTTGCGGTAAGATGTAAAATTTGAATCTAAATTGCCAGTAGTGTTGTCATCATAGTTGGTGTTTTTTCTATCATGTAATTTACGTGTGAAAAATAATCTATAAAGGTGAAATTAAAAAAGATATGCTTTACCAAAAACAATAAGAAAAACAATCTTAAAATACCTGAGGTACAGGTTAACCCGAGTCTAGGCTAGATCCTAATATTGTGTACCATTTTAGTTCATAAGTTTATGGCCTATAGTGTTGTAAATTTTATTATTTTCAATTCAGTAATTTATTCTTTCAGTACCTACAGTCGGTCTACGAAAATCTTGGCAATGTATGCCAAAAATTATCAAACTACGATAAGAACGCCTGAGTTAACTCAAGAGCAAGTGATAAGATACCTTCATCAAATTGACAAGCATAAGCATAATTAATCAGCCTATAATGTTCCTACTGATGGGACACACCTCTTCTCTGTGAGCTATGCTGTAATGCTTCACGGAATCTGTATCGGAACGACCGCAGATAAGAAAGTCCCACCATATGTCTTCGAACATGCCGAAAAAACAAACTGAATAGTGAGCAACATATCCGCAAGATGATTGTACACAAGGACAACCACTTCATCCCGCCCCGCTACCTCTCAGCTCCACTCCCCGCTACCGCCTATGCCTTGCCCCTCAATAGTGCGAGGTGCCTATCTTCAGACTAATGCATTTATGCAACAGACGCTCGCAGGATCGATACAGCGCGTAATTTGACGAAAATATTGTGGGAACCTTTTGTTTCTTACTTTGCTACTTTTATATTTGAAAAGAGGGTAGTTTACGACGGTTTATTACCTCTCAATTTTAGTTTGGAGGCTTATGTGAGGTAGTTTTCTTTGAGGGAAGTGATGAGTGAAATCTTTTAAGGTGAAAATGACCGCGCTATTTTGGGGTCTGTTTTAACAATGCTTTTTGTGCAATGTATTAAAGGAGTCCTCCGTAGACTGACACTATTTTACCCACCCACTTAAAAGCTGAATTCAAACAATCCTAACCTAATATTATGAATGCGAAAGTGATTTTGTTTATTACGCTTTCACGCGCACGCCTAAATCGCTGAACCGGTTTTGATGAACTTTGGTACACAATTAGATGAGGCCCTGGAAACGATTTTAGGATACTCTTTTTACGTAAATCGATATTGACACGAGAAAAACGCGAGCAAAAGTTGGTTGATGATAATATGATTGGGCATAGAGTCAATGGTGTCAGGATCGCGCATATATATATTTTTTTTGGTATAAGAAATCATCAAATGGCTCCTTCCGCTCTGGGCGGAACGGAAGGGAGTGTCAGACTCTTACTGACTAAAGCCCATCCATGTTCCCCCTTTGCGTTCCGCGGTGACTCTTTCGAACAAATTCCGCAACCCTGGCAGGCAATCAGCGATTGGTAGGTAGGAAGGTTGTTAGGCCATTGTTAGGTAGGTACGTACCATCGATCTTCAGCGTCATAATTAATTTTAATGCCAAATTCAATTTACTAAGGGTGTGTATCATTATAAGCCTATTGTTAGACACACAAATTCCATAACTTGACGGTCCAACATTAGTCCAAAATGGTTCATCTTATCAATACAACCTGCCCAAGCTTTCTTTTAACCTTTTGCGTGTCTACCACAGATTTTTATCGTCCAATCCTGACCAAGCCCTTAAGTGTAACTGTCCGACTTAAGACATTTGGAGCATTTTTTCTTATGTCGAACTGTGTAACTTAAGACACGCAAAAGGTTAATCTGAAATCTCATCCCACGCGTCCGCCATCTTGCTGCAATCAATCAACGTCTCATTAATATTACTTGGAAACTCAACAACAGCGATACACATGGCCGCAAACAACCCAAATACATTTATTCGCCGTAAATTTCCCGAACACAATCGAAGTCCTGACCTGAATTCAACGTAAAACCCCAGGAAAGCTATAGGTAGATGTATAGAGAGTATATACAGAGACAAATAAAAGTTTCCTTTTACCTCCACATAGATGAGAAATAAATAAAAAGAAAGGTAGAAGTGAAGCAAGGCAGTCTTAACAAGTTGCGAGTAAATCCGATTTGTGAGGGTATTTGAATAAGAGGCAAAGCAGAATTTGAATAGCTTTCGAGAATTTTGTTGCTAAAATAACAACAGAAGAAAATAAAACCGTCCGATTGTTCTGCGCGTAATTCCGAGGCGAATACGACGATAGAGTTCTTTATCTTGGAGCGGATCTAGGGAGGATGTTATTTTTAGCGCATGTGGATCGATTTATTTTGATTTCAGGTCATGGCTGTTACAAAAATATTATGACAGATGAAACTCTTCAGGTGGCTTGGATTCAACTGGGAACATATCTTGTCATTCAAGAAATCCACGAGAAGCGACGTTTAATAATAGATACTTCTGCTGTTTAAAAAGTTTGAATGAGTATCTGATGTATCGAACCAATAAGCAATTACAGCATAAGCTATCTTTCATAAATACAACGTGCGAAACGAAACGAAAAAACATATATCAGCTGTTCAGTACGTTTCATCGAGCTTTGTGCACATAAATGTACCTAAAGGGCAACGATTTTTTTTAAACTCGACTACTTAAATGTACTGACCAGCAGATTTTTTTTTTTCGCGATTTCGCGGGCCCGTGGTAAAAGTTGTTCAAAATTATGAGTACAATGACCCCCTTTCAGATGTTGCGTTTATTCTGTAACACGTTGTATACCTAAAGCAATCGTAGTAATAAATGTGAATCCGTATATCCGTATCCTTGACAATACTATTATTTTCAAAGTCTTCGTCTAGCTACTACGTAACATAACTGAACATAATACAATGAACAGTTTGAATAGAAAGCAATATTTCAATCAATCACATTATCCTTCAGTAACCCATTAACTTTGGTAACCCAGTTGCGAAGCTTATTAAAATAATCGAGTAGTCTTATGAGGCTATGGGACTCGTACAATAGAACTGTAGGACCAATACCATGGGGCTATGGGGTGCGTACAATAGGACCAATAGTACTGCGTCACTTCCGACAGTTCAATACCTATTGGTTTTTACCATAATGAAAGCGTTTAGCCTAATTAGTAGGCTATGTATGTGGTGGGGTTCAATAATGGTAATTGGCCTCGATAAACTGTGTTCCGTGTATGCTGAAAAAAAATCTGAAAAATTATTGAACATCGTATCACCATAAATAACTTATTGTGTGAAGAGATTGCCTCATACAGAGTCTCATTTAATCACAGTATTTTTCTTGAAAAAATGTTGAATCACTATTTTCGTAGTTATAAGGTTCTCATTCTCTTGTCCTTCATCCCCATTTATTTGGAGTCGGCGCAACATAATTTCTTCTTCTATTCTTCTCTATTAGTCACTTATTTTCTAGATACATCATTAGACAGTCCATCAATCGTGCCTTTAGTCTTCCCCTACCCTTAAACCATCCACATTCATACTGAACTTACTTGTATCTCACGACACTTCACTTCACCTCATTCCTCTGCTTATCCACTGATTACTATGCGATTGTATCTTCGATTTTAATCTACACATTACCCTTAAACTACCCTTGCTCCCTACATTATCCCGACCTGCTATCCCAACACATTGTTGAGTTTATCAAAGGTCTGAGTGACGGCATACGACACAATGCGACGAATCGTAAATATTTGTGTGAGCGCGCTTTCCTCGCGTTTAGTCGCACAAAGCGGGGAAATGTAAAGTTTCGCAGCGTCACCTTTATAGGCGATTACGTTTTCTTCAATACTTTTCACTGATGTTGGAAAATTTTGAGAAGGTAAAAATTCAAAAAACTGTAATTCAAAGATAATTTTATCTACTACTCAAGCTTGTTCCATAGTTCAGTGGCAACTCAGTAGTCGTCGCATCCTGCCCCTGAGCTCTTTCCATGAAAACTAAAAGCTCAGTATATGGATCGATAACTTTAGCATTTCACACAACTAGGACCAAAGGACCATTGCAGTTCATTAGCCATCATCATCATAAATATTCTAACCGAAAGATGTTCACTGTTTGAGACCTAAGTAAGGACTAAACTAAAAGACAATGGACTGTAACTTAAAATATATATCATCCAAAAAGGTACAATAGTGTCGATGCTAGTAAACGTATGGAGTGCGTGCGCGTGCCGTCGTCGGAGATCGCTAGCGAAGTGGTCCGATGGCCCGCATCCCGCACGCCGCACCTCTCGCCGCCGCACACCGCCTTCCGCCGCCTCAAGACAGCAGCCGAAGATTGGCGAGTGGTCGCAGGCGCCCGAACATTCACTGTTAGACATACTCATAGGCCTCCCCATACTGTTACTACATCGAACGGTCCTGTGCGTGTCGCATCCAGCGGATTCCTTCGACCTTCACGAGGTCATCGGTCCAGCAAGTGGGTATCCTTCCAACGCTTCGTCTTCCGATACGTGTTTCGCCAATCCAGTAATTTTCGCCTGTTATAACCTAACTATGGGATTAAAACTAGATATCTACGTAAAATACCTTTAACTAGCATTGCTTGAAAATAGGAAGGCAGCTGAAGATAATCCTGAAAGAGGATGTATAAGTTGGGTAAAAGTATCACGTAATTTTTTATGAAATATAGAAACTATCAAGAAAGTCCTTATAAACAGAGAAGCTCATCCAATAGATGACCACTTTTAGCTTATAAGACGGAATGACCTTATGGCAACGCATTTGCTAGTATGCTCTAGGACGGAAGGGCAATGCACTTGCACATGGAAAACATAACCAGAAGTCTTTACTGTTCGAGGATGGCCCTAGGGAACGAAAAAGTTGAAACCACCACATCCAACGCGACCTTGCTTCAGGTTACATACAAAAAAACCGTCAAATCACGTCGATTAGTGTCCCGTGCTCTACAAAACACATTGTTGGCGACACCACAATACTCCGAACGATCGTCGACACAACTGTTATACAATCTAATACACTAATATCACCCTGTCATTTGTACCCGTCAGCCCTTCAGGTATTTATACGACGACCCAAGGGAAATTATGACAGTAGCCTGTGAAAATTCGAGTGGAAATCAGTTTGATTGGTGCTGTCAAGATCATGTGTTAATGAAGACTTTAATTAGCTAAGTGATTATGGGAAGTTCCAAGTAGCTAGTGAAATCATAGACTCTGGGAATAGCAATTGCGTACCAGTTATTGGCAAATACCTTCAGCATTCAATATTTACCTATCTACAGCTAAGCCTGCAAGCTTAGACATTTCTTACCTTCTGATCAAAAAGGTCAACCTTATAGTTTCTAAATTCAACATGGAAATGCAAACAGAACCCCTAGACTTATCGACAAAAGGCCAGAAACCAATCAAAATGTTGAACATCATCGACTTCAAGTTCCTCGAGGGCCTGAACAACCACTTGGTGAAGTTGTACGAAAGGACCAGCCTGGTTTGCGCCAAGGATAGCTTCTGCCTACCCCAGAAGGCTGCTAACATGAAGAACATTCTGCCCTGCCAGGTGTGCTTGAAGACCTTCGACCGGCCGTCGCTGTTGAAGAGGCATATGAGGACACATACGGGTAAATTCAAAACACCTTAAATTTTTCAATTAGTCATTTGCAATTGGGTTTTTTATTCAAATGTCCTGTGCGAGACTGGAAGAATTTGGAAAATTTGAGCTTACATGAGATCCAAAGCTCTGGCTACATTACCACTATTATGTAATCGTTACGTGATCGAATCAGGAATGACAATATCCGCAAGAGGACCAAGATTACCGACACAGCCGAGGGATGCGAAACGCACAGGACCGGTTGTTGTGCCGACACTTGGGGGTGGCCTATGTCCAGCATGGACGCATGGACGTCTTTCGGCTGATATGATGATGATGAGGTAGTAGCAGTGGCAGGAGGATGCTAGTTTTGATCCGTATCACCTAGGTACTCAGGTGGAAATACCTATTAGATGATCTCGCCCTGGAATGCAAATGAGGTGCTGGACTACATAAACGTTGTGACAATTGATATCGTGTGTTGTATCCTGTTGCCTGAAAGTGTGTACCTAACAGGAATCGATAGACGCTACTGATGGCGATTTTAAACCTAGGCTCGATGAATTGGGAATTGGCCTTTGAAGACCAACATCATTAAAGACATTTTGAACTGAAGTTATTTGTTTCAGGTGAAAAGCCTCACATATGCAACGTGTGCAACAAAGGTTTCAGCACATCCAGCTCGCTGAACACACATCGTAGAATACACACAGGTGAGTTCCTAAATAACTAGGTGCTTAGGCTTTCCTACGTACCTATTCAACAACAAGATTTCGGGACAGGGACAGGTCTCCGCTTTCCTTTGCCATGCCTACTGCTTTCATGATGCATTTTTGCGTTGCGCTCTAAGTAGGTACCTAGGTACCTGAACAAAATCACTTATTTTATTAGACATTTTGATTTGTATGATATACTGAGTGCACGTCGCTGAAAATTACTGTTATAGAAATCACAGAACGATGACCTGGTGAAGGCCGCGGAATTCCGCTGGATGCGAGACGCACAGGGCGACACTTGAGGATGGCCTATGTCCAGCAGTGGACAACTTTCGGCTGAAATGATACGCTGATAACGTTTTTTAGCTTTTGGACAGAATACTTCCGGACATCATCGATCGGTCCATGCTACTAAAAGCCAAACTACGAATATCGTCGCTACTCCTAGCCTGAGGACATCCTACGTTACGTTAACCACCCTATTATCATTCAAATGTTCAACTTCTTTTATTTTTTACAAAACTTTCCCACTTTCCGCAGGTGAAAAGCCGCACAAATGTCCTGAATGCGGAAAATGTTTCACAGCGAGTTCCAACTTGTATTATCATCGCATGACCCATACAAAGGTAACGTTTTTAATCCCTATTTAGTTTATTTTTTACTGTTGCTAGTGAGGTCCTTATAACGTTTTAAGTTAGTATAGTTTTAAGTTTGAGACCAGGGTACCATATAAGCAGTAACCTACTTACCAATTTATAATCCTTAAGCAAATCACCAAAAGATCATTCGATTGTTAGTAGATAATTATTATATATAATTATGTACTTACTACCTAGTCTTATATTTTGTACGTACTAAAAACTGGTCTTTCGAGCCGCCAGGCTCAAAATACATAGTATCAAGTATATTTTTAAGCTTGCGGCTCCTCGAGTCCACGAACCTCCAAAGACCAAAACGAGAAAAAAGTACAGTCCAGCCAAATTAACGTGGCGATATAGAAAGCTGAGCAGCAAGTTGCAGTTGTTGGCCTATGGGAGATCTCCCACAGGACAAGGTCCTAGATTCAACTAAATAAAATAATAAATTAGGTGAATTAATGACCTAGTAAACGTCGCGGAAATCCGCGCACTGAGATACAGGACTGGCCGACGACGTGACGACCTTTATCCCGCAGTAGACGTTGCATTTTAGCAGCGACTGATGATGATGAATCTTGCTTCGCTTGGGAAATGCCCATGTCAAACAGTGGACGGCTTACGTTAATTTAGAACCATGTCAGTTCCTCATAGTTAGTAACTCCTCACAGAACAAGCCGCACAAGTGCTCGTGGTGCCCGCGCTCGTTCCCGACGCCGGGCGAGCTGCGCGCGCACGTGTCCGCGCACGTGACGTGTGACGTCACGCGCGGCGCCGGTAACGTCACGCGCGGCGCCGCCTGGCTGCAAGGGAGGTACACGCAGCACAGGAGGACCAGGCAGTACGAGCACGCGTAAGCAGTTTTTTATCAAACTTAATTGTCCCACGGCTGGGCAAAGGTCTCCCCCATAATTTTCCACTCTTCCCGTTGCCTGCCTCTTTCTGTTGCCTTCTCCGACTAATCCATCATGAACGCCCCTAAGTCGTTATGACAGTACCTACCTACCTCTTAGGCCTGGGCGGGAGGTCTCGACATATTTACCGACCGAATTCCTAAGGCCACACGTTCACAGTCAATCTTGAACGCGATCCACGATCAAAATCAATGACCTGATTCGTGTTCATCCGGTAGGCGATCGGTAACTGTCGAGACTTCCCGCCCTGGTTCACAATAGGCCGGACCGACAAAGGTGTCCGACCTAATGTGAACCAGGCGCCAGGCCTTCCTGGACAACAGCGCCCGTACTCTGGTTCCCACTGCATATTGAATGACTCGCGTCAGTATACGGAAGGAAAATCAGATAACACTAGGCGATGCATAAATTAATGCCTAAATATGAATGCACTGTTTGATTATCAACTCTCGAAGAGCTCGTGGCTAAATAATAACAGCCGCGTGGGGAGACGCTTGCCGAGATTGTGATTTGAGATCCACTCATATTTATTTATAAATTTATTCATGAAACAATTCACATTGTGTTTGAATTATGAAGTACATTAATTAATTAATTACATAGGTACCTACATACCAAGACCACTCGGCAAGCTTGTCAGGCTGTTGACCCCGTCTATCATTTGTAGATCTTTGTCGTCACAGATACCCATAGGCCGAAAACCTTACCACCAATATCTATAGGGTACCTAACTGGCTCCACAAGGTCAAATTTACAGTCTACGCTATTATTGTTCTTGTCCCGACCTTATTTCTTTCTAAAATCGACCACAAGCATTTTGAATCGTGTTGTATTCTCAAACAAAGTATTTAAAGCCACTCACAGATACTAACTATTTTATCTTTCTTTTTCAGATCAACGCTCCACACCTAAACCAGCACACGAAAATACAAAAATAAAACTCTTTTCAACATTAAAATAAAATCTTTTATTCGTCTAATTTCTGTTTCTTAGCATCGTCTTCGGTCCCAGTGTCCATCTTCCGTTTCTCTCCACTCTCACTTTCCACCTTCGATTTATCTGAACTCTCAGTCTCAATCTTAGTGTTATCTCCGCTCTCACTCTCTGTTCTCTTCTTCTCTCCGTTTTCCTTCTCTTCTGCTGTGGAAGTCTTTCTTTCTTTGTGGTAGTTGTTCTGCGAGGCTTGGTTGTCGCTTGACGTGTCTACCTTGAGGAGTTCTCGTAGCGCCATGGTCGCGTAACAACTTGCTGGCAGAGTCATATTCAGGAGTAAGGCTTTGTATTTTCCATCTGAAAAATATAGTTAAAACAGTTTTAGTAACAGAAGATTGTAATTTGTTTTTATATGTTTATTTTTTATTTAAATTGAGAAAAAAAGAATTCAAAATCATACCACGATTCAAAGAACCACTTTGTTAGGTGTTGCCAAGCAACAATGACAACCATGTAGCAGAAAACTCAAATCCTAAGAGTCTTCGCCTCACTTTATATTTATACTTTATAATATTTTAAACTAGCTTTTGCCTGAGGCTTCGTTCACATTAATATAGATTTTCGCAAAAAAGTACAAATTCATCAAAATCAGTTTAGAGATTTAGGCGGGAAAATATAAGAAACTCAAACCAATGCAGTGAATTTTAATATAGATTGATTGGACCTTGGAGAAGAACATGGGATACTTTCCCCTTAGATAATTTCCACCTTTACCGCGGCCAAAGCCGTTAGCAGGAGCTATTATAACATGTAGTCAAGCAGATACTTGTTGTTATAACAACTGAGACATCCAACCGCTAACAGAGACGATTATAGCATAACTTCTACGACACTGACCAGATACCTAGTGATTAGGCCACGTTTCCACTTACAACCAGCTCGTACGCATGTGCAATACATTACGGGCTACCGAAGTACAATGTGATCAATCGCTCCATCCTGCCCCGCAATGTGAAAACGCAGCTTTACGGTGGGGCCACACGATAAAGACATCCATGAATTTCGGTCTGATGGTTTCTTTTTTTGTGTTTGGACTTCATTCATCATTCCCACTATTAAGCCGTGAGGTTTAAAATAGTGATGTGGCGGTTTGTGTATGCTTACCTTCAATGATGGCAGAGATCTTGTTGTTGTGCAGATCGTCCAGGTCGGAAGGTATGAGGTCGGCGAAGGGGTCGGAGTAGCGCACGCAGCGCCACGACACGTCGCGCGGACGGGTCAGCACGCGGCGGTACGCGCCCGACATACTGTAGCTCCTGTGATGGACATACACATTCATATCACAATAAATAGAGGCTTTGCCCAGCAGTGGGGCACAAATTAGGCATGTAGCGGCATCAATGCCGCCACAAGAACGAAGCGAAATTTGTACGGCAACAAAAAAACCGCAGCACCATCTATCCAGCCAGCAGCGGACTACTGAACAAAATTCTGCATCGCGATATCAGTTTTCTGTGCGATTGTTCAAATCGACACACAGCTTGAATATCAACTACCAGGCAGATGCCCACCAGACATAACAACCGTCTGGTAAGAGGATTCTCCCTTTGGCATCCCTATGGCATCGACATGAAGTTCAAACGTAATCTTAGAATCGCGATACACTCCCAGATCACGGATGCAATTCGTTTTAGGTAGTACTTGATCACCGAAGATATACGATAAAGGTATAATTGAGCGCTTTCGAGAATAGGTTAAAACCGAACACTTAGCAGGGTTAAGATCAAGCTTACTCCAATTGATGATATTTTGGCTTGCGGGACTTTACAGCCTGTTCCCCATACCCAATAACTTGTGAACATGAGCTGGCCTTATGCAGTACTGGGTTTCAGTCAAATAATAGGCCAGCTTATACTGGTTTGAAGAAAAGAAAAAGAAAGAAAAGGTCCACCCTTGTTTGATAGAACAACCTTTGATATAATATTACTAAATCGAATTTTAGTTGCAATAAAGTCATTTCGAAGAATTATTCATTTGACCGAATAATTCATTGGTAAATTTTTATTTAGCGTAATTATTTATTTGAACTAATTTCATTTGAACTAATTTCATTTCGCCGAATTTTCAAATGCACTAATTTTATTCTTTATACCCTATACACCTGCCACCCTCAACTATTGTTACCAGGAGAAACTGGATGCAATCTGGACTTTAGGGCACCCCGACTCGGATAGGTTAGGTTAGAAGGGGATGGCGGGGTCGTGTGAGCGAACGAAGCGAGCGAATAGATATCACTAATTTTATTCTTTATACCCTATACACCTGCCACCCTCAACTATTGTTACCAGGAGAAACTGGATGCAATCTGGACTTTAGGGCACCCCGACTCGGATAGGTTAGGTTAGAAGGGGATGGCGGGGTCGTGTGAGCGAACGAAGCGAGCGAATAGATATCACTAATTTTATTCTTTATACCCTATACACCTGCCACCCTCAACTATTGTTACCAGGAGAAACTGGATGCAATCTGGACTTTAGGGCACCCCGACTCGGATAGGTTAGGTTAGAAGGGGATGGCGGGGTCGTGTGAGCGAACGAAGCGAGCGAATAGATATCACTAATTTTATTCTTTATACCCTATACACCTGCCACCCTCAACTATTGTTACCAGGAGAAACTGGATGCAATCTGGACTTTAGGGCACCCCGACTCGGATAGGTTAGGTTAGAAGGGGATGGCGGGGTCGTGTGAGCGAACGAAGCGAGCGAATAGATATCACTAATTTTATTCTTTATACCCTATACACCTGCCACCCTCAACTATTGTTACCAGGAGAAACTGGATGCAATCTGGACTTTAGGGCACCCCGACTCGGATAGGTTAGGTTAGAAGGGGATGGCGGGGTCGTGTGAGCGAACGAAGCGAGCGAATAGATATCACTAATTTTATTCTTTATACCCTATACACCTGCCACCCTCAACTATTGTTACCAGGAGAAACTGGATGCAATCTGGACTTTAGGGCACCCCGACTCGGATAGGTTAGGTTAGAAGGGGATGGCGGGGTCGTGTGAGCGAACGAAGCGAGCGAATAGATATCACTAATTTTATTCTTTATACCCTATACACCTGCCACCCTCAACTATTGTTACCAGGAGAAACTGGATGCAATCTGGACTTTAGGGCACCCCGACTCGGATAGGTTAGGTTAGAAGGGGATGGCGGGGTCGTGTGAGCGAACGAAGCGAGCGAATAGATATCACTAATTTTATTCTTTATACCCTATACACCTGCCACCCTCAACTATTGTTACCAGGAGAAACTGGATGCAATCTGGACTTTAGGGCACCCCGACTCGGATAGGTTAGGTTAGAAGGGGATGGCGGGGTCGTGTGAGCGAACGAAGCGAGCGAATAGATATCACTAATTTTATTCTTTATACCCTATACACCTGCCACCCTCAACTATTGTTACCAGGAGAAACTGGATGCAATCTGGACTTTAGGGCACCCCGACTCGGATAGGTTAGGTTAGAAGGGGATGGCGGGGTCGTGTGAGCGAACGAAGCGAGCGAATAGATATCACTAATTTTATTCTTTATACCCTATACACCTGCCACCCTCAACTATTGTTACCAGGAGAAACTGGATGCAATCTGGACTTTAGGGCACCCCGACTCGGATAGGTTAGGTTAGAAGGGGATGGCGGGGTCGTGTGAGCGAACGAAGCGAGCGAATAGATATCACTAATTTTATTCTTTATACCCTATACACCTGCCACCCTCAACTATTGTTACCAGGAGAAACTGGATGCAATCTGGACTTTAGGGCACCCCGACTCGGATAGGTTAGGTTAGAAGGGGATGGCGGGGTCGTGTGAGCGAACGAAGCGAGCGAATAGATATCACTAATTTTATTCTTTATACCCTATACACCTGCCACCCTCAACTATTGTTACCAGGAGAAACTGGATGCAATCTGGACTTTAGGGCGCCCCGACTCGGATAGGTTAGGTTAGAAGGGGATGGCGGGGTCGTGTGAGCGAACGAAGCGAGCGAATAGATATCACTAATTTTATTCTTTATACCCTATACACCTGCCACCCTCAACTATTGTTACCAGGAGAAACTGGATGCAATCTGGACTTTAGGGCACCCCGACTCGGATAGGTTAGGTTAGAAGGGGATGGCGGGGTCGTGTGAGCGAACGAAGCGAGCGAATAGATATCACTAATTTTATTCTTTATACCCTATACACCTGCCACCCTCAACTATTGTTACCAGGAGAAACTGGATGCAATCTGGACTTTAGGGCTCCCCGACTCGGATAGGTTAGGTTAGAAGGGGATGGCGGGGTCGTGTGAGCGAACGAAGCGAGCGAATAGATATCACTAATTTTATTCTTTATACCCTATACACCTGCCACCCTCAACTATTGTTACCAGGAGAAACTGGATGCAATCTGGACTTTAGGGCACCCCGACTCGGATAGGTTAGGTTAGAAGGGGATGGCGGGGTCGTGTGAGCGAACGAAGCGAGCGAATAGATATCACTAATTTTATTCTTTATACCCTATACACCTGCCACCCTCAACTATTGTTACCAGGAGAAACTGGATGCAATCTGGACTTTAGGGCACCCCGACTCGGATAGGTTAGGTTAGAAGGGGATGGCGGGGTCGTGTGAGCGAACGAAGCGAGCGAATAGATATCACTAATTTTATTCTTTATACCCTATACACCTGCCACCCTCAACTATTGTTACCAGGAGAAACTGGATGCAATCTGGACTTTAGGGCACCCCGACTCGGATAGGTTAGGTTAGAAGGGGATGGCGGGGTCGTGTGAGCGAACGAAGCGAGCGAATAGATATCACTAATTTTATTCTTTATACCCTATACACCTGCCACCCTCAACTATTGTTACCAGGAGAAACTGGATGCAATCTGGACTTTAGGGCACCCCGACTCGGATAGGTTAGGTTAGAAGGGGATGGCGGGGTCGTGTGAGCGAACGAAGCGAGCGAATAGATATCACTAATTTTATTCTTTATACCCTATACACCTGCCACCCTCAACTATTGTTACCAGGAGAAACTGGATGCAATCTGGACTTTAGGGCACCCCGACTCGGATAGGTTAGGTTAGAAGGGGATGGCGGGGTCGTGTGAGCGAACGAAGCGAGCGAATAGATATCACTAATTTTATTCTTTATACCCTATACACCTGCCACCCTCAACTATTGTTACCAGGAGAAACTGGATGCAATCTGGACTTTAGGGCTCCCCGACTCGGATAGGTTAGGTTAGAAGGGGATGGCGGGGTCGTGTGAGCGAACGAAGCGAGCGAATAGATATCACTAATTTTATTCTTTATACCCTATACACCTGCCACCCTCAACTATTGTTACCAGGAGAAACTGGATGCAATCTGGACTTTAGGGCACCCCGACTCGGATAGGTTAGGTTAGAAGGGGATGGCGGGGTCGTGTGAGCGAACGAAGCGAGCGAATAGATATCACTAATTTTATTCTTTATACCCTATACACCTGCCACCCTCAACTATTGTTACCAGGAGAAACTGGATGCAATCTGGACTTTAGGGCACCCCGACTCGGATAGGTTAGGTTAGAAGGGGATGGCGGGGTCGTGTGAGCGAACGAAGCGAGCGAATAGATATCACTAATTTTATTCTTTATACCCTATACACCTGCCACCCTCAACTATTGTTACCAGGAGAAACTGGATGCAATCTGGACTTTAGGGCACCCCGACTCGGATAGGTTAGGTTAGAAGGGGATGGCGGGGTCGTGTGAGCGAACGAAGCGAGCGAATAGATATCACTAATTTTATTCTTTATACCCTATACACCTGCCACCCTCAACTATTGTTACCAGGAGAAACTGGATGCAATCTGGACTTTAGGGCACCCCGACTCGGATAGGTTAGGTTAGAAGGGGATGGCGGGGTCGTGTGAGCGAACGAAGCGAGCGAATAGATATCACTAATTTTATTCTTTATACCCTATACACCTGCCACCCTCAACTATTGTTACCAGGAGAAACTGGATGCAATCTGGACTTTAGGGCACCCCGACTCGGATAGGTTAGGTTAGAAGGGGATGGCGGGGTCGTGTGAGCGAACGAAGCGAGCGAATAGATATCACTAATTTTATTCTTTATACCCTATACACCTGCCACCCTCAACTATTGTTACCAGGAGAAACTGGATGCAATCTGGACTTTAGGGCACCCCGACTCGGATAGGTTAGGTTAGAAGGGGATGGCGGGGTCGTGTGAGCGAACGAAGCGAGCGAATAGATATCACTAATTTTATTCTTTATACCCTATACACCTGCCACCCTCAACTATTGTTACCAGGAGAAACTGGATGCAATCTGGACTTTAGGGCACCCCGACTCGGATAGGTTAGGTTAGAAGGGGATGGCGGGGTCGTGTGAGCGAACGAAGCGAGCGAATAGATATCACTAATTTTATTCTTTATACCCTATACACCTGCCACCCTCAACTATTGTTACCAGGAGAAACTGGTTGCAATCTGGACTTTAGGGCACCCCGACTCGGATAGGTTAGGTTAGAAGGGGATGGCGGGGTCGTGTGAGCGAACGAAGCGAGCGAATAGATATCACTAATTTTATTCTTTATACCCTATACACCTGCCACCCTCAACTATTGTTACCAGGAGAAACTGGATGCAATCTGGACTTTAGGGCACCCCGACTCGGATAGGTTAGGTTAGAAGGGGATGGCGGGGTCGTGTGAGCGAACGAAGCGAGCGAATAGATATCACTAATTTTATTCTTTATACCCTATACACCTGCCACCCTCAACTATTGTTACCAGGAGAAACTGGATGCAATCTGGACTTTAGGGCACCCCGACTCGGATAGGTTAGGTTAGAAGGGGATGGCGGGGTCGTGTGAGCGAACGAAGCGAGCGAATAGATATCACTAATTTTATTCTTTATACCCTATACACCTGCCACCCTCAACTATTGTTACCAGGAGAAACTGGATGCAATCTGGACTTTAGGGCACCCCGACTCGGATAGGTTAGGTTAGAAGGGGATGGCGGGGTCGTGTGAGCGAACGAAGCGAGCGAATAGATATCACTAATTTTATTCTTTATACCCTATACACCTGCCACCCTCAACTATTGTTACCAGGAGAAACTGGATGCAATCTGGACTTTAGGGCACCCCGACTCGGATAGGTTAGGTTAGAAGGGGATGGCGGGGTCGTGTGAGCGAACGAAGCGAGCGAATAGATATCACTAATTTTATTCTTTATACCCTATACACCTGCCACCCTCAACTATTGTTACCAGGAGAAACTGGATGCAATCTGGACTTTAGGGCACCCCGACTCGGATAGGTTAGGTTAGAAGGGGATGGCGGGGTCGTGTGAGCGAACGAAGCGAGCGAATAGATATCACTAATTTTATTCTTTATACCCTATACACCTGCCACCCTCAACTATTGTTACCAGGAGAAACTGGATGCAATCTGGACTTTAGGGCACCCCGACTCGGATAGGTTAGGTTAGAAGGGGATGGCGGGGTCGTGTGAGCGAACGAAGCGAGCGAATAGATATCACTAATTTTATTCTTTATACCCTATACACCTGCCACCCTCAACTATTGTTACCAGGAGAAACTGGATGCAATCTGGACTTTAGGGCACCCCGACTCGGATAGGTTAGGTTAGAAGGGGATGGCGGGGTCGTGTGAGCGAACGAAGCGAGCGAATAGATATCACTAATTTTATTCTTTATACCCTATACACCTGCCACCCTCAACTATTGTTACCAGGAGAAACTGGATGCAATCTGGACTTTAGGGCACCCCGACTCGGATAGGTTAGGTTAGAAGGGGATGGCGGGGTCGTGTGAGCGAACGAAGCGAGCGAATAGATATCACTAATTTTATTCTTTATACCCTATACACCTGCCACCCTCAACTATTGTTACCAGGAGAAACTGGATGCAATCTGGACTTTAGGGCACCCCGACTCGGATAGGTTAGGTTAGAAGGGGATGGCGGGGTCGTGTGAGCGAACGAAGCGAGCGAATAGATATCACTAATTTTATTCTTTATACCCTATACACCTGCCACCCTCAACTATTGTTACCAGGAGAAACTGGATGCAATCTGGACTTTAGGGCACCCCGACTCGGATAGGTTAGGTTAGAAGGGGATGGCGGGGTCGTGTGAGCGAACGAAGCGAGCGAATAGATATCACTAATTTTATTCTTTATACCCTATACACCTGCCACCCTCAACTATTGTTACCAGGAGAAACTGGATGCAATCTGGACTTTAGGGCACCCCGACTCGGATAGGTTAGGTTAGAAGGGGATGGCGGGGTCGTGTGAGCGAACGAAGCGAGCGAATAGATATCACTAATTTTATTCTTTATACCCTATACACCTGCCACCCTCAACTATTGTTACCAGGAGAAACTGGATGCAATCTGGACTTTAGGGCACCCCGACTCGGATAGGTTAGGTTAGAAGGGGATGGCGGGGTCGTGTGAGCGAACGAAGCGAGCGAATAGATATCACTAATTTTATTCTTTATACCCTATACACCTGCCACCCTCAACTATTGTTACCAGGAGAAACTGGATGCAATCTGGACTTTAGGGCACCCCGACTCGGATAGGTTAGGTTAGAAGGGGATGGCGGGGTCGTGTGAGCGAACGAAGCGAGCGAATAGATATCACTAATTTTATTCTTTATACCCTATACACCTGCCACCCTCAACTATTGTTACCAGGAGAAACTGGATGCAATCTGGACTTTAGGGCACCCCGACTCGGATAGGTTAGGTTAGAAGGGGATGGCGGGGTCGTGTGAGCGAACGAAGCGAGCGAATAGATATCACTAATTTTATTCTTTATACCCTATACACCTGCCACCCTCAACTATTGTTACCAGGAGAAACTGGATGCAATCTGGACTTTAGGGCACCCCGACTCGGATAGGTTAGGTTAGAAGGGGATGGCGGGGTCGTGTGAGCGAACGAAGCGAGCGAATAGATATCACTAATTTTATTCTTTATACCCTATACACCTGCCACCCTCAACTATTGTTACCAGGAGAAACTGGATGCAATCTGGACTTTAGGGCACCCCGACTCGGATAGGTTAGGTTAGAAGGGGATGGCGGGGTCGTGTGAGCGAACGAAGCGAGCGAATAGATATCACTAATTTTATTCTTTATACCCTATACACCTGCCACCCTCAACTATTGTTACCAGGAGAAACTGGATGCAATCTGGACTTTAGGGCACCCCGACTCGGATAGGTTAGGTTAGAAGGGGATGGCGGGGTCGTGTGAGCGAACGAAGCGAGCGAATAGATATCACTAATTTTATTCTTTATACCCTATACACCTGCCACCCTCAACTATTGTTACCAGGAGAAACTGGATGCAATCTGGACTTTAGGGCACCCCGACTCGGATAGGTTAGGTTAGAAGGGGATGGCGGGGTCGTGTGAGCGAACGAAGCGAGCGAATAGATATCACTAATTTTATTCTTTATACCCTATACACCTGCCACCCTCAACTATTGTTACCAGGAGAAACTGGATGCAATCTGGACTTTAGGGCACCCCGACTCGGATAGGTTAGGTTAGAAGGGGATGGCGGGGTCGTGTGAGCGAACGAAGCGAGCGAATAGATATCACTAATTTTATTCTTTATACCCTATACACCTGCCACCCTCAACTATTGTTACCAGGAGAAACTGGATGCAATCTGGACTTTAGGGCACCCCGACTCGGATAGGTTAGGTTAGAAGGGGATGGCGGGGTCGTGTGAGCGAACGAAGCGAGCGAATAGATATCACTAATTTTATTCTTTATACCCTATACACCTGCCACCCTCAACTATTGTTACCAGGAGAAACTGGATGCAATCTGGACTTTAGGGCACCCCGACTCGGATAGGTTAGGTTAGAAGGGGATGGCGGGGTCGTGTGAGCGAACGAAGCGAGCGAATAGATATCACTAATTTTATTCTTTATACCCTATACACCTGCCACCCTCAACTATTGTTACCAGGAGAAACTGGATGCAATCTGGACTTTAGGGCACCCCGACTCGGATAGGTTAGGTTAGAAGGGGATGGCGGGGTCGTGTGAGCGAACGAAGCGAGCGAATAGATATCACTAATTTTATTCTTTATACCCTATACACCTGCCACCCTCAACTATTGTTACCAGGAGAAACTGGATGCAATCTGGACTTTAGGGCACCCCGACTCGGATAGGTTAGGTTAGAAGGGGATGGCGGGGTCGTGTGAGCGAACGAAGCGAGCGAATAGATATCACTAATTTTATTCTTTATACCCTATACACCTGCCACCCTCAACTATTGTTACCAGGAGAAACTGGATGCAATCTGGACTTTAGGGCACCCCGACTCGGATAGGTTAGGTTAGAAGGGGATGGCGGGGTCGTGTGAGCGAACGAAGCGAGCGAATAGATATCACTAATTTTATTCTTTATACCCTATACACCTGCCACCCTCAACTATTGTTACCAGGAGAAACTGGATGCAATCTGGACTTTAGGGCACCCCGACTCGGATAGGTTAGGTTAGAAGGGGATGGCGGGGTCGTGTGAGCGAACGAAGCGAGCGAATAGATATCACTAATTTTATTCTTTATACCCTATACACCTGCCACCCTCAACTATTGTTACCAGGAGAAACTGGATGCAATCTGGACTTTAGGGCACCCCGACTCGGATAGGTTAGGTTAGAAGGGGATGGCGGGGTCGTGTGAGCGAACGAAGCGAGCGAATAGATATCACTAATTTTATTCTTTATACCCTATACACCTGCCACCCTCAACTATTGTTACCAGGAGAAACTGGATGCAATCTGGACTTTAGGGCACCCCGACTCGGATAGGTTAGGTTAGAAGGGGATGGCGGGGTCGTGTGAGCGAACGAAGCGAGCGAATAGATATCACTAATTTTATTCTTTATACCCTATACACCTGCCACCCTCAACTATTGTTACCAGGAGAAACTGGATGCAATCTGGACTTTAGGGCACCCCGACTCGGATAGGTTAGGTTAGAAGGGGATGGCGGGGTCGTGTGAGCGAACGAAGCGAGCGAATAGATATCACTAATTTTATTCTTTATACCCTATACACCTGCCACCCTCAACTATTGTTACCAGGAGAAACTGGATGCAATCTGGACTTTAGGGCACCCCGACTCGGATAGGTTAGGTTAGAAGGGGATGGCGGGGTCGTGTGAGCGAACGAAGCGAGCGAATAGATATCACTAATTTTATTCTTTATACCCTATACACCTGCCACCCTCAACTATTGTTACCAGGAGAAACTGGATGCAATCTGGACTTTAGGGCTCCCCGACTCGGATAGGTTAGGTTAGAAGGGGATGGCGGGGTCGTGTGAGCGAATAGACCCCGCCATCCCCTTCGTGGTTATTTTTTTTATAAACCACCCAGAAGTAGGAGCCCCGCGAAGCGGGGCTCCGTCGACCAAGCCCACCCTCGACCATGCATAGAATATTTTAAGGTTTGGTTAAGTGTTAAATACATGGTTATACCATCTGAACATTACATCAAATGAACATTATACCTTTTGATCATTAGCGCAAATGTTGTTATAGCAAATAAATATTCGATGAACTGAAAATTCTATCAAACGATATTATACAAAGTGATGATTTTCTTAAACGTTGTTCGATTTAGTAATATTATATCAAACGTTGTTCTATCAAACAAGGATGAACCGAAAGAAAAATATTAATTTGGGACCTGCACAAAAAAAAACAGAAACTACGAAACTTAAGTTATTCGGTGCTAGTCCGTTTTATCCGGCAGAATTAGAGAATTGAGCAAAAAATAATTAAATATTATTTCTCAATTTCATTAGTAAAAACCATGAAATGTTGAGATTTCTTGTGGTTTCAAAACAGTAAGTAGTACGGGAGTTTATTTATTTCACTACATGAACCTATTCTCAAATAAAAAGGCTTTGTATTTGTTTCTGTGATAAAATATAAAGTACTAAGTATCCTGAAAGTTTTCTTAAAGAACAAATTCGTACTTCGAAGTAAAAAAAAGCCAAGCTAGCAATAAATTTCCCACTGTGAAATAAATGTCCTGTATAACTTACTTGATCTTGTGCCTCATCTCCAACGTAAGCCCAGCCTTCGCCAGCTCGTCTTCGTAGAACTGCTTCATGTTCGGCGGATAGTCGACCATATACCCCGGCAAGGGCATCACTATATCCATTATACTATATTTTCCACTATCTACATCTTCTTGAGTCAATACCTTTACTGGTATTTTAGGTTTCTCTTCATTTTTTTGTTCCTGTTTCTCTTTGATGGATTTTGTTTCTATTTTATCCTCTTTTTTGCCGTCAGGTTTGACAGATGCTTTAGTTTCACTGTCAAATTGGTTCTCGTCAGTCAGATTCTCTTCTGAATCCGATTCGTCTCCGTCCTCGAATTCATCTGCTTCATTTTTCTGTTTCTCTTTGACAGATTCTGTTCCTATTTTAACCTTTTTTTTGACGTCAGTTTTGACAAATTCTTTAGTTTCGCCGTCAGATTGGTTCTCGTCAGTCTGATTCTCTTCTGAATCCGATTCTTCTTCGTCCTCGAATTCATCTGTGAAAAGGCTTTTGAGTAAATTAAGTTAGTAGGTTATATTGTTACAAGTTATTTATTTAATACCTTTTTTATTTTTAGTTATTAGGTCCAATCACAAGTTATCGTAATGGTGCATGTTTACACATATAAAAATATATATATCTATTGCCCTTTTGTCCCACTGCTGACCAAAGGCGGGAGGCCTTTTTCCACACAAGTCTGTCATTAGCTGTCAGTCAGCAGTGGAGCTCGTCCCGCTATGTTCAGCTCGGTGTCGGATATGTCCAGACATGTAACGTGAGGCCGGCGGTGCTTGTTATTGCCCATTTCTCGTGTGACATGCGGCAGACATGTTCGGCCGGCTTGCGATAAACAGATTCTCACACAAAAAAGTCAAACATCGACAATACTACTTCTGAGGGAGCGTTTAGGAACTATAGATGGCAGCACAGAGGCGTCAATATTTATAGGGAAGAAGTTCCGAATTCGCTATACTAGGCGGCGCAGTCTTCGCTGGTCACATTCTCTATAGCAAGTTTGTAGAACCTATCAAATACAGTTTCACATTGAAATTAAACAAAAACCCAACAGCAGTAACCGACTAAAACTAAAAAAAAAAGACTTTTCAAGCAGTCTGCTACGACTGATGGCATCAAGCCTGTGCTGCGTATAGTGTCCCTACCTTCCTTGTCCACCTGCACGAGCGGCACCAGGTCGCCCACGGCGGGCTGCAGGCCGCAGCGCCGCACGCGCGCCGACACCGCGCGGTTCCAGATGAGAGACTGGTACGAGTGCAGGTACAGCAGACGAGTGTTTCGCGCCAGCTGGAAATTTATTGTATATTTAGAGGTCTACATGAATAGCGATACTCTTCAGGAAATCTTTGGATACTTGTGTGGAAATCGGCTTTCATAACGCCTATTCACAAAAAAGGAGTCAATACCGAAATTGTAAACTACAGGCCAATATCCAAGCTCTGTATTGTGGCAAAAATCTTCGAAAGGATCATCTATAACCAGGTGTATAGTGCTCTTAGAAATTCGTTTAGTTCCTTTCAACATGGTTTTTTGAAAGGAAGGTCTACCGTCACCAACTTAATTCCGCTCAACGATTTTATTACTGATGCAATGGATAACGGTAAGCAGGTTGATGTCGTTTATACTGATTACAGTAAAACTTTTGATCGGATCGACCATGAGATCTTACTATCAAAGTTATATGGTATGGAAATACGTGGCGATTTACTCAGATTGTTTTCTTCTCATCTGGAGAACAGGTCCCAAGCAGTAGTGTTAAGCAATTATATGTCTGGTTGGGTGCTTATCCCCAGTGGAGTCCCCCAGGGTTCTTTGCTCGACCCCTTTCTTTTCATTATCTATATAAACGACATCAACTCTTGCTTGATTTCATCCAGGCTGTTGTGTTTTGCTGACGATATGAAAATCTATGCCAAAATATCATCACATGTGGACGTGATTGCACTTCAGGATGATTTATATCGTCTTGAGGCTTACTGTCATTGGAGTAAGCTTGATCTTAACCCTGCTAAGTGTTCGGTTTTAACCTATTCTCGAAAGCGCTCAATTATACCTTCATCGTATATCTTCGGTGATCAAGTACTACCTAAAACGAATTGCATCCGTGATCTGGGAGTGTATCTCGATTCTAAGATTACGTTTGAACTTCATGTCGATGCCATAGTCGCTAAAGCATCTAAAGCACTAGGTTTCATAATGCGGCGATCCAAGTGCTTCACTCAAGCCAAAACTTTAAAAATTCTTTACTGTACTTTTGTTAGAAGCCACTTGGAATACGCGTCTGAAATCTGGAATCCATGTTATCAAAAGTACATAGATCGTATAGAGAGCATCCAGAAGAGGTTCATCAAGTATTTGTGTTATCATCAGAAAATGCCCTACCGGTCTGAAGATTACCTCAACCTCTGTAAGAAGTATCAATATTACCCCTAATTAACCGGCGAGCAATCTCTGACTGTATTGCATTACTTAAAATTTTCAATAATTCTATTAATAACTCTCTTTTATTTTAACGTTCCCGGGAGGTCCGTTGCGTATTCCATTTACCTCTACGAATTACAGGCAAAATTAATTTATACTGCGTGCAAGTAAAAACTTTAATGACATGTGTAAACAGCATGATTTTGATCCTTTCTTAACGGTTGTGTCCTCGGCCAGAAAGTGTCTGAGCCTTATTTTTTTTTTTTTATTTAAAAAGGTTTCTATTCTTGTATTGAATATGACATATGAATTTAGTTTAAGGTTGAATTTTTACTGTTTTTCCTTTTTTGGTAGCTGTGTTGTGTTTTTCACACTCTTTCTTTCCAATCTGTTTTCTAAAAGTGAAGACTGTTAATTGGCTGTCAGTCTCACATGCCATTATTTTACTATCTTTGTTTTAGCTGTAAGTCATCCATAGTTGGTAAATTAATAAACAAAATAAATATGAGGGCCGTGACCGGGACGTTATCGGACCATGTCCGTCACGTCTGTGACACGGCACGCACTCGGACTTACCCTACCTTAACAAACCGAGACACCTCTGAGCCTGGGAAAGTACGCTAAGCCGTTGGTTCTAGCTTTTATTTGTTGATCTTTGACAGTCGTTACGGATTCTTATTAGCCAGAAGTACCGTGTTACCCAGTTAATGGGTTGTGGAGGTCTGATAGGCAGGCGCTCTGCGTAAAATACTGGTATTCAGCTGAATCCGGTTTGACTGGAAGTCGACCCCAATATACACACATCAAAAGTGTCTAGGGGATCAAGTACGTTTTAGAGTATCGCCGGGATTAAGGATTTTATTTTAACTGTTTTGGATCTATACTGATTCTTTTCAGTGAATTTCACTATTTAAATAAAGAACGTTCTTTAAATTTTGATTAAAATAGAAAATCAACTGTCAATCAGGATTCCTATTAACTTGTGTAATAGCGTTTTTACAAAACCATTACAATTTCTGCATCGATACTGAAAGAAAAATTGCATCAATATGAAGCGACGACATCATTTGACACGAGAAGATATAATGAGAGCCGTCGGAATGTTGCAAGCTGGTTCCAGGCAACGTACTGTGGCTGTCACTACACAGAGCTCTCTTGGCACTACAGAGCGTCATAAGACGGCTCTGGACACGCTATCGTATCACAGGCAGCGTGGCCGAGCGACATGGAGGACGATCTCACATCACCGCTCGCAGACAGGACCGGTACATACAAAATACTGCTCAACGGAATCGTCCCATGACCGCCATGATGTTGGCTACGAGGCTCCACAGCTCGGGCTCGCGAACACAGAAATTGGGAGGAAAAGGACTGGCGTTGTGTTTACAAGATGTACTCCAGTTTGAAGGACCTTTGGACGTCAAGAACGTTTGAAATTTTGTCAGAAAGATCATTCATATGGAGAGGGAACAATAATGGTTTGGATCGGTGGAAGATCCGATCACATTTGGATCGGTGGAAGAACCGATAACATTTGGATCAGAGGCAACCTCAATGCTCAGATTTATGCGGAGAGGGTAGTTGCAGACGTGATCATCTCTGTGCGAAGCCAGTTGGGTGCCCACAGACGGCTAGAGTCCTACCACGCACTGTAGCCGATGCTCGCATGTTCCGCCGAGGCCACACCCCAACAGAGCACGCATGGGATATGCTTCAAGGAAGAGCTATGCATATGTTACCTTCCCCAGCGCCCCCAGCAGGTCATTGGGCGCCTCGGCGAGTGCTCTGATGAGCCGCGCCTCGTTGTGTGACGACGTACGACGAGGTAACAGCTTGACGGCCGCGTTTGCGCCACTCTCCTTGTACGTCTGCAGCGCTTGTTCCATGGGACCCTCGCGATATTCCAGGATCATATCTATCGCCTGGAATGGAAGGACAGTGTAGGTAGAGAGTGTAGTAGTAGAATAAAACTTGAAAATGTGTTTTAACTTCGTTCTAGGGCACCATCTCCACGAGCGAGTAAATCGCTAGGAGACGATAATCTACCGCAAACTTTGACTTTGAACACGTCGCGTCATTAAAAAAAACTGCTAAGCCTACACTACAGCTATTATCTTTTGGTGTGCTAATTATTATCATCATCAAGCAAATTAAAGAGTAAAGTTCCACAATGGTGGTGGTGGTGCTTTATTTTTTAAACAGTTGTTTATTTACGAAAGAAAGAATAAGGTTAAATTTTCACAATCAAGTAGTTAAAATCGTCTCCTGTTTTTTCGCGATATCTTCGTCAACCTATTTTGATGATACTTATTTGCTTGAGCGTATTTTTCACTACTTTTTCTAAACATACATACCTCTTTAAAGTTCCCCTGCAACAGCTTCAGGCCTATATTATAGGTGGGCGTGTTGACACGCGAGCCGAAGCGCTGCAGCCCGTAGTAGTTGATGAAGCCGTGCTCCTGCAGGTGGCGGCACGCCAGGTCCACCAGCTCGTCGTCCGCCGTCACGTTACGGAGCGCTATGCGGAACCTGGCCAAGCAAGACGATGATGCTCATTGTTTTAGTATCGTGGGGATTTTCAATCAGCTGATGACGACCAGTTCGGGAAAAAAACAATAAAATAGCAGGCCGCAAAAGTAAAGCAAAATTATATAAAATTCAATTAACATCATCTACTATTAGTTTGAATCATTTGTATTTTAGCTTTACATAGGTAAAATAAATGTGCTTGGTATGTAACGTACGTGATTTATTTATAATTTGTATGCACTAATCCACCAAATAACATTGCTTCACCTGTATATTAAAATCATTACTCACCCATTTATGAATAATAGTAATTGTCCTTCCGACTCAACGGAGACAAGTCTTCGGCGAAAGAGATATTATACTGCACACATAGATGGGATGGCAATCCGACATGAGCACAGCGATTAACATACTTTCCGAAGCATGGGGATGTCACGCCAACAACTTCCAAAGATAAATGAGAAATGATAAAACCCAATAATACTTCGCCCGACCTAGGAAACGAACCCTCACGCTCAGCAGTCACGCTTGTGACCGCGAGACCAAAGGAGCATTCAAACCACAATTATGACTGTCCAAAAAACCCACCTGTTCCCTTTGAGCATGCCGAGCTTGAGGTTGGTTTGCTTGAAGCAGAAGTTCCCCACGTGGATGTCCTTCAGGTAGCGCGTGGCAGCCACTATGCGGCGCGGGTCCAGGCGCCGAGCGCTGAACCACTGCGACGTCTTCGCGCGCCGGTCCTTCGTGCCCGCGTAGCCCAGCATAGACGGCTTCACGCTGGGGATCAAACACATATTGTTGCCCGCGGATGTCAGAACGACATCCCGTCAAATATGAATTAATTCACTATTGCGTAGAATAAATTTTAAGTCACCGGCAAACAAAAAAGTTGACATTGGCGAAAGCAGTTCGGAATATCATTAATACAAAAGTTAAATAGTTAAAAAAACCGGCCCCAAATGAGACCCTTGTGGCACGCCCGATGATACCTATGTCTGACGGTTGATCGAAAGCCATTGACTACTAGAAAGTTCTATTCTCAAGATACGAACTCAACCATGAGAGTAAAGTTCCAGCGATACCATAGGTTCGTAATTAGTCAATGAGAATTTGATGCGAGACCCGATCGAACGCTTTGCTGAAATCTGTGTATCTATATGACATGAGCTTGATGGCCAGAGTCTATTGCGGTTGTCAATAACTCACACTTGTCAATAAATAACGGTTTCGAACGAATATCATTTTTGTAACTGTAAGTTTCTTTCAAACCTTAGACTTCTTTCTTATAGGTTTTCCTGTAATTTATAGGCAAAGAACTATTATCCGTATTTTTATCAACATTTTTGGCTCAGTAGTTTCGGAGATAAGGGCAGAAGGCATGGGTCCTTTTTCATCTTATATCTTGAATAACTTCATTACAATGTATTTATGAAAAAAAAATTCGAAACTCTCACAATACCCTTATATAGGGAACGTGCACCAACTATAGGTGGCAGCACAAATCGACACGCGAGCCACAGTGTGGTTAAAAAAAGAAACTTTTCAGTCCTGTCATGTCATCGTGTTGCCGTGAATGTTACATTATATTTAAATCGTTTTTATTATGTATAATGATAAATATGTTTCGACCGATTAATAATGATCGTCAGCGTGGCTAGAATATGTCAAAAGGCCAAAAAACTCTCCCGAGTGTGGGCATGTCTTAGAAGTAGAGAAACAGTTGGGAATCATGAGAATGAAGTAATAACTGGCGAAGTTGTAGTTCAAATGAAGATTTTTGACGATTATGATGTCAAAATAATTGTGTATGTGTATGTTTTTCAAGTAAATATTTATCTATATTAATATTTATGTGTACTGAAACAAAATTATTTCAGGTTCCGTTTATTTATTTTTTTATTTGTCGGGACAAAAATCAGTTACATGCCAAGCCTAACTAGAGATTCTAAAATTAGTACAATACTTAGAGATTTGTTTGTATTGAATAGTATTACTACATACAAACCTTAGCTATTTTGAAAAAAAAACATTATTAGTAACTTGTAAATGTTTTTGAAACTCATACACCTAGCTTTTTTACTGCATTTATCCACATTTGTCGTTTATCACATAAGCATGGAAAGTGAGTACTATTTGAGGGAAAGTAAAAGAAGTTTACACCATTTGACTTTTTCGTGTGTTCGAGAGAAGTGTTCGAGCATGACGAGCATCCAGACATGCAACAATACATTTTCACTCAGTTAAATGTTATTTTTTCACTTTTTTAATGTGATTATTTTTTGCATCAATGATTCGGATTTGCGCCACCAGGTGGCAGAGCCTCTGCCACTGTCGGTCATTTCATTTGGTATGCCACACGATAGGTACAGTTGGAAAAACTTTTTTCGCCCCCAAATAGTGACCCCATTTTTAACATTTATTTATTTTCGTTACACGTCCGTGTTCGGGTCTCAGTATTATATGTTTCCCAAATTTCATCTAAATTGGTCGAGTAGATTCGGAAAACATTGGCTGTGGCAGACGAACAGGTAGACATACAGACAACCGAGTGATCCTATGAGGGTTATGTTTTCGATATTGTGTTTCGGAACCCTAGAAATTGTCATAATCGGAGTTTTCAAAGTAGTCATGTTTGGGCCCACCATTTCTTTGTATCCGATCAAATCAAAATTAACGGAGATAAGATTACGTTAAAAGTGCGCTTTTTTTAATCCAAAAGTGAGCCTCTCACCACAGGGCTCGTATCTGAAAATTTTCAGATATATTTTTGGTATTCTCTCAGCAAGCCGCACCTGGGCTATGATATTCTCGCTACACAACGTGTTTTAGAATACACGCAATACCAGAGGGCCAATACAATTATACTAATTTTTAAGCAATTTTCACATTCGCATCTCAGTCGCAAACGTTTAAAAAAGCCTCCATTTATTTTTGTCCGATTGCGACTGAAATGCGAATGCGAACGTTGCTTAAAAACTAGTAGAATTGACCCTCTGAAAAGGGGTCATTGTACTTATCATTATGGCCAACTTCTACTATTGAACCAACCACGAAATCGCGTTTTTTTAGCTTTATTTCTCAAACCATAACTACAAACAAATTGACATTAAAAAATATTATATATTATTTCACTCCATCCCGCAATCTCTATGATATCGTCGGTCCACCTTTTCCTTTGTCTTTCCACGGTCCTTTTGCTTAGCGGGCCTTGCCATTTAGTTGTTAAAAGAGCCCACCTCTTGTCCTTGTATCTTGCTACGTGTCTGGCCCATCGCTAATTCTGCCTCAGACTAAACTGAAGTGCATCGGTTAGTTTTGTTTTCTGTCATATGTCAGTATTTCTTGTTTTGTGTATTCTGCCTTTCCATTGCATGTTGGCAGGACAAGATTTTGTTTTTAATTTTTTCGTTGGCAGCCATAGGTTAAATAAGGGAGAATGCAGGAATCCATTACTATCTTTTTAGCTTCCTTTCAGGATCGAAATTGCGAGTTATACGCACATAAATGTATAGGCCTGTCGATTTTTTTTCGCGATTATAGTGTTGGTTCCATTAAAGAATTTAAGTTCATAATAATTATGAATTTGAGCAATGTCTGGAAGGATATGGGGGAGGCCTTTGCCCAGCAGTGGGACATAATAGGCTAAGGAAAAAAAAAATATGAGCACTATGACACCTTTTCAGGTTTTGCGTATATAATAGGGTTTTACTGAAAAAAAATGTAATTAGTCTGCCAGATAGATTTCTAAAAAATATTGGACTCGTATTTTTTCATTTCCACGTAAACAAAAATGAAGACAAATGATATTTATTTTGCAAGTAGGTTTAACATAACACTTTTACACGTCAATCTTTTTTGGTCATTTTAAGTTAGATGACGCCGGTGTTCCTAGCTGACTACCCTGAGAAGAAACACTGAAACAAACCCTCCGAGTTTGTTTCAGTGTTTCTTCTCAGGGTAGTCAAAGTCTCTTTTTAAGTCCGTACAATCTGTACTGGTCAAATCATATCAGAACCATGTAAGTTAATGTCTGAGGTGGCGTTTTGAGGAAAGTGCCACACAGATTTGAGTGGACCTGTCCAGACAGTGCAAGCATTTGTCAGTTATCGTGTAGTTGAGCTACACCATCAATTAGAACTTTAAGGAGCTCAAGACAATACAGTGCGTTGAAAACACGCGTGACATCACTAAGATGGTATAATTTTTTTCCAGCGAAGTGACGTCACGCGTGTGAAAAATCAAAGGTATCTAAAGTAGAAAGGATATCTCTAAAATAAATAGGTACGAAAAATTTAATTTTAAATGTGAACAATTTTTTTTTCGAGTATTTTCCAAAAGTACTTTATTTTTGCAATGATATCTTCTCCCAAAAAAGGTGGCAACCTTAAGCCCCGCGTTGGCTTAATCCGGTACTTGAGAGTAAAGAGCCGACCGTCTCTAAAATACCCGAGCCGGTTTCTGCTCCCAGTCCGGCCCTGGGCAAGAGACAACTTCTTATGATGGTTCTCAAAATCTCAAGTTTTCAACTCTGAAATATCCTCGCTCCGCCACACATACACGGCTAAGTGGGATTCCATCAATGAAACTGTGGGATTCCAGCAAATTTCGATCGTGAATCGTGAACTGTATTCAAGAGTAGTGTAAACAAGCATATAATATTATGTTAAAATGTACTGATAGCATTCTGATTGACTGTGATCGTTCATCTGCCCTAATTTTTTATTATTTTTTTAATTATTAATTTCATTACAGTTACGACAAAAGCTTACCTAGCGCTAAATTTTGAGCTTTATTCATTTAGTACAGACGCAAGCACATCAAGCTACAACTATCTGTCAAATTTCTTTAATAGATTTCCAACTTTATCGCTAAAGCATTAGGTTCAAGCTAGATTGGGAAAATTTGACAGTTTCGGGTAGCTTGATGTGCTGACGTAGCACAATTTGTGCATGCAAAAGAAATCAAACTGCGTTTATGATTTTCGTTCATTTATAAAAGCTCTTGCAAGTAAATAAAAGGTAGAAACTCACTGCACCCCTATCCGCTCGGCGACGCGTACGGCGGCGTCCATGGTGTCGCAGTTCTCCTTGTGCACGATGAAGTGCACGTACTCCGCCGGCCACATCCACTTCACTCTGTTGTCTATGCGCACTTCACGAACCATGGAAAAGAACAACTTTAATTAAACTTTTATGACAGAAAATTTTCTTATGGACCCTTTTTGTTTCATTTACTTTACAACTCTAGCCTTCATCAAAAACTAAGTTAGTGATTTTACATAAAATGCTGATCACAAATGAATGCCACACCAATCAGCAGGCTACCATAGTTCACAACTGGAGCATAAGTTAATTCCAAATTCAAAAGTTTAATCCTCAGAGCCAAAACAATATAAAAAAACTAGCCAAGTGCCAGTTGGATGGACACAAAGGATTCCCGTACCATAAACTGAACATGCATGTCTTGTATGGGAGCCCCAATTTTTATTTTTATTAAAAGATATTATTGATAAGATTTTATTACTTGTTGTTATGGCGGCAATAAAAATACGCTCTTTATGCTTTTATTACGGTTTTTGAGATACAGCCTCCTGACAGACAGAGGTACGGACGGACGCTTAGTAATAGGGTTCGGCTGGGTACCCTTCCGTTACGGAATGCAAAAAACTAGTGCCTTGGCTTGTGTGAACATATTAATTTATCCTAGGCTAACATAGCAATAAGGTTCCATTAAAATCCATTCAGTCTTTGTGGTGTGATTGAAAACAAACTTTTACATTTATGGTATTAGCGATAAGGCTGCCGATTGTGTCACCCTTTGTAATGTTTTCTTCATCTTTTATATGTTCTGTTACTTATATGGTGTACATAATGAAGAGTATTCTATTCTATTGTATTAGTAGGAAGTAACATAGTTCCTAACATTATCACTATACCTCCTTTCTTAAACTTCTGGAAGCGCATAAGTTTCTTATCGTCAATATTGACTGTGCTGCCAACTATGCTGTCACCGAATGCTTTCTTCACAGCATCATGGATCTTAGTTCTTTGCTCCTTGGTCACCCCCTCCATATCTATCTGTAAATATAAAATTACAGGTCATTTGCTGCTGAACTTAAGAGTGTTATCTTGGATCTTTGGGATACAAATTGTGTCATACAACTCATATGCATTTTCCTAGAAGAAAGCAATTATCGCGCCAATAAACGACTGTCGCGTTCAATCGCAAACACGATCTCGTCGTCGCTCTGCAGAGTACCAGAGGCGCCTCACGGTTTTCACAAACAAATGTACGCAACTATTTGGAAACTGTTTGGTATATGATGCCTGATGAAGTGATGAAGAAAAAAAAATATTTGAGGTAGTGAAAACAAATTGTGTGTTATCAGTTTATCCCGTGTGATTCTAACAAATTTTTGTCTCAAGTTGTACTCAAACCAAAACAGTACTTGAGGCATTTTGTACTCCTCAACTACCAGCTGGAATTTATTGCAATTATAACTTTTATTTTATGTAACTCACATAACTTTAAATAAACACCTTTGACTGGATAGTTTAACCATTAAATGCACACCCTATGCACCAATATAGTACTTTCATGGTCATAAGGTTCGTATTCAAATTAAAATCTATGAGATTTCATCCTTGCAGTAAATATTTAGTTTACTGGCCACTTTGCCAGAGCCTTCCTATAAAGGATTAAACTCACAATCACACAGTACTTTACCTCCACACAGTCAGGGTCGGGCTCTTTGCTCACAGCTAGAGTATTGATCTTATCCCAAGTCTCCATTGGCAATATCTCCAGGTTATACTTTGAGAGCAGTAGGTCCTCATCCTCACTGACGGCATCCTCTTCCGGGGCAGTTGGAGCTTTCTTGCAAGTTAACTTGGCTATCTCACCCTGTTCACTTATTTCTGATACTTGGAAGTCTGAGTACCTGGTGAGTATATAGTATTGTTAAAATCAATGGATCTAAAATATTGAAGAGAAAAGATAGTCAGTATTAAGTTTTTTTTTGTATAATTGGGGATACAGAATAGTAGTTACAAGAGGACTCACAAAAGAATGTATAAGAACCTACTTATTTTAGGTGTAAGTGTGTAGCTACTAAGCTAATCACTTTGCTAAATAGTATTCTTACTTATTTGTATGCTTATTAGTACTATTATAGTAGGTGCCAGATAAATGTGGAATAAAGTATATTGACCTTTCCCTAATAACTGTTCATAGGTACCTGAACAATTAAATATGAATCGTTTTTCATTATTAGACAATGTTAAGGATCACGAGAGATGATGATTCGGGACAGCTTTGTGTCATTAATTCCGTTTTTCAAATTAAAAATGTCAATAATTGTAGGTGGGTCAATGACCGTTATTCCACGATTATCTGGCGCCTACTATACCTATCTAAATAGTTACAATACCACTGGCTCACCTTGATTTAATGATGCCATTAAATCCTGCATGTTTGCTTATATACTCGGTAACACCAATATCTTCTTCAGACAGCCGCTTTCCAGGAGTATCCCTCTTTTTCCACTGACCCTTGTTTCCCGAATAATTGTTTTGAAACTTGTTGCCTCCACTAGGGCCATCAAAACTGCCCCATTTGGGCTTGAAACCTCTGTGGTTACCTGACCAGCCTCTGCTTCTACCTCGACCACCTCTAAAGCCTCCTCGCATATTGCGATCCCGATTATCACGGTTCCATGGCCTGTTTTTATTCATTTTCTCTTACAATCAATACGTACTTAACCTATAAACACTGGCGTGGACTGTTTTTTGATAAAAGTTAACTATATGCTTATTCGATCATAGATATAACTAAAATTAAACAAATTTGGAGTTAATACAGGTTCTCTTAATAATAATTATCAATTACTTTCTATAAGATCTAAATACCGACACGCGAATTGCAAACAAACGTTGTTTGCAAAATTGCTAATGTCAAGAGTGTCAATTAGACAATTAGTGCTCGTGTCAATTCGTGTGTGCTGTCAAATAAATGACATTTTTTTTATTTTTTGCCCTTAAGTGAAAGCCGTAGTCTTTTGACCAAGTTGCCTAGTCTTACGTCCTTCATTTCTTGTGTTTTGCACCAGTATCTGGCAACAAATATATCGAATCGGCCTTCTCGGCAAGTTTCGCGTCAGGTAGTCAATAATTAACTGAAATCGCGCCTTTTCACATATTTTCCAGGTGCGTGGACACTTGCGACACAACTACACCAATTTACATCGAATCAATATACGAATAATTAAAACAGGTTGACACTGATTCAATAACATGGAATTAATTACTATTATAGTGTACTATTGATAAAAAAAAACTAAGCTAAAGCGTTCGGTTACGATGACGCGAGTTCCATGATTTTTGTTCACCCAAAAAGTACTAAACGCGCCTGAAGAAGTTTTTCACAAAAATTTATGCTTCATTCATATTTCACTTCTTACTTGGATCAAACGTCTTGAGTAAAGACGCCGTAGCTTTTTCTAAACTCTCTAGTCGTTCCGCTAAAAATATGTTGACTGTAACCTGAAAATTATGTGATTTCGTAACAATATCTACATGGAAGAAACCCTAACAAGAAATATGTTTATCAAAAAAAATCCTGGATTCTTAGTAGAACATTCTTGAGAACTAGCAATCTCGGATGGTCAATTCAATTGTCTAAAAGAAATAAAAAGTAATGCAGAAACTATCCGAACGTGAAGTTTCCCGCGATTTTGGACAATCTGTCAAAACGAAAAACCTTTTGAACTGGGTCCGTTCCGTACTCCGTCACTCGGTCCGTTACTCGTTCGTTGGCGTGTTGTTTGAACTTTTCATTTCATAAATTAATTCGATCGAGTGCAAGAAATTCTATTAAATCTTTAAACAATTCAATAATTTTATAATGCCTGTGAAACCAATGAGCCGAAGTGGTAAGTATAAATCGTAATCTTAGGTCTCTTAATCTTGTAAATACCTACCGTATAAAATTTCCGTTCGGTTTAAATTTGAATCAAAATGTTCATTCTTCTGCGGCTATAAACTTAATATGAGCAATTTTTACAGACAACAGCCCAGGTAGGATGAGAGCGAAGACCAAAACCCGCAGTACTCGCGCGGGCTTGAAACTTCCAGTGGGCAGAATTCATAGGATTCTCAAGAACGGCAACTACGCACCTCGTGTTGGTGAAGGCGCTTCAATATACATGGCTGCAGTTCTTGAGTACTTGGCTGCTGAGATCTTGGAGTTGGCGGCAAAGGCAGCTGAGGATAATAACAGAAGCAGGTGATTGCACAAATTTTGATGAACCTTGCAACTACCCACTTCCATTATTTCATACTTGGTAACTAGGTTTAAGTTACACTACTAATTCTCCTGATGGTCAAGGAATCTATCTGGGACCCCAGTTTATACCTGGGTACCTAAAAACTTACCTGCTCAGACATTGTTGACTCCGTGGCATTCACTATGAGTTTCCAAATAATTTTAAGCATACCTATACAAATTGTGGATTACCCTTTTATTTATTATTTATTTATTATATACTTTATTGTACACCTCATAATAAGAACAGGACAATCATACATAAAATAAGTGCACAATGGGCGGTCTTATCGCACAAGGCAATCTCTTCCAGACAACCTTTGGATGGATTGAACGAAGGGAGATAGATTTAGGGCTGTCAGTGTACAAACGTTTTAAATTATACTAATTAGATATAATAATATAAAATACATAAATCAAATCTAATTTTATGATATCTTAATAATCACACTCAAGAATCTTCTTGGTATTGAAGACAAATGAGACCAGATTTTATTGAAACAACCTACCTTTAGTTATAAAAAAAATTTCTAAGAATAAAAGGCCTACTACAAAGTTCTAATATTAGTGTTTCTGTGTCCAGAATCTCACCTCGGCACATTTTGCTGGCAGTCCGAAATGATGAAGAGCTGAACAAAATGCTGGAAGGTGTAACCATATCACAGGGTGGCGTGATACCTCATATTGAACAGAAGCTGTTACCAAAGAAGACAATGAAGAGTCAACAAGCCAGTAATACTAACAGTTCATCACAAGAATACTAATCAATATCAAAATAAATATTTTTACTGTAACAAAATAATGTTTTGACCAATCAGTATGGTCAAGAAGTCTATAAGACTTGTTTATAAATTGAGTTTTGGCCGCTGAATCATCAACATCAGACGGGATTTATTCTTAAATGAATCTAAACAAAAAAATGTAACACTTCCAGAGGTTGATAATGGCGGTCAAAACTCCAATGTTTTAAAATATTTTGTCCAATAACAAATTTTGCTATTTATCAAAAGTCTACAACAACGTCATTCAACATTGTTTTACAGTAGTTACAGAATGAAAGTGTAACATACACTGATGGTTCTAAGTTTGTTAAAGTTTGAGTGTTGGCTTCACAAGCTAATCATGTTGAAATACCCTCACTAAAATAATAATATGTAAATTGTTGAATAATGTTAATCAAACTTATAATTAAGTTTAGCATGTAATACTTAGTTGATTTTTTAACTTATAAAATAAAGATTATGATAAAAATCTCAGAAGTTTTAAATTATTCTCTTAGACAGCAAACAGAAATTTCAAATGCAGCAAAAGTGATATAACACCTGTTTTGAGTGAAAGGTTAAGTATAGTAACCTCTTGTTAGTACCAAGTCTCCTGTGGCTCACCATACAGTAAAGGATAGACAGGTCGTAGCGCCCGACTTCTATTTACTTAGCGTTATAATTTTATTGTATTGCTGGTCGTAAATCTCGATCCTTGGAGTAGAACAGAATTTTTTTGACGTATAGTAACGTAACGTAAAACTACTATTAACTACTAGCGACGTCCTGTCCGAACGTTTGCTGTGTTTGCCGAAAAATTATATAAATCGATTGCAGCGCCAATTACCGGATCCAATTGTGAATCTAAACCATTCTCAAATCCACTGGAAAAAACACAAAAATTTCATCAAAATCGGTCCAGCCGTTTAGGAGTTCAGTCACATACACACGCACAGAAGAAATATATAATAATATCTAACTACAATACTCGTTTCGCACGTAATATTTATTTGAATTGTAGTATAAGTAGGTACTATATTTATTATTTATTTTATGATCCTATCGTGTCGCATAAAATTAAACCACAAAAAAATACTATGGGGTTTTAGTTTTTTTATATTAATAAAATACTTAGGTACGTGAACGATACCGTAACGTTACTATACGTCAAAATATTCGTGCTAGGCCCTCGGGGAAAAGGGAAGCTAAGAGCTAACCGAATCGAAACAAGGTTCTAATCACTCTTGGAAGTTTTTGCCAGATGCATAACAAGGTATATAGTAGGCGCCAGATAATCGTGGAATAACGGTCATTGACCCACCTACAATTATTGACATTTTTAATTTGATAAACGTAATTAATGACACAAAGCTGTCCCGAATTATCATCTCTCGTGATCCTTAACATTGTCTAATAATGAAAAACTATTCATATTTAATTGTTCAGGTACCTATGAACAGTTATTAGGGAAAGGTCAATGTACTTTATTCCACATTTATCTGGCGCCTATTATAGTTTAAATTATTATCATCTCATTTCTTCGTCGAACCTTCGCAGGCGCACACTGGGCCTTTGGAGCACATAACAAAAACGTTTCCAAGACGTTGAAGACCATAGATATAATAAAAAAGCTGTTTTTTATATTTCTATGTTGAAGACTAAACCGAGAAGTAGCGTTGCCAGCAGGCGTCAAACGCTTCCGTTGTTATAAGACAACCACGGCAAATATGAGGAATGGTGGATATTGTCAGTGGTGGTGAACTTCCTCTCGTGTACACCACCGCAACATATGATAATCTTACAACTGTCTAGGAATGTTTGGCTGAGCAGATTTGGATGTATCTTGTGATTTGGCAAAAACATCCCTTCGTTTAGGACATGGATACTTTTTATCCCGATAAGACGTTACTTTGGGATAGTAGAAGCTAGTATAAAAATAAATGAAAAACAACTTCAACCAGTCTTGTAAATGACATGTAATTTTAAATACTGTAAACAAGAGATCTGTTATTTAATTCCATTATATTAGGTAGGTACAATGTTTATAAACTTACACACAGATTTACTTTATAAAATAAAAAAATACATTTATTTCGTACTGAAAACGTCCAATGGCTAGTTCTGTTTTTTTTTTAACATGAATTTTAACAGCTTTATTTCTAAGATATTTTTGAGACTATTACAACCCATAAACGTGAAATAAAGTGAATTTCACTTCAGAGCAACTAGCCTACCTCACTTGTTTGCCCATGTTAGGTAGGTACCTTCGCAAATATTTCTCTGAATAAGATATTAGACTTTAAATAGTAATTTGTACTACCAGATTTGCATTAAAGGAATCTGAAATATCAACATTCAAAAAAGCCTTTTCATACTTTGTACTTACTTGACCAAAATGTGGATTGATTAAATAATTGAAAAAATAAGAAACTAGCTCAGTTAGCTCATGATTACTGACAAGTGAAACTCACTTCATATTACACAAATAATATTAACATAACAAAATAATCATAAAACTACAATAAAATATACATGTTGTCTGATCATACAATTTAATACAAATTAATATAATTTATATCAAAGGAACCTTGGGTATAGCATTACTACGTACCTAGGGCACATACAAAAAATACTACAATTATTGTACCTATCTAAAAACTATGAATAATGTTAAAATGAATACTTTATAAAATACCAAACTAAACGTAAATGTAGCACATCAAAAAATATACAAGAAAAATATTTTTATTAATAAATGCAATTTCATTGATCTTGAAGTGTATAACTTTAAATAAATGTCGAGTATTCAACGGCCGAACTTGAACAGTACAATGTCATATAAACTGGGCTTAGAGAATTCAACAACATCAATTAATTTATCATTACTACTGCAACGCTTTAACCCAACGAATGGGATTAGAACTGGCTGCTAGACTGTTTGGTTACCGCTCACCACTTCTAATCCCTTACTTTCAGTCAGTGGACAGTAACTCTCAACATTTATCAAAAGTACCTAGTTACAATAAGAATAACTTAATTTGAGGTGGACTGCTGGAACACCGGGATCTTCACACGATTAGACGTCAAATGTAGCAACAATTAAATTGATGCATTGATCAAAATAATGTACCAACTATCCACCACAAATGCATGTAGAGAAGTCGTATTTATGAATAAGTAGTAAAGCTTTATAGAACATTGAGACGTATCTAAAACACATAAGATCTATAACTGCGTGTGGCGAGGGTTCAAACTGAGATCTGTACCTCTGGTCAGCAGATAAAGTAAAAGTATACATATAATAACTAGTCAAAATAAAACTTAAATAATATAAAAGAACCAAAGGATTGCACAAAGGTAATGACTTATAATGTAACTACAGACTGAGTTATGTTACTGACTAACCAACCATATAAAATCTACTTTTTGCGATTTTTTTTATTACATTTATGTTAAAAACTTGATAGTTGTTCGTGTATAGGTAAAAAGTAATAAGGAGAGATCGGAATAGGTAGACTATATTTTGACCTAATGTTTGTTGAAGTAAGTAACATAGAGTTGATAATACCTCCTGTGAAATCCCGGAATCGTAAATGGATTTATGACAATTTAAACCCGGTGTTATAAAAACATGAACTGGACTTGAGAATGTTACATGATTTAAAGAATCAAAAGAAAGAGATGTGCGAAAACAAAGCTATTTAATTTTTTTAGTAGGTACGGAACTCTAAAAACATAAGTTCTCAAGTTCTTCAATATAATAATTTTGTTCAAATATATTAAAAGCGCAATAAGTAATTTACAATATATTAAATCCCGGAATACAATCGTCATGGTATTATCAACTCTATGTTACTTACTTCCACGAACATTAGGTAAACTACCCATTCCGATCTCTGGTAATAAGACATGCAAAAGTGACAAAATGACCATAAATAAGTTTCAGACAACGAGCGCATAGACAATCAATATAGTACTTCAAACAATCAGGGACCGACTCATTTACTTTTGATAAACAATCTAGTGTGATAAACTGGCTGTTTTTGTACAATATGCCTAAAAACAGTCAGTTTCAAATCCCGTCAAAGGTTCCAAAAGATCAGTCTTCTTCACAATGTGACAAAGCAAGTCCTATGAATTACAACTTATGTCACCGGATTATTGCAACCACCGTAAGATTGTAATAAACTTGATTTGATTATAAACTCTCGATATATTATTGTGAACAGATCATCTATAAATATAATAAAACAGCAGAACCCATTTTGTCTTTACATTGAAAGAAAAGTTATGAAAAAGAAAGCGGGGGGGGGGGGGGGTGACTAAAGAAAAGTAATAGAACACAAATCAGTGATGTCTGTCTCTGTTTGTATGTTAGCACACATCTCCGAAACTACTGAACGGATGGAGTGTAATTGGGAGCAAAATAAAGGCCTCAGGTATCGGAAAAAGTTATCGATTGAATTTTGGGAGTATCCCAAGTTGCCTTGGGATAATTTTCGACATTCACGCGGGCCTCTCGAAATTTAATAAATTCCATAGTTTACGATAATATAATATAATCCATGTCTTTTGAGTTACAATCTCAATCTCGAACTTTGAGTGTTTGCAAAAACCCGTGACTTATAGACAACAATGCTGTACTACTTTCTGTATTGGTAAAAAACCTTTATGTGCGCTTACGTTACTGTTCTCTGTCGACTGTCGATGTGACTTATCCAGTCAGTGTTAAGATAATGAAGCATCATTTGGCAGTGATTTGTAACGCCTACAGGCATTGAAATTGAAAATAATAAATTCTGAGATCATTGTCAAAGAGATAAAACGAGTTGAACAATTAATTATTTTTACTCGTAATTGGTCACTTTGAGAATTTAAATCTTTATAATAATGAGCAAAATTCAAACACTCATTACGATATTAAATTTAGAGAATTAAAATACATAATAACTCACTGCATTCTAGACTTCACACTCCATGAACTTATCATTCTAAATAGCATTAGTGAAACAAGAAGTATAATGTAGTGCTGTTCATATCATTGGGACATCTATGCCCACTAACGCCACCTAGGCCCACTATTCTCTCAAACAACAACTAATAGTTGTCCGCGGGAACATGCCCTTCAAGACAACACTTTGAACTCCCCATTCAGTGATTGTAAAGTACGTGTAACAAGCTCAGGATTTAAATATAGTAAATTGGCAACAATGAAAAATATAGCATTATATAAAAACTATTAATAATATACAATTGTTTGTTTGTTCAAATTAGGCTAATGTCTGTATAAATAGGTTTGTTCTTGCACTAATATTTAATCTAAATACATTTAAAGATCTATTAATATTCACTAGAAGATGTTTGAAGAGTAACAAGAGAGCGAACCAATAGTTTGGGCCAATGATAAGTCAGTCTTTAGTAACGACGGCTACATCGACCGGCCTAGTTTGAACGAACGCAACGCGACGACACCGCTCCTCAACATTACATAAATACACAACCATATAAAACGCACTCACACACGAAAGCTTGTTGTATACTTTGTATCGTATTGTCGTGTGATTCGCTCCTAATATGAACTGAATGCTATGCTTTGTGAACACCATTACTCATCATCATCAAACTAACCTCGTCTTAGGATTATATTTAACAACTTTGCGATATTGACCTAGAAATGGTAAATACAAAACACAGCTGATCCACAAATACACCATAGTTTAGTTTAGAGAGATGAAAAAAACATTCACATTTCCCGTGCACACTTTTAGTTGCGGTTTCCGTAAAAAACTTTTTATACTAACTACCATATAAATGTGAGACAGACAATTTGGCTGGACTGATTTTTAGATGTGACCTAAACTAACAAGACCAATTCATCAAACGCAAGCCATGCATACATATCTCATACTAAAACATATACTTTTCAAAACATCGTAAAATAATAGTTATAATATTGCTCCGCCTAAATTGCTATTGTTACATTAACATTTCGCCCTGACGTTACACTCTCATCTCAATCGTTTCCTTGTGACCGTACACAGTAGTTCTCTGTGGATCTGTCACAATAAAACCGATTGCGATAATGAGTGTCACATATAAGGGGACATAGACATACAAGCGATTACATTATTCAACGTCAACTGCCATACAAAACGTTTGTAAAAGCTTATTTTATGAGCTTATTGAGCTGAGAGCACTTGTGTTATTATCACATATATTATTATCAGTCGAATGCAGAACTAGTTTCTGCATTGGGTCTATAATTATTTTAGAATTTTCTTCGTTCGAATTTTGTTCTTTGTCCATACTGTCTTCCTCCTCGGGTACGTCCGTTTCGTTCACCGTTTTATTGTCAAAATACGGGAAGAAATCGTAGTGAGATTTACCATTGCTAATCTTAGATTTATCTTTAATACATCGTTTTTTTTCGTCGTTTTTTATCGTGGATATGTTGCGTTTTGAGAATTCGTCCCAGCCCTCCGTCGTCTTGCCGTGCATAGGGTTCCAGTCTTTCCTGAAGGAGCTCGAGGGTTTCATTTCGTTCGAGGCGAACTTTTGTTGGATGTCGTTGATTTGGTTGTGGTTTTCTCGAGTGGATACTATTTGTCCGTAGACAGGCGTACAGTAGGTAGTGTCTGGCGTATTACCAGTCTTGTTATCTCTGTTTGCGTTACTCTGGTTAATTTGACAGTTGTTCATACCCGAGTCGAACTCTGACTTCTGTCCAGCATTGAGAAGTATTTGCTTGGAGGATTTGACAGGTTTCTTGTCACCAGTTCCTCTGTTTGGTGAGCCTCCTTGCTTCATTTGATTGTTGTCATCTTCATTCATGTTGTCTTCACCAATGCCGTCAATGTCGTAAACCTGAAAAGAGATGTTCCGTCATAATGTAACTGTGACAGCATCATTTATGCTATCTATCTATACTTTTATAATAAATCTGAAGTGTATGTTTGTTTGTTTGAATGCGCTAATCTCTGGAACTGCCAGCCGGATTTGGAAAATTCTTTTTGTATATGGTAGCCACATTCATGAGCAAGGCTATGGGCTATACGGGAAAAGCTAGTGATGTTATAATATTAACTTTGAATGTAAAGTAGGAGTCAGAAAAAGCAAGTATATATAGTTTTTCACTGCAGCAGACTGATCTTTTGATTTTCATAGCAGCATTGTGTTAAATATCACAAACCAAAGCACCAACCTTATACATAACATCCTGGTTCATTCCCTTCTCCCGTTCCCTCTTGTTCTGGACAGCAAGCCACACATCCTTCAGTTCTCCAGCCAGGTCCCTATCCTTCATGATGACTGGACTCCTTGCTAGAACTAGCCCTGGGTTCATGGCTTCTACAAAGTCACATAGCAGGCTCACTAGGGCTTCACGATCCTGGAATATATAAAAAGCCAGCTTGTAGTATGCTGTCTATTCTTTATACATAAATAAACTATCTTTTATCGGCTATCTGGGGATACAAACATACCCCAAAATAATAATGTTGATTTCAAGGTAAAGAACCGCTATGTGAAAGATTTATTAGCCAATAAACTGACTTGTGTAAATTGATTTTCAAATTAATACTAGTAATGTTTACGCAGTGAGATAAGAAAGTAATCATATCAATCGTAAACCCTACTGTAAAGCACAAACAAACAACTTTCCACTTGATAACACTAAGTGCAATCTAGATAAAGAATCCAATACAAAAACAGACATGAAAGTACATTACTTTGCTTTTATGATGCAATGGTCAAAAGTATGGTACAGTATTCACAGTTTCATAGGTTATCAACGTTATCATAAAATATCGTCGTCCTAATTCGTTAACCAGATAAGTCCATTTCTGCATAATTTACAGGAGGAAGGAACAGAATTATATCACTTCATTTTAGCAATCATCATTCTGAAAATCCCATTGGTTCCTATAGGATTGAGCAGTATAAAGATTTCCTACTGTTCAGAAAACAGGTTTTCGAGCATGGCATTTGTAACGATTTTAGGTTGATAGTCGTTATAGCTTTATCATAAGGAAGGTAATCGTCTGAACTTTTTGGCAGACTTAAAAAGAAAAATTGGTAAAAAAAATGGACATAGCTAGTTAACAAATTAGGCCGACGATATATTGTAAAGCAAATTATAAATATATTATGTATATTATATTATGAATATTGTAAATATTTAGTCCAAAAGCTGATTGATGAATCATGTTACCCAGTACCTGGGTTGGCTGGTAAAATACTGGTCTCATCTAGTCATCTGCATCTGGTTTCACTAGTAGCCCACTATGTGATTGGAGAAAGCTTGGCAGATGATGTGGGAAATCATAACTAACTATGGAGTTTCTTGTCCGTTCTTCTCCATAAGAATCTACCTTTCCGAATGGACAGTAGAGTCACTTTATTAATGTAATATTATTATTTACTGAACTGTAAATGCTGATGTTCAAAAGTGCCGTTTAATGGCCTAATTGAAATAAACGTTTTGACTTTGACTTTGACATACTATTATAATCAAGGTTTTTGCAGAGGTTTTACTATCATATGCTGACAAAAAGTTATTTTAAATCTGATGCTTTAATATAAATGAGGATTCAAGCTACTTAGAAGTGTCTATGTATTATAGAACAAAAGATGTGTCAAGTTGTTTTTATTAATGGTAAAGAGTTTCATTACTGTAGGGCTGGTAGCATTTTTTCCATTGGCTTTGAGTATGTCTGGGTTGACCATCACTGCAAACACTATCATCGGCGGCCTGCCAGCATTTGGTCCATAATTCTGTGGCACCTGGAATTACAAGGACAGAGTCAAAGTATTTATCAATAGACACTTTCAAATTGTCAAAAAATTAGTTTGAAAGTTGAAGGTAGTATGGCATTCCAATATAAATTTTAAGAGAATGGGTAAGACGCTTTATGGACATTTGATTCACATATTAAAACCATTTAGTATTATATAAGTGTTTTGTTATGACTAACATGTCAAACCAGACTGATGTGCTTGCAATGGGCCTACAATGTCAAACTGTTATAGTTCTGACATAAAGTAAATAAGAAGTTTGATTGTTATTCTATTTGCATTAAGAAATAAGCTGAATTTCTAATTAGTTCTAAATTAAGCTTTATGTGTACTATAACTATTAGATAGTTATTAAAAGAGAAGTGTTTGTTCACTTTGCATTCACAGCATGTTTTTACTAAGATTAATTTAACTCATCACTGTCTTTATATTTCTTATCAAATCTCGGTTAGAAACTGGAGCGGCAAAATTGTGCTACTTCACCGAGACTAAGTAATTAGCAGCGGTGATGAATAGACGTAAATATGTAAATGAAACACCAACCTGCATTCCTCCATACAAAGGAATAGGATCTGAGTACTGTTTGGGGTTCGCTATTTTCTGCCATCCCAACACATTTATGTACAGTTTTTCCGTAGTGCCCTTTATAGTATCCTGGATACACATGTGCGGCTGAGGAGGATTTTTAAACTGGCGAAAAGCTCTGGAACCTCTTCCATATTGCACCGGCACCACTCTCTCAGGAGGATTCTGGTTTTCCATAGCAGCACGTCTTAGAACACCAGCACTTGGAGATATTTACGGTAGAATCACAAAACATTCACAATAAAATCCAATACCCAATAATGACATTTCTAACAGGCCTGCCCGACATCGAAGTTTAATGAACTCTCGCCGCGTCCAATCGTATTATATTTACTCCTTAACTGTACTTGATCACTCAATACTAGGTTTATTTGTGTATATGTTTATTTTAATTAAGCTTCTACATATAAATGTTAACTCAAAGCTCATAAGTGTAAAGAAAGAAATCAAAAGAAAGAGCTTCCGTGAAAGAGAAAGACAACCTTTGTTTTTTTTAATTTGCCGGGCGGGCTGTGCTACCAGTTCTCTTCGCAAAACCGGCTCAAAAAACCGTAACACAAGATTACAAAAGTGCAAGCACTCATAATGCTCGTTTCGGTTGGTTCCGTTTAATTAAAATATAATTGCATGTTTTTAAGAATTAGTGTAAGCTTTTCTTGTGTTATTTTAAATTAATTTAATTCAGTATCTCGAATATCTTAAAGTTACTGCTAGATGGCGCTTATTGATTTACTGTGAAAAGTGCAATAGAAGTAACAGTATTATAGTAGTACTCTGTATTGAAACTGTTTCATGACTGTTTCAACGCCTGGTTGTTTATGCATAAACCTAAAAATGAATAATCGTAAGTCCTAGAAATATCCATTTACGGTGAATGGGTGTTATTAGTATGAGCTAGAAGCGATATCCAACTACCCGACTACTGACAGCATTTTTTTTATTGACAGTGTGTGTGATTGTTATAGTTATGCGCATGGCTGTGTTTGCAACCTAAGATGCGTCTCAAGTAAATATGTTTCTTGGTATCACCCTGGGCTTGACAGACAGAGAAGCAATACAAAAAAAAAACCATTGTTAACGTATTTACTCATTTTTATTATTTACTTTCTACAAGTTCTATTTCACAGATCTATAGATATTTACTTATCAATGCACTTCTAAAAAACTACTAGGTTTTGCAATAATCGACATAACTACAAAATATGACTAATAAAACAGCACACTACTGAATAATTTTATTTTCTCAGCAATGTGTAATAACTGTACGCTCCTTTCAGTATCTGCAAAGTAAAAAATACATGTTACGTTACAGATCTATGCAGAACATGACAAAGGCATCTATTTCACTTCCTTTCTTATTCGTATGCAAGTCTAATAGGACAGTCGCTGCAACAAGTCAAGTCAAGTCTAATAGGCTACGTTTAAAATGAATCACGGTTTGCATCATGAAGAAGAAAGATACTGTTTCGCGCCATAATTAATGCCGGGTACATAACGACATTCGTTACTACTAGCGCCATCTAGTATCGCGTAGCAGAACTAGTAGAGTCAAAATCCTTCTAGACTTATGCTAGAACGTTCTAGAGTTCTTGACATCTGGTCAGTTGGGACCGATATTTTCAAAAATTTTCTACAGGAGAAGGTTCTGGAATTAACTTACGCCCTTTATAAGGACCGCATAGCCCGCGACCAAGTCATGCCAAAATAATAATCTTAGTTCAATCCAGTCCGCACCTAGCTATCCTCCCCCCAGCAACGTCTTTAGCCGAGGTCCGTACCCCACAGGGCGTTACACACCCTTAGCGTGTTGTCGCTTAGTTTGTAAGTTTTTAATAAGCTCTGTCTGGAGGCTTCAATATATTTATGTAAAAGGCCACCACAGGCAAGTCCAGTTAAGCAGTCGACAACCTCCTAGGTTGAACTGAGAGAGGACACACAAAAATAAGCGACCGAGTCAATATTGGATTTGTGCTACCAGCGATAACTTCGAAAGCGATCTTCGAGTGCGAATTAAAGTGATCAGTAGTGCAATAATATGTTTTATAATTATTGTTTAAAGTTGTAATTAGTGTTAAAATTAAAGTATCAATTTTTGGTCAATAATCGGCTGTTTTTATTGCCACGAACCCCAAGCCGAGCGTTGATAAATAATGATTTATTTTTCCCAATAATTCTTGGAAGTTTCCAGGGGAAGTATTATAAGAATTATTATCTCATGCCTTCGTACTACACGAAGGCATGAAGATAATCATGCTTTTCCTAGCAGTTTTTGTTTACCGCAACGCTTAAATTCGATTTGCCATTGATTTAGGGGCAGATGAAGTCTCGCATCAAACACTTTGACTGCATTCGCCATTGTGTATAAACTTTATTCTAACTTACATTGATGAAGGTCGGCAAAGTAAGGTTGGCGAAGGGACCTGCTGTGAACATGTTCTTTATGTGGAGCTGTCCTGATAGAGTTAATACGTCCCTTTTCTGTAGGTAGCTCGCCGTGTACCAGTTACTTTCGAAAGGTCCTAATGTGACGTTATCACTCTGAAAAATAAATAAAAAGAAAAGTGTTGAAAATCAGCCAGTTACAAATCCACGCTTTTTCAAATAAAATAAATCCTTAACTTTCAGGAAACTAGGGTCAGTGGGTCTTAGGGTAGCGTTCATAATGATGATTAAAATTGTTTAATCGTAGGTACATCTATGTAGTTTTATTAAATAGTAATTAAGTGTGACTTACTTTGTTCAAAACGTCATTGCTATGCCAACAGAAAACGAAAAGTTGTGCGATTCCAAATATTAAATACTCGGCCATCAAAAGCTTCTGTGCGGCATTTTGTGCAGACTGTTAAAAAGAAACATAAATTCATACTTTATCCAAATTAATATTATAATAAATGCGAAAGTGTGTTTGTTTGTCTGTTACCACTTTACGCTTAAACCGCTGAAGCTATTTAGATGAAAATTAGTACAGAGATAGTATGAGTCCCGAAAAAGGACGTAGGATAAATTTTATCCCCGAAATCATCTTTTAAGGGGGTGAAAAGGGGGGTCAATAACCGCTGAACCGATTTTGATGAAATTCTGAACAGAGATAGATTAGACCTTGGAGGACATAGGCTACCTTTTGTCGCGAGAAAGAGCCTTCAAGGGTTTGAAAGTATGTGTTTGGAGTCCGTCATTATTGAAGCTTTAAACATAAACCTTTGTATTTAGGCACTTGATAAAAAATAAATGCACATATAATTATGTTCAAGCGTTTTTGAAAACTAAGTAACTATTACAAAGTAACTATTCCGTGCGACGAAGTCGCGGGCAAAGGCTAGTCTAAATTAATAAATATTATAAAGAGGAAATCTAAACTTCTTAACAAATATTTTAAGAGGAAATATTTATTTGTTTGTTGGTTTGGTATGATTTGGCTCGAAAACTGCTCAGCCGCCATTAGAAAGCTACAACATAGCTTACTTAAAACATAGGCTATAATTTAATTTCGAAAAAGAAGAGATCCCTACTAAAATTGCAATAATGTAACCGTGCGGAGGAAGTGTTACCTACACCTTATTGTATTTGAATGTAAAGAAATATTAACAGAAACACTCCCTTTCCACTGTCCGATGCCAAAACTCACAATTTTATTTATAGATTTAACTAGAATGTACAAGGTTTTCCAAGAAAACTTACTGTCAGCTGGTAGGCGCTCGCACAAAGCATCAAAGAACACATAACCATGTAAAAGAACATGACAGGCGACAAAAGGGAATTAAATAATCTCGAATATCTGAAACAAAAGATCATTAATACAGGAATTAGTACCAGTGGTGGGCGTTCAAAATGATTGTTTTGTTTTTTAAGCATTGTGGCCGTAACATGGTGTTCTTTGCCACGTAGTGTTTGCGCGCGTTAAATATTTTATCGATAAAATTTTGGGACTGCGTTGGTAGTTTTTGACAGAAACAATTTATAAAACCAGACTTTTTGAGGATGGACGACTTCCTTTGTGATGTATCTTGTAATTAGAATGCTAATTAAACAATTAGAACATAGCGTATGCTTAGCCTAGCGAAAAGAATTTCTACGCACCAAAAACGTAGGTTAAGAAGATTGAGTATTAAGGTATTTTATGTTGTTTTAAGTCGAATTTAAGATTCAGTCTATGAAAATGGTTCAAAACATAAATCAGTTACATTGCTCATTCGTTAAATATACCGAATTGAAATTATTTTATTAGATGACAGTGTAATAACATATTTTTGTGAAAATTTGCGGATTGTGTGAGAAATGAGATGACCTTTCTACATTACCATATAGAAAGGTAAGGAAGAAACAAAACTAAACTCCGTAACTATGAATAAATTGGCATAAGGGGAATAATGAACGTACTTGAAGGTACAGATTTGGATATTGATTCATAAATTGGGTCGGGCTAAGTAGATTACAAACTGGTAAAGTGGTAAATTATGCTAATTTTCCAGCACCCTTTGATTTTTATTTTTTCTCATTATTGATTGACACGCATTTGACCATGTAGTCGACAATGGAACATGCTTGCCTAGGAGTAACTATTCACTCTTGAGTTAAAGAGCACCAGGTTGTAGCTATCAGGAAACAAAGACTGGTAGGGAATTCCACTCCTTAGCTGTATTCTCAAAATGTTTAGTGCCTGTGAATGTGATGTCCACCGTGTACCGATGGCGCATCACCGTACGTCTTGTAGCCCGATGGTGGAATGGTCTTGTCGAATTTAAGTTGTGCAATGCCGATGCACACTCCTGAAAACCGATAGGCTGGCAACTCGGAGTCAACTTTCAAAGCTTTCAAGCTAAGGCTCCACCAGTGATTATAGCCGATGAGCCTCTTGGCTCGTTTCCCAATCGACAGAAGCGGATCAATTTGGTATTTGGCAAACCCGTCTCAGAGATGAGAGCAGTACAGCATACATGCTCAAACATGCGCTTGATAAAGGTTGAGTTGCAGTATTGCGGCGTGAAGTACCGTCTCATCGTTGTTATGATTCCAAATGCGCAGAGTATTCTTGAAATGTTGTTTTTTTTATCCTGCACTTGGGTCCCACTACTGGGCAAAGATCGCCCCTTTCTCCTTCCAAATCTCTCTGTGTTGGGTGATTTCTGACCAAGTCTGCCCCGCAAACATGATGAGATCGTCACACCACCTTCGCCGCGGTTGATCTCGACGACGACGTCATTCCTCAGGCATCCAGTGAGTGACGATTTTCGCTCACCTTTCCGGATGCATTTGTGCGACGTGGCCAGCCTACTCCTACTTCAGCCTGGCTGTTTCATCCCCAACATAAATTACTTTAGTTATGGAGCACAGAGTGGTGTTTCTACCGCGATCTGTTCGCTTAACACCTATTAGGTATGCTGCGCTCCATAGCCCGTTGGCAAATCTTAAGTCTGGAATTTTGTTGTTCAGGAAGTGATCAAATTTGTGCACCGTAGGTAGGATACACATGTCACTGAGTTTTCTTTTAAGTGTTATCGGTAGACTTTCTTTTATATGTTCTTTAAAGGCCCAGAAGGTCTTCTAAGCATTTTGGACTTGTCTTTCGACCGACTTGTTTTGCCTGTTTTTAAATGACACTATCTGGCCTAAGTACGTATACTCATCGACAAATTACAACACTTGCCCGTCAACCTCGACCCTACGTTTTGTGCTGTTGGTCATCATTTGGGACGGTTGGACTTTCAATGAACAGGTCCAAGAGGATCTGTTCATTGCAAGTCCAACCTCAAGATTTGCCGTGCTCAGATCTTGGAGAATTTCTTCAAATTCTGAAGGTAAGGTGGAGAACAACACAATATCGTCAGCAAAGTGGAGGTTCGTTAACTGATGGCCGTTAACATTAATGTCTTGTGACTACCCTAAATTAGGCAACTTGTTGACAACCACTTGCAGTGCACAGTAAACAGCTTTGGTGACAGTGGATCGTCTTGTTTATCTCCTTTTTCTACGTTGATTACTACGTTGATTAGTTAATTTATATTTATCATCATTTCGTGTTTTGGGATGGAGTTACTAATGGTTTAATTTGTGAGCACCGAAACAGGTAATAAAAATATTAAATAAAAAAAAGAGATTCAATGACAGATAATACTTAAAATGTTTAAGGGGTAAGCATCAAACATTTTGGTAATGTATAATGCAGACAGCCCTAAAAATGTACTCGTAACAAAATACATTCATTTATAAAGTAGAGACCATGTGTCGGAAACAATATTGTAAAACGCTCCAGCTTGATGAGTTGGCAGCCTTCAATGGTCCTTAGAACAGACTTTATGTGGAAGGCAGAAGTAGACCGGATGTTATGGGTCCCTTAGGAGACGTCTCTACCCAGAGTGGACTGTGATAGGCGCAGCCAATTGATTGATTAATGACAATGATAATTGTAGTTCGTTAAGTTAATATTAACTTATAGAGGTGCAATATTTTGTTTAGTGTTTTAGTTAATAGTAATCTCAGAATGTTCAGAAACAATTACAAAAAACCTTGAACTGTTCCAGACACTATCATTGAGTATCTTATAACTGCACCTTGAAGTTATTAGAGGGGTTTGCTATTTATAAAGTGCTCCTCTACACTCTCCAAGGAACTTACATGCTAAATTTCAGCTTCCTACGGCCAGTAGTTTCAGCTATGCGTTGTCTGTCAGTCACTCAGTCAGTTATTAGCGGATGAATTTTAAATATATTGATTGAAGATTTATTTCATTTTCGTATACGTAAGTATTTTCCGGTTACTGTAAGTTATTTGTACGTTTTCATTGCAATCACAGAATATTATCAAGATCAACTAAAAACAAGTTATTTAGTGTCAACATTAGCAAATCTATATATCGCACTGATATTTTCTGTTAGGGAACCTAATTCTGGGTTGAGTTCGCTTTTCGTCGTAAGTTGTCTAAATGAAAAAATATTGTTTAGAATGATTGGCGTGCAATAGAGGATAACAAAAACTAAGAGTGCATCACAAACATGGTTTAAAATATAATAACTCTGTCTGCTGAGCCAAGACAGCCTTTCAGTTCGTCTTTTGTCTCATTTTTAACTGTGTAAGTACTATATATAGATCTGTGTAATCTAAACAAGCATATCTTTCATAATGTCAACACACAACATTTTGAAATTTCCAGCCCCAAAGGATCAGTGAAGTATCTAATATTTTTTAATTTAATTGTAGATTACGGTAACACAATTGGGACTAGTTTCTGATTAATTAGGTATGAAAAGAACCAGTTACTCACTTTAGCATCGTGACGTGTATGTCGTGAAGCTCTCGCACCACTTCCTTGCATTTCACATCGCTGATCACAGTTCCATACGGTCCAAACATTTGTTTGCATCTTTCCCGCAGTAAGTCAAGTTTTCCACCAAAAAACACCATTATAACCACGATACATGTGTCATAAGCCGCCATGATTGCAGCACCATAGGCGCATAGGAGTGTATGCCAGACTACCGTGATCCAACAACCCGGTGAATGGTACTTATCAAAAGGCATCCAAGAGCTGAAGATGTGCGGAAAGGGCTCAGTCCCATTTCGCATGTTTTCTCTAAAAGCTGATGACGAAACATACGTCATAAGTGGCGTACCGGTTGTTGTCAAGAATGTTGTACAGACAATAGCCCAGTAGAAGTATGACAAACGACGGCAGTACTTAGTGTAAGTATCGACAATCTTAGTCTTGATCGGATCTCCACTTAATCTTTCGAATTTATCAGCTTCGGTAACGTAGTCCAAAACGTCGCGCCAGTACTTTTGCCAAAATATGAAAGAGTGCACCTTCACGATACAAACGACGCTCAACATGGATATCTTCATATTAGTCAACACGAGATCCAAGTCTGATCTAATAACGTATAGCTCCATGTACTGCGTAACTACGAAAAACGCGACAATCTCATGTGCAATCATATAGACTATTTTGCCTAATATGCTTTGAGGTAACAAAAGTCCCACATTTGTTATGATCCAGTAGTTTGGACCTAAGAAAGGCCTCTCTGGGTCCTCTAAGCTTTGAAGAATTGAATTCATTTTTCCTTAAAAGATTTTATCGAAGTGGCGATGAATTGATTTGTGTCTGGTATTTATACGACTACAGTGCTGTAGTTAGCTCGCGAGCACGGCGACCCCATGCTAGGGAAAATCACAGCCTGTTTTATCAAGAGGGTTTTTTTAACTCGAGTTTGCTTGATTGTATACTCAACCCCATACATTTTTAAGGGTCTAGTATTACTTTTATTATAATTTTTCAAATTGTAGCTCGTAAAGTGTTTTTCACCCTCATTTTAGCTTATAATGCCAGTAATAAGTTACTACTGTTAAAAATTATAAAATTCATTATTTAGACAGTATTGTGTTAGTTGTCAGTTTGCATTAATTGGTAATAGTTTTAGTACCCATTTTTTTCCAAACTCCCAAAATATGTTTGTTTGGTAAGTATCTATTATTATTCTACAAGTGACTTAGGCTATCGTAGGCATCCCCTCAACCACTTAGACAGATGTAGGTAGGTATCCTCAATATTAGTTTCCATTGAAGGTTTATTGCTAATTCGAGTAAGTTGTTGGTTCGAACAATGCATCCTATCACTTTTTCTACAAGAGAAACCGAATAACTGATCATTATGCCAAGTGTTGCAAATCTACGATTTTTCTTAAAAATGTGGAATACATAAAAGTTAATATCGATAAAAAGTTTGTCTTATCCCAACACTAGCCGAGTAATAACAGTCGCACTGTCATATTACATTGTATTCCAAACCGATAATTTAAATGTCTCTATTTTACCCGCGAAATGTGGGCGTGACAACCGCAGCACGGACGCTCCCCTGTTTAAAAAAATAATGAATCTATCACACATCGGACGGCACCCCTGTTATTACGTGCTGAATAAGATATTAGGAAAAATATGACACGCCAATCATTTGGGAAATGTGGACATTTTTTAAATCTTGATTTAATACAATCTTATACTTAACAGTTTTTAGGGTTCCGTGAAGTTAAAGTTGAAAATATTTTTGTACAATGATTGATGGATGAGAGACAAAATAATCTTTTTTTAATTTAAACCTTCGAACCCGAGAATGTTAAAAAAACCTGTTTTGATTAAAATAGGATAAATTTATTATTCCTTAGCTGTTATTAAAAAAAAAACATTTTGTAACGTAGAACGTTTACTGAAAATGATCTCTAAAATTCTGCATTCCCCCTAATGAAAACCCAAACCAAAACCAACGATTACGGTGTCGGACTGCAAAGCGGGGGTTAGTGAGTTGCACCAGCTCGAAGAGTCGAGCGAGTCTTGGAACAAGAATCATTTAGCTAAAATAGACTCACAAGAACTTAGAGCTAAATCTACTTAGAGGTACCCCGCCGGGGCATGGTCAGATCGGTGAGAGCATGTAGAACATTCGCAAGCAGAAGTTGTCGCACTAACCTCGGACGTTTCGCTCCCCTGAGTAGAATGACGAACACATACGATAGGATCTGCTCTACAGCCAAGACAACATCGACGTCTTTTGGGACTCTCTTGCCCAATTTAAGTCGAAAATCATATCAGTCAAGGACGCGGACTACATATTAAGACGAATGTTGTAGTGCAATTAACTGAGATAAAAATGAAACGACTAAGATATTATAAGGCTTTTTAAGTTTTTGTTCCTAGACATAAGTTGGAAATATTCCTAGACGAGCAGTTGTGGCCTGAAGGTATTTCCTTTCATCGTTTTATGAATTTCAAGGTGCGAAGCTTGCATGTTAGTCCGTCTTCAGTAGGTTTGAATAAAGCCGAGCCTGAGGCACTTATAAAAAGCGATTAATTATGGCTAGTACTACAAATCAGACTGTTAGAATAGTTAGCTTTAATTGCAAACCAGCTGCAAGGTCTGTGGAGGGGATGCGGAAAATCTGTAAAACTGCTCACGTTATTGCACTGCAGGAAACTTGGCTATTGCCACATGACACTTTCTACATTGGATCGATTGACAAGAACTACGATTATACTGGTATAATTAGTGACTTACTGGTAAGTCAGTGGTAGATATCTCGGCCGGTGTACTGCGCGGTCGGCCGTATGGTGGGGTGGCCCTGATGTTGAGAAAGGGTGTGTTTTCTTCCGTTGCGGTGCCGTGTAGTAGTGTGCGGCTAGCAGCTATTAAGGTATGTGTGGGTAAACGTAGTTCGTTAGTGTTTTCGGTGTAGGTACATGCCAACAGATAATGCAGATAATCTGTTAGAATTCACGTAAGTATTAAGTGAAATAAATGCATTGATTGAGAGTTGTGACATTGAATCCGCTATAATGCTCGGTGACTTCAACGCTCATCCAAATTAGCTATTCTTTAGGGAATTAAGTAACTTTTGTACGGAGCGGAGCTGGCTCTGTGCGGATGTGATCAAGTTAAATACGTTTACTGATACGGACCCCTTTGTTAGTGAAAGTCACAACAATTGTAAACGATGGCTTGATCACTGTCTGACGACGGAGGCAGCTTGGCAATGTGTGACTGATATTCAAAATTTTTATGATGTGTACTGGTCGGACAATTTTCCGCTGGAAGTGTATTGTAACATGGGAATATTACCGAGACAAAATATTGTAATGGGAACCTATATAATGAAGTGAGATGGAGTGAGAGAAACGCTGAACAGATAAGGTTATATAGCGAACTCTGTAACAATGAACCGAGGGATTGATTTTCCAATGGAACTTGGTTCATGTGCTGATAATGTTTGTAGTAATGAGTGTCATTATGCAATAATTGATTAACTATATAACAGTATTGTTAGTGCTTCGCGTAGCAGTAATAGACTGAGAACGCATCAGAAGTAGAATCATGTTATCGGATGGAATACACATGTGTAAAAGGCTCATCTGGAAGCATGAAGCAGCTTTTAGACCGGTTGCTGTATGGTAAACTCAGATCTGTTGATATTTATAATACCATGTGGGAATCTAGGAAGCGCTTTAAGTCTAAGCTCAAGTGGTGGCAAGACGACGTCGAGCATATTAAAATGGACATCCTAGCCACGCACCACAATGATAACGACTTCAAGCGTTTTTGGAAGCATACCAGGAAACTGGCTTGTGGCCCAGGCACGCACAAGCCAAGGGTAGAAATTAGCCCCAGCAAATTGCCGAGTTGTTTAGGGAACGTTTTAAGGTTGAGTCTTCCTTACCAGGCTTGCGGCAGGGGCTTGATGCTGAAGTTGAAGATGGAGTGCGGTTTAGGTTCAAGATAAAAGAAGTTGCTCAGGTCATTAAGAGTATGACTTGAGGTAAGTCTTCAGGGCATGATGACCTCAGCATCAAGCACCTTCAGCACGCGGGTACTCACTTGCCCAGGGTATTGGTCATGTTCTATAATTTGACGTAGCAGACAAACAAACGATGAGGATGGTATACGAGGCCCTGGTGCAATCTATCATTTGCTACTGCATCACAACATGGGGTGGGGCATGTAAAACAAAACTAATAACAGTAGAAAAAGCCCAGAGGATGATATTAAAAGTTAATTATAACCACGTCTTTTCGACACCAAAACACTATATGAGGAAGCACAAGTGCTAACTGTACGCCAGTTGTACATTTTCCTTACTGCACTACTTCAACACTCAAACATACCCGATGAAAGGAGAAAACGCATTGCTCTCTCCAGGAGAAATTTCACAGTAGATATGTAAGACGACTGCGTTTCGTACTTCTTTCACACAAAGATTTGCACTATTTCCGTGGTAATGAAATATATATTAAATTAAATGAAATTATAAATATAGCAAATAATCGTAGAAAAGAGTGTAAAACCAAAATTATCAAATGGTTAATAAAGCTAAACTATACCCAGGCTTAGTTTAGACTCCAGATCTCCCACAAATTATAACTTTCTGCTAAGCTACCTGTCAACCTATATGTCTAACATAAGAATGTAATTTGTGGAGATAAAAAATCGTTTTATTATTTTGAACTTGTGTGTAGGACATTCGTATTTGCCCCAGGAAAATAAGACAGGCGATGCCTCAGAAGGGAACAACTACAGACCCATCTCATTGGCTACAGTGATCGCAAAGGTGCTGGATGGTTTGCGTGATTGTCACCGTCGTAAGCATATTCATCTGCATGATGCCCGGATTTAGAGCTGGGCTTTCTACAGAAGCTGCAATACTGCGACTCAAGCATACTATCCAGTACTACGTGACAAGAAAAACGCCTATTTTTTGCTGTTTTTTGGACCTGTCGAAGGCATTTGACCTTGCGGCTTATAATGTGCTATGGGATAAGCTCCGGGAAGAAACTAGCACTCCCAGGGACATGATCAAAATACTGAGAAATTGGTACGGCAACCAATCCAATAATGTAAAGTGACCCGCCCACTTAACATTATCATGTTCCACAGAGTACAGGTTGGAGTGTGGAGTGAGGCAGGGAGGCCTGACGTCACCAGGGCTCTTCAACCTGTACGTTAATGGACTGATAGATGAGCTCAGCAGGGCTGGTGTAGGCTGTTCAATAGATGGCAATTGTATGAATAACATTAGCTACGCCGACGATATGGCGCTGTTGAGCCCATCTGTTAAAGCCCTCAACATGCTCATATCACTTGCGAGAGGTACGCAGTGTCACATAGCCTCAGGTACAACACCAAAAAAAGTGAATTACTTGTGTTTAAAAAACTCCCTAGACCATTCCACCGGTTAGACTTGGAGAAATTCCGGTAAGTAGAGTCACCAAATTCAAATACCTGCGGCATTGGGTCACTGAGGACCTCTCGGTAGTGAGTTGCAATATGCTGTCGCGCAGGTTTGTAATCCTTATCCAATTAAGTACCTTAAAGCATGTAATTTAAATGAATATTTTCGAAGATTTTACAGATTTAAAATGCAGGGACATAGCGGTTGCGGAGTTTAGGATCAGCATTGCACCTGTGCGAAGCGAATACTAGCAACCCGCCCCGGGTTGCTAGTATTTCATAATAATAACAATGTACAGACGCCAGCACATCAAGCTACCCGAAAATGACATTTTTTACAATCAACCATGAACCTAATGCTATAGCGATAAAGTCGATGCGACAAATTGTTGTGGCTTGATGTGTTGGCGTCTGTACCATTCGCTCTATGAAAGTTGTGCCCTCAATGCCTGTCACAATTTATATTATTAATTTTGTAAGTAAGCTGATGGTGCGCCTTATAAATAAATAAAAATTAACTCATCATAAATGCTCTAAGAATGACCTTCGAAAAGGTTATCGTTTTTGTCGGAAAACTACGAAAAACTGCCCTAAACAACCCTTTTTCTTTGAAGTAGCCAGCCTAAAATATGATATTTTAAAATTGGTAACATTTTAATAATGTCAATGTCACTAGGTTCATTTTAGTTCCGTTGTGCACGGAAAATAAAGGTTTTCTTAGCATAAAAAGAATCCAATTTTGATACAATGTTGATGAAATCTTGACATATCTTATGTTTAACATTGTAATTTTCTCTTGGAACGCCCAAAAGTTGTTTATTTTCGTTTTGTGTGTGTACTGTTCGATCCGGCATGATGAAAAGAAGATATTTAATTAATACAGATAACAGCGGTTAAATTAATATTATGTGTGGATTAATATTTGTGCATCTAAGATACCAACTCAAATAATCTGGCACGGTGAAACTGGAACAAAGATTATCCTAGAAATAAAATGATAAGTAAATGAAAGAAAAGTACTTGCGTTATTTTAGATGAAGAAATTATAAAATGGTTAGTTGTGCTGTAGCGAATTGTAAAAACTCGTCAGCAAAGATATCTAAAAATAAAGATGGAATTACGTTTCACAGGTAAGAAGTTTTCACAAAACTTTAATTTTATTTCTTTTTCAATTTTAAGAATAGAATAAGAATAAAAATATTTTATTTGTACACAACATAACGAATGTTAGTGTTATTTAGACAGCTTTATGGGCTAGTATCTAACTACCTATGGAAGTAGCTTTTTCATTTATATAAAGTTCACTCTAAAACAGTAACACAATATTATATAGCTACTTAATGACACATTCAGTCAAGATTTGTCAAGAAAAAATTTCAGTAAACTGTAAATACCAAAAAGGTTCTTATATCCTGTTGCAGGTTTCCCCGTGATAAAGGAAGAAGGAAACAGTGGGAGTTGGCAGTAAACAGAGAAGAGGCCTGGTCTTCTACTGCATCCAGTGCTGTTTGTTCTGAACACTTTGTGGCTAAAGATTTTTACTTGACGGAGAGTGGGCTGAGGCGGCTGTCTGTGGAGGCTGTGCCTGCCATTAATATATCAGTGAGTAATTTATTGCTTAATTTCTGGTATGAAAAGGTTCCTAAAATCGCAGGTATATTAGGACTTGAGATTAAAAATATGATTGTTGATTTGATATCTGCCCAAGTTTCATTGTTTCCTGAAAAAATATTTGTGCCTTACAAACAACACATTTTAATTTAATATTACAACACAGTACTTTCGGTTCTAACAAACTAATAAAGCATTGCAGGGTAAGCTCTCATTTATCACATATATGTATGTGACAATATCAATCAAAAAGTTAAGTCACATTGAAATATGGAGTAAGCCTATTGTGATCAACTACAGTGCGATTTTGTAAACATGAACATGAAGTGAGCTGTCAACCTATACAAACAAGATGGAATGACAGATCACTTCATGCTAACTCCACCTAATTTTACATGGGGAGATGTTGACAGAAAGACAGGCAGGACCACTCCATGAATTTACTCATTGGATGTTCTATTTCAGGCATGTCAAGAACTGGAGCCAACAATTATTCGAGTTCAGCCCGTTGACATACTACCTACAGACTCAGAAGAAGTCATCAAGCTCAAATATAAAGTCCATAGACTAGAAATTATAGCAGAGGCTAGAAAGAAGAGATTGAATCTCATGTGGCAAGGAAAGAGAAGATTACGGAAGAAGTTGGAAAGAATGAAATTATTGATCAAACATTTGATCAAAAATAAAAAAGCTAATGGAATGATGGCCTGAGTCATAATTTTGAACATTAAGATTGTTTTTAGACAAGTTTGTTTTGTATTGCATTTGAATGTTGTATTATTTAAACTTTTTAATAAGATTATTTATCAATGCTTAGACTAAGTACTCATAATTACGTAATAAATGTAAAATGTTAATAGACTGCAAATTTTGACATCATCATCTTCCTGCCTTTATTCCATGTTACTTGGAGTTTTGTATAAATAGTATTGTTACAAGTAAGTACTTAACAATACAGGTAAACAAAATATTTCATCCCCATTGGGTATACCTCAAATCCTCAGCTTAATTTACTGTAAATTAAGCATATTTGCTAGGTACTAAATGTAAGGATTTCAAGAAAATGAAGTAAAAAAATACTGAAAAAAAAACCAGTTATGATCCAAAACTAGGACTTTTTAAATTGATAGAAATTGCGTTTGTCGACGCTTAGTAAATAAAATACATGGGAATCTTTCACCATCAAAATGCGGCGGGAATATTGCTTTTCGTTAATGAAGCTAGGTTTCAAAACTTCAAACTTCTTTGTCAGGCCTATCCTAATCGTCGTCGTCTCGCGCAGTAAAATATGTTTTTTTTTTACGGTAATTTTTACAAAAACAAAAGATTCCTTCGGGCCGGATTTGAACCAGCGACCTATGGATGACAATCGTGTTACCTCTACAGTCCACCGCTCTACCAACTGAGCTATCGAAGGCATGCTGAATTCTGTTAAAAAAACAATCTCGTTTTGGTGACACAAAATAATGAAGATTTTGCAGAGGGTGCATAGTGCTGCAGGTTAGCAGCTACTAAAGATAAGCGGAATAATGGAAGCCAGTGAGACGCCTTAGAAAACCTTTTAAAAATATTGATCTATACTTTTTCTTTTCATGTGAATTGACTCAAATTAAATTTGGTCCGACCAGTACAACTCTATCATTGGCCTCGTTTAAATCTTGGAAGGTGCAGGTGGCTCTGCACGGCGGGCAATCAAAGAGGTGACGCATGTCTTGTGAAGAGGCTCCACTCTGACACTGCTTTTGGGATGGGTGAAGAATCAATCAATATGTACCTACCTATGTCACCGGAAAATGGCAAACTCCGTAAGATTATAAAATAACTTGAGAGATTGTTAACTCTCGATTATCAAAATTAGATAGTCTATAGTATCTCGAAGTAATTCCGAGAAATTGTGGACTGACACAAAATGGCGACCAATCAGAGCACAAGTCTACAGTTTATTTGTTTTGTTGTGATAGTTAAATTGGAAACTTGGCCCCCCATTAGTCTTTGTTGGTGTGAGCAGACCAATGAGAGCCTTGTTTCCAGGTCGTTACTGAGTGACTGACAGACAACGCACAGCCGAAATTACTGGTCCTAGAAAACTGAAATTTCGGTTCCTTAATGGGGAGTGTTGGGGAGCACTAAGAAAGGATTTCCCGAAATTCCTACGGGAACGGAAAAAAACGGGATATGCGCGTACGCAGTCGCGGGCTAAGCTAGTTATAGTAACAGTCAAGGCTATTGATCACTTTTTAAATAATTCACAGTAAATTGAAGCTTCACTAAGGTTGAACCTATCTATCCAGGAGACAATCAAACTTTGTCGATTTATGGCCCGCCGATACAAGTGACATTCAACGGTACCTACCTAATTAATATAAATATCCTTGACTGTATCTTCTTATTTTGGCTTTTCTTTTTTTAAGGATGGCCAATCATCAAATGATTTCTTCCGCTCTGGGTGGAGGGGAAGGGCGTGTCAGAATCTTACTGACTAAACACCCATCCGTGTTCCTTCTAAAGCCCTTTGCGTTACAGGGCCGCGGTGACTCTATCGAACAAATTCCGCAACCCTGGCAGTCTTATTTTGGCTTAGTCACAGTATTATAAACCAAATCATTTACGCGCATAATTGTAATACATTGATACGCTGACGCAGCATGCACTTGTCCCACTTTAACTAAAGCCGACCATATCAAATACCTCGGCGTCACGATAGACACAAACTTAAATTTCCGCAAACACATCGATTTATTATGCACTAGAGTGCGTAAATTACTTAATATACATTTTTAAAAATGTACGGGACATAGCCGACTTTAAATTAATAAAACAGGTTTACTTGGCTTTGTGTCAGTCTATTCTTACCTACTGCATAACTTCCTGGGGTGGTGCCGCAAAATCAATTTTAGTACCTAGGTACTCCTAGAACGTGCTCAAAGAGCAATTTTAAAAGTCGCCACCTTTCGCCCATTCAGATTTCCCACACACCAGCTTTATAAGGCATGTGAGGTATTAACAGTTCGACAACTATTTGTTCTAAGTATAGTTTTACTGCAACATACTGAACTAGATTTTAAAACAGGACCTTCAGACAAGAGAAGAAAGGACCTGGTTTGCACTAACACCCAGACTAAACATGCATTCACTAAAAGATTTTACTTATTTCTAGGACCTTAGATACTTACATAATAAATTTAACAAATTGCTAAAGGTATATAATTTAAGTTATAATAGGTGTAGTATAATGTTATCTGATTATTTAGCGAAACTTAATTACTCGGACACGGAAAAACTACTAGAGGTGCTGAAATAAAGTAGCTGACTTAACTGTATTTACCTAACCTAATATTATAATAGTTTTAGTTTTAGTTATAAATACATACCATAAGCATAGTTTATCATAAGATAGCGCAAAACATTGTTCCTACTTAGATATTGAAAATATATTTTAATTTAATTAATTGACTGTCCTATTTAAAAAGTACCGTCGTAGAGAGATGGCCTGAAACACAGGTTTAAATAAACCTAGATCGGGCAACGCACTATTTTGAAATGCAAAAAATAACCTTTAAAAGGGGGTAGAGGGGGCGTTAAAGTTTGTGGGGTATCGTTGACAAAGTCACGGGCGAAGTGCTAGTTCTAGATAAAATCATGTAGGTAATAAATATCTAATAAAAAATACTTAACGTTACAAACTAACGTGAAAAGATGTTTATTTTCCAATGCTTCATTTTGCACAGCAACACATTTTTAATTCTCACGTTCTAGTTTCCAGCAGGTAATAGAAATTGCCAAGAAAATTGATGTTTATTTTTCTTCTAGGTTCAACCCCTAGCTGGGTACGCCCTTGGATAGGGCTCCAACTTATTCGTAATTACATAAGTAGTAGAAGAAAGGCTTTTTTAGATAATGTAGTTTCGTAGTAGGTAGGTCACATTATCTCACAAGAATTGCAGCTATTACTTCAAAAACAGGCTCCGAAGATTTTTAACGCATAAAGCATTCTATACTGACAGCGAATTCCTTACTGAGAAACAATTTTGAATAAGTAGTGTGTAGTGATCTTTATATGAGTTGTGTTGCGGTGATCTAGATACGTTGTGATTTAAAACTAAGACCCTATTAAAAAAAAAATATGGAGCCGAGAAACTGCACTGTCAAATTTCCACGTTTTGACGTGGAAATTTAGACGTTTTTTTCTTAGACGTTTTTCAACAGGATCACTCGAACAAAAAATTTTAAAAACGTACTCAAATGCTTAATGCGTAAACTAAATGTAATATTGTTCAATACGTTTTTACATGATAATTTCGCGAACTGATCATCAATCACAAAAAATCTTTCACTGATTACTATCAGTGAAAGATTTCTATTACTGGATGATCGATGAGTGTCAAGGCTAATTACATAAGTTTACAGTTAATCCAATAAGGGTACCTATAGTCTAAACTATCTTAAACTAATATTATAGAGAGGAAAGATTTGTTTCTTTGTTTGTTACGATTTAACTCAAAAACTACACAACCGATTTAAAAAAAAAAGCTCATAAAATATCTTTCATCGCATGCGCTGCGAAAACTATTGATGATACATAAAAATAATGTACTACATGATTAAAGTACTTATTATTACCTAGAAAAAAGTCCCCAATGCTTACGTCTAATTATTATAGTTAAGTCACAATGACCGCTTTTTGTTAAAATTATTCAATCAAAGCCCGGTTGGAAAGAAAAAGTGATGATTTTGGTATCAAGATATTAATCCTTATCCATTTAAATGGTTTAATAATTAAGGTTGATTATGTACCTACATGTAAATCACACTTTAAATTATTCAAATAGGACCTTTCGTTTAAAAGTTACGACGGGTTTAAAATGCTCGAAGTAAGAAATGTTGCGGTTTGAGCGAACTGTGGACAATAATAATGATTGGTCCGATGAAGTTGAATTGAATGAAATTAATGATTTGGATAATAAAATAGGAATATTTGGATTTTTCGAAAATAAACCCCTTAAGAGACGAAAAGGGGTGATGAAGTTTTTAGGGGAGGACATTATTGCCTACTTTAATTTACGAGGAAATTGGAATGAACAAACTAAAAATGGGATATTTGAAACAGATCTAACAATTTTTACATAATCAACCCCTGATGGGGTGAACGGGCTGATACTGAGACCGTTGAATGGATATCGTAGTGCTCAATTTTCCAAAACTTAGGTATCTTTAAAAAGGGTTGGAGGGGGCGTTGAAGTTTGTGTAGTACCTACTAAATCGTCGCGGGTGAAGTGCTGGTATTTAATACGGCCATAGTTTTATTTCGGTCGCCATGGCTCACGTACAAGGGTCCGACATGTGGACTGGTAAATGCGGAAATCTAACCCCGGTATTCGCTTAAAATGTGTATGAAAATGTTTTTATTCAAGCCTAGATACGGCGCAATATGTTTGAAATGAAAACGACTAACATGATGATAAGGTTAAAACTATAATATTAACATTAATTTGTTCAATTTAGCTACTTAATTAGTGCTGCCGCAAGAAATGTCGGGGGCTTATTAGTTTCATTAAAAATAATGAAAGTTAGTAACATTGTCATGACCTTTAGGAGATGAGTGTTAAACCTAACATAGGGCCTTGTGGTACACCAAATTTTGTCTCTTTCCTACTGTAAATTGCATTTTTAAAATCGATTCGAAATGTATGAGTATGAACAACTATTGGCTAGTAGGTCATTTCCGAAGTCCGAACTTAGCCATGAATTTAACACCCAGCAATGCAACATCAAAACTTAAACAATAGCAGACAGTGCAAATTGCTCGCATCCAATGCACCCACTAATTGCCTACAACGAACGGTACCTCACCACAAAAGGCGACATTAATTACGCGGACAGTTTTCTCTGATAAGCTATCTCTAGAAACCTCAGCTACAGTTATTGCCGGTTCTCGATAGCGCGTCCATTGATCGTGCGCGCGCGCAGGTGGGGGCAACACCGATCTCCCTCCAACCAGCGCGCCAGTACCATCGCTGCCAACATTGAGTGACGCGCGTATTTACGTTCCAAATTTAAAATAATCGATCCGAAAAATTACGTTCGTTTTTATTTTTTTTGTATTCTTTTGTTTATGCTAGTGTTTTGTGTTAGCATGAAGTGATGTTCAGTGATCGTGTAATGTTTCATATGTCACACTTGTGCTCCACGTATGTCATTGGATTCGTTTAGCCAGTTGCAGTAAACGAAAATGTGACTGTTTGTTTTAATGTCAAGTTTTAATCGATCGATGATCGAAAATGGGCTTTATTGACGTTCTCTCAACGTAATAACGATGAAGATGAGAGAGTTTATGAGGATTACGATTGTGTGTGTGTGCGCTGTGCTGCTGGCAGTGCATGAGACGAGGTGTGAGGATGAAGTGTCTGAACTGGAGGACGGTGCCCTGAGGGGTGAGGACCAGAATGAGCAGAGGAAGGACTCCAAAGGTCCTATATCAGGTAAAGAATCAACAAGCTCCTAACATAACAAACAAACATATTATGTGAACTGTGAACCATGTTGACATATAAAAACAATAATATAAATCGTAACGGTGGTTAATTTATGTAAAGAATGTTAGAGTAGAGGCCGTGCGGCTGATTGTATAACCTATGACTGCTAACTAAGTACTAGCCTAGAAGTGAAGGGACGGAGCTGCGATTTCTCTGCGAGGTGGGTAGTCTGATGCATCGTTGTATTGTTAGCGAGGATGCGATCGGGGGAAACTCGACGAAAATGGAAAAGGTTGGTATGGCGTGTCGCGTTGTTATTGAAATCACAGATGTTTAGTAATTCATTATAATTTTATACCGTGTCAAGTTTTTGCTCAACCTGCGCATACGGTTGCTTCCCACGTATTTCGAAGCGTATGACTAAATGAACATTCTCAATTTGGTAAGCCTTTCCTAATAAATCACAGTATCGGTTGATTGGTGTTCGTTTATATTTGCATTGTTCATATTTATTGTAAGTAAAGAAATTTGTAGAAAATGTCTGCAAATATGAAAGTTATAAACGACGACCGTTCCGCTATCGCCAGCTGGTGGTTGTAGTTTTATTAAAATGTATTTTGGAATCTTTTTGCTTTGTTAAAGAGCTTTATTAACACAATAGAGATGAACAAACAAAATGGGATCCATAGTGGTGATCATCACGTTGGCCGTCATCCTATCTATCTATTATCATCACCATTAATAACCGATTAAAAGGTATTCCCATAATCACTTCCTATTTTAGCCAGATCAATTATTCATAGGTAAATGATGATTGAAGTTGCCGTGATTTGTAGAGATGAAGTCACTAGTGCTGTTCTGTTATAATCATCCTCGGATAGCTTCACCGTCTGCCTAGCGTTTTCCCATTTTTGTCGGAGTCAGCTTCCCTTCCATCCTTCTAACATAAGGCCTTCAGTCAGTCACAGTCGAATCCAGGGTAGCTCGTTTCTTGGAAGTGAGAAACCACACCTGATCTTTTTTAATCTTTATAGCTATACTAACTTTTGCCTGCCGCTTCGCTCGCGTTAAAGTCTAAAGCCTTTAATAGTCTCCAAGGTTGCATCAAAATTGCATCTGCACCAAAATTCATCAAAATCGGTTCAGCGATTTAGGCGTACCTACCTTACAGTGTAACAAACAAACTCACTTTAGCATTAATAATATTAGTTAGGATTGTCAACGTCCTGAACACAAAAGTCAAAATAAACCTATTTGTTGCTACTTTCATCAATTAACGTTTGTTCAGGCTACTAATTAAAATGACGAAGACAAAAAGACAATCTTTCTAATATTCTCACAGTCACGACAGATCAAATTTATTATGCCACATAAAATATAAACGTAGATCGTTTAGACTCGCAGGTCGCAGGTATCATATTGCACAAAAATGCACACAGACTGGCCAAAGTTTTAGAAACCGGTTTTACGGTTTAAATACCACACTGAGGCACACGACATACGGTAGTGTTAGATTATACAATGTGTCATATAATTCATCTAGAATTAAATAATGACCTTTAAGTATATCTGTTTTAGTTTTTAATCATATTCGTTTGTCCCGTATCAAGGTTACAGTTCACGAAATATTTTAGGATTTAGATGAACGCCGTACTCGTACCTACTACACAAAAGCTCTTCATAAATCAATATCAGATATTAGAGTCGCAACTTCAAATCTCTAAATTTTCGGTTCTTCTATTCTTTCTCTCTGATCTTTTTAGACGCTGAAAATGCGTTCGGAAGTTTTATTGGACGAAAATTTACATGAAAATGGAAAAAGGAGCTTCGGGGCACACTTCAGTGAAACATGCCAGGGCCATACAAACGTTAACTCTGTTAAACATCCAATATAGAAGGTACTATTTAAATATGCCTACCAACATGTATTACTTCTTCATATTAATAAGTTTTAAATCAAAATAGAAACTACTCTAAAATGCTCTATCACGGCCTCAACTCCAGTCCAGCTAATCGCCCGGAACGTTTCCACCATTCAGATTAATTTATTGTCGATTAACTAATCACTCTTCGTTAGCCAACTATTCTAATACGTCGGAATTAAAACAATTGACTCACGTGCAATTACCAAGATTCGTTTCCCTTCATTTGTTGATTTTATTTTTAAATTACTCGGTTTTCCTTTTCAATTTTTGGTCTGGAAAATCCAATTGGAGGTCATTATTTTGATTGGACCTTTTAATTGCAGCGGTCTCTAAGAAGTAGATGTTTAAACATGATATGAACCTACTCGTGATGGAGATCATAACACGCTAAATTCTTATCTAATACCACAAAATTGATTCGAGAAATGACACCTTCTGACCACACAAGATTCAACAACACCGAATAACGGGACAAGCCCCACATAATTCCCAATCATTGCCACTCCTGAGAGCCAAAATCAACAGTGGGAATCATTAGAAAAGTGCCGAGTCAATGAAGCTCGTCGACACCCGGAGAAACGATTCAACTGTCTTGATCCTGCAACAATATTATTGAAAAAAAAATAGCACAGGAATGAGAGAAACATAATTTCCACTTCTGTCCTAATCAAGTAGAAGATAGAACAGAGCTGGGCCAATAGGCACCAAGGGACTTCAACTCCATGGATTAAAATGTTAACACATACCTAAGATACGATCATAACATGCTAAATTCTTACCTAATACCACAAAATTGATTCGCAAAGTCACACCTTTTTACCACCCAAGATTCAACAACACCGGATAAGAACACCATCGTAAATAGTCAAATAAAACGGTAAATAAACAGGAGAACCCTAGCGAGTGGATGACGAACAGAGGCATCGACCTTCCGCGGCTGACAACTCTTGCGCAAGCCGTGCGAACCATTCATTTGCATCACAAGGCGTAACGTACACAAGTACCTGGTTACTACTTCACTAGGACCGTGCTTGCAGCCTTTGGGTTATGTAACGTGTGTGTTTTATTATAATAAGCTATGAAAGTTACTGTTTTGTGTGAGTTTTACCGTTTTCCGAAGAAAAAACACATTTAGGTTCTGCTCCTGCGCTGTTATTTTCTGATTGATTTCGTTGCGGGATTCTAGACAGTTGAATGATCTTTTCGGGACTCCTTGTGTTTCGGCTTTTTTCTGGTGGTGCCCATATAGGTTGCATACCAGATTCACTTATTTGATTCTACGTTAAATAAGGGAATGTTAGTTTGTAATCCTAAGTAAATTACTTCTATATTTTTAAGAATGCTAGTTGAGACATTTCTGTATACCATACGTGACATTTTACGCTTACTCATATAGATAACAGTAAATAATAAATTAGTAGTGAACACATAGAATTTTATATTATTGCCTGAAAAACAATACTTACCGAGTGAAACGGCGATAGCATAAAGCATAATAAAGTCTTTTTTATTATTTGTTTTTCAATAAAAAGCCAGAGAAAAATATTGCATATTTGAATCAGTTAGTTGCTTCATTGAACCATATCAAAAGCTCAAATATGAGAACCTTACCTTTTGATGTATAATGACCCCTTGCATTTGGATGTTACGGCGGTAACACGTTGTTTCATCGCTCTAGGGCTTCTAAATGCCAAGACACGTCATGACGAAATGCATCCAGGCTACTGATTAAATCTGCACTGCTATATATTTTAATGGCAGGATTCTGAATTTTGAGAGGCATTTGAGCTGTTTGTGACCGTGTCGTCGGATTCTTATCCCTTGTTTAATTAAGTCCAGGAGATAATTTCCAAATCGTCTCGTTCAAAAAAGTTTTTTAATTACGTTTTTAACTTTACTATTAACGTGGTTGGATGGAGAGGAAAATAAAGGCGAGAGAAAATAATGAAAGTGTGAATACGAAAGAAAAGGGAGTCATGATACGCGTGACGGTTGACAGGACCGAATGGAAGAAAAAACATGCGGGGCAGTCTTTGGGGACTGCCGATAGAAGTGAAAACTAAGTTACTTGTGAATTGTATCGTCGAGCTATTAGATTATTATTTTTGAATTTGGAAAGCGATCGGTGATGATGACGCGAGCTCCTTGATTTTTGTTCACCCAAAAAGTACACATAATATATACACAGTATAGGTACATATAGCTCATGGAAATCGTTCGGTGACGATGACGCGAGTTCCATGATTTTTGTTTAAGCAAAAAGTGCTCAACGCGCCTAAAGAAGTTTTCACTTCAAAAACATTGTGTATCCCAGTAACATGGACGGGAAGGTGATGATTTGTTTTGAAGACAATTTTCTTTGGAGTTAACTTAATATTTAGTAGTTATCATACATTGGCCTCGTGCAGCCAATAAATGGTTGTCAACAGCTATCAAACGAACTTGTTACATTTTACCGACGACATTGCTCATACAGGTAGTAGTTAGTACCTATGTTAAGCCAGATAGCCTCGACTCACACACGGTCACATTAGAATTAAACTGTGCATAACATTATAGGAACCATTCGATTGTATGTTATGTTAAATGCGATTTGGAGTAGGTAAATGAGTACACCAATGGTGATGGACGACGAGGTAATGCGTTTCATAATTTCAGTTTTGATTAGATTCTTTCTGTATATTTGTATCAATTTAGTGGTTAATTTTGTTTATGACTAAGTAATTATGGTAGCTTTTGCTATAAACCAATAAAGAGTTGCTACAAAGACCTTACATGACTTTTTCGATCGAAACATAATTCCATGTACGGACGGTACCTATTTCTTAGGGATAAATTTCGCAATCACAATAAAAACGCAGTTAGAAATCCCATTCTGTTTCATTACTTGAGCGTGATTCGGACATAAAAATCCTAAAGTACAATAAAATCGAGTAACACCAGTGAACTGCGACCCAACACTTATCGAATTAATAATTTCGTAAACTTATACTTTTGATTATAATACAGTATCAGTTTCAAACAACTATGACTTTTACGAAACTTCAACACACGATTCTTATTGACCCGTATTATTTCAAGTTCAAATCGTACATGAATTTGTACAATTCGCTATGCTATTGATGGTCGTGTAAGCCCATGTTTTATTAAAAAATACCGTGGGATCCTTGTACTTGTCATTGATTTTCTATCGCTAATGTTAAACAATACGAAATGTTGTAACTTTTCATCGGATCAATCAAGGAGTATTGTTGGATAGACGGCCTCCGTCCATAGAAAAGATTTGTATGAAGAACATCGTTAGGAATTTTTCACCTTTTTGACATGTTTTGATCACAAAAGTTGTATTGATTGATTTTTCGTTTCTTGCCCAATGCTCTACTGTTGCCTCTTCTAGTTGTTACTGACCTTGTTAATCATATATAGTTTCATCTGTATTGTGCCAATCATTTCGCATCTCTTTTCTAGCATTAGCAATCATGGAAGAAGATCTTCGTAATTTCGATTCAGCTATGGCAAAAAAATTGATTGGGTTTTTCTTCTCGTTTTATTATTATTGCTTAGATTACATAACGGGAACTAAACTGTGTTTGTCGAACGCCGCGGTCTATAAAACCATTAGATATCTACAATACGTATATTATTGAATAGAACACATCGTCGATAACTGTAGCGGGAGGATCACCAATAGTTTTTTACAAGCCAAATCATGACTTTGGCACGACATGATCCCATAGGAGTTATTACAGGTGAGGCAATCAATTTTTGAAGTCAATTTGTTATTCCTATCTGTCTATCTAAAATGTTTTATAATATTTCTGAAGATCATAGTATACTTTGTTTAGATATTTAACGTCAACTTTGTACTCATTTATGAATTTTTATTTTTACTGCAGTTTTATTGACCATTTCATTTGGCTTATCGCTCACATTATGATATATGTATTTTTCTTTTATTGATCATTGTTCGTGTTTATTGGCAAACTTTTGCGGTTGAGGAAAATTTTATATCGTCGCGTTACATTTGGTTTCACTGTGATTTATTTCTTATTTTCTGCAACATGCGAATGCGTTTCGACGAAAATTTATTTTATAACCTATTTAATATCTTACAGCTACCTTTTTATCGTTTTGAATATAAACGTGACATTATTCAGACCTTTCTTCAACTCCTACATAAACAAGCACCTAATGAAAAAACCTGAGTACTTATACGAACGAAGATTCCCACAAGCCTACCACTTGTGTTTGATTCAGGCTAATCTTTACATCTAGGTAAATACTGTATGAATCGGTAATGATGTTCATCGTGGGATGTCGCAGTCATGCATGATACGTATGCGAAATCAACACCAAGTTCCACTTGGCATAACTACACTGGATCATTCTGAGTATCCTGTCACAATGAAATATTGTGAGCTTATTGATGTAACTCGTAAGTAAAAGCTAGCCGATAGCAAAGCACACTAAACGAGGATCCATTCATTCATTCTTTCATTCATCCACATGACGTGTTACATGGCTGCTGACAAAAGGTAACACCCACATGCAGCTAGAGTATTCATTCAATTGTTATAAAATATTTGCATCCTGGCGCTTTCTCCGCCCCTCCTTAGTCTTCATAAGCTGCGTGTTAGTTAACGATTTATGAAATGCGATATGTTACGTCTTATTTTTCGGTTTTGTATTCCTTTGTTGCTTATCTCCTAAATCAACTTGCAAGTTCTTTCTCAAATTTATTGTTTCCATCAACTAATGACAATGCATTTACTTGTTGCTTTGGGGTTTTCCCTAAGCTTTTCTTGATACCAAAATCTTATGGGGAGACTCGTATGTTTTTAATCAGTCTTTCGTTGGCTTCAGCGTTCCACGCAAGGCCGCCACTGAAGGGCAATGCTGAATTTCCTTATTCATTATATTTATTGACAGTATCTAGTTGTATGTAGTTGTGTTATATGATTGTGCAGTAGTGAAACCTAGTGAATTGTGTCGTGTGCCATCAAACATTACCCAACATCAAATACGAGTCAATCAAACAAAACGGTGAGCATCGGCCGCTTCCTGTTAAATTCATCAAACAATGGAAAGCGGAATTTCCTTTGTAGAACAATAAAGTACAGTACATACTTACCGACTGTATGATTGTACGTGTGTATGGGAGCGTTTTCACTGGCCTTTGTCGGTTATACAAACAGCATTGTATGATTTGTATGGTGGCCATTCAGATTTTTTTTATGTGAGTATGTTTTTGTGGGATTTTGTTTTATAATGTTACTGTGGTTTTGAAGCCTCGTGTCTGATATGGATTGGATTGGCCACAATATTATAGTTTTGTTTTTTTATTGCGGTGTTTTTTTTTCATTGTGTTCTTGGACAAATAGGTATCACCAGTATTAAACTATTTATCAATGCTACTTAGGCTCAGTTACAAATATAAAAAAAAACAAAGGTGGCCATACTCACCAAATAGTTTATAGTATACACAAAACCGCTATTTACTTGTTTACATTTTTACTGTTCTGCATCTGCTCGACGTCCGTATGTCGCTACTGGGATCCAGCAGAATACCAGCGTCAGGTATATCTGCCTGGCACATGCTGCGTTGGACTCCCATTTGGTGCTACATGAGACACACACACACCGCACATTGGATTTTCTTTTTTTTTCATGTCAAATATTTTTTATGTCGTAGGTAGTTTGGCACTCACAGATTGCCATAAATTTGTCTTTTTCTTTTTTTTTTGTTAAATGTTTTTTCATATTTGTATTTTCTGGTATTATGATATAATTATGTTAGTAAGTGTGCTTTTGTGTTTTCTGTTCTTGTACCAAATAAATGTTTTATCTATCTTATCTATCGGTTTCCCGAACGAAGATTATCACAAAATGATTGTGACAAATTGTCAGTCACAATAATTTTGTGACAGTGTTATCTAGCTGTCATTGATTAAATAAATTATTAACAGCCACTTTTAGAAACCAAGGCTTAGAGTAGTATTTGTGATTAATTTTTATTTGGAGCTCTAGCAGACTTGAATTGTATTATGGCTATTCAGAAATTCACATTATTTCAAAGTTTCACATTTTCGAGTTGTTGATAATTCAACGCAATTAAAATATTTAGTCTAGGTTGAGTCTATCTAGATAACTTAGCGTTTGCTAATGCAAACAGAATCTAATGTTTAAGGATGCGTAAATCATAATGTCTTATTAAATCGGCCACGCGTGTTGAAAATTTTATAATTTCTGAGATAAATGTGAATATTGCATTGAATTAAAGCAACACTTTGCTTTGCGAAACCTATGTACAAACGTTATATATTTTCATTAGCTACCTTTTGTAGCAACATCTATACCGCCATATAACTACAAAAGGGTGGCAGAGGATCCTCCCTTTTCAATGGAGGTTGGGAGGCTTTATTTGAAAATTCTTCCCAAATCAGCTTCAATACAACTCAACCTCATAGCGTTTGTTGAGATTACTACTTACTTGGTAACTTTTTGAATTGTTTGTGTTCTGAATTGTCGATAAGATAAACCTGTAGTTTTCCATTCCAGGACGTAGTCTCCTGGGTAGTTAAACCGTAGGTGCTTAAACTGACCATCGTTTACAATGAAACGATCGTTTTTCAGTGTCGACCGAACTAAACAGTTCAATATTAATTATTATTAATTAGTTTAATATTTAAATGATAAAATATTAGGTATAAAGAGTACCGTAATACGGTATTATTGAATTTATTTTAAACAAGCTACCGCCCGCGGCTCCGCCCGCGTTTATGTCGAAAATTATCCCAAGTGAACATATTCCCGGGATGAAAAGTAGCCTATGTGTTATTCCAGACTATAATCTACATCTGTGCCAAATTTCATCGAGATCCATTCAGCCGTTCTCACGTGAAAGAGTAACAAAAATCCATCCATCCATCCATCCATACTTACAAATTTTCGCGTTTATAATAGTAGTAGGATATAAGTTTAGCTATTTAAAGCTTCCTCTCGCCTATCTATTTTTGCTGTGCCCGACAGGGTCCATAATGATCCCAATTTCTTTTTTTAAATTTACCACCTAAGTACACATTGTGGAATGCAAACAAAGTATTGAGTATTAGAAGTCCTTGCAGTATTCTTGAAATCCGCTCTTGCAGCCGAAAACTAAAAAAAAACCTTTCGTAAGTGTTGTAGATATCATACGTACATTTAATTTCAATGGTTCCGAATTTGTTAGCGCCTGGCATCCGCTCAAGTCTTCGCCGTGTGTAAGCGCGTAGCATGAAGAAACCTTTGAAAGTGGACGAAGGTTATCACCAGTGCAATGTTGAAAGAGCCGACGAAAGGATTGTGTGTTTAGGAGATGGGTAGCAGGATGCCTTATTTCATCAACCCAGTGAAACTGTTTGCAGGTCTCTAAATAGGGATGTTGCATATTGTAACACCAGCGACTCCCGCTAGTGTTACTTATTATAAAAATGAAACTATATTTGAAATTTGAACTTTAAAATATATTAGGTGTCTGCCTTCAAAGAACGTCGGTACCGGAGTCACAGATAATAACAAAACATATTTTTACATTCCTATTACAAATTCTTTTAGTTTTCACCAGACGCTTCAAAAGGCTACCTTGACTGCCAGAGACCTGCAGACAAGGATATCCTCTTCACAATATGTTCACCATTCCTTCGAGTTTCGACAGTACCATTATCTGCAGAGATATTAATGTCATCCACCAATCAATACATTTTCTGAAATTTATTGAGTCTTCTAAGCCTATGTTTGGTTCTACATCTACTATTGTTTATATCAAGGGTCTTACTTTGCTTACATTGAGGAAACAAATGGTATGCTTACTTAATTGCCTATTTCTTATAAATTATTCTGTCGTTTGGTCGCTCTGAATCATACAAACAGTCATACTTAGCAATATTTGCGTAGGTGTTAACTTATCATTAACTTCTAATGAACGGCCATTACAAGATCTCGCCACCGTACTCACGGCTACTGTAACTCGATATCTATCAGTACACAACAAATTGCCCTGTCACTGCCCGATTACTTAACAAAGAGAACAATTCAATCAGTGTCCATAATCACTCCACTTAATTACATAATTCCGCATTTTTCATCGTAACTTTACGGTACACCTAATTGAAATTGTGACGTATTGGAAACGCGATAAAATCCAAACGATTATGAACTTTGTGACTAACATAATAAGGCTACCAGAAAAATATACATGAGCCCTAAAATAGAATGCGTTCCGCTATGCGCACGCTGCCTGATTTTAAACATGTATGTTGCGCAAAACTTACTAAATACATATTGGTCAACTGCTAAACTTAATCCGAACTTAAAAGTGTTATCATAAGGTTTGGATTCGTTTGTTTTGTGAGCTGCATATTTGGACTAGGTGAAGTTACGGGTATGTTACATGAGCACATTGTTGCAATTAACGCTAATGCCGTATGGTTTCGATTACAAACGCGTTCTACTGTTATTTTGTAATATCCTCGTCCTGTTGACGAGCCTCCTGTTTCACTTCGGTTATCGATGATATTTGTGGGAGAAACGTTTAATTGTGTTTCTAATGAGTTTAACAACCTATGTTACGTTTTCTCTTTTGGAAGTTTCATTGATATTGTTACATTCGATGTCGTTATTGGAATAGAGATGATTTTTGCTGTGCTGTTTAGCTACGTACTGGAGTAACTCATTGTAATGTATGTGATTTTTATTTAATATGGGTTTGAGAGAGACAAAGTCGACGATGGAGCGAGCTTACCCAGAAGAAGCCTGTTCACTCTAATTTTGAAGAGATTAGGGTTGTATGCGTTCGGAAACACAGATGCAGGCAGAGAGTTGCACTCCTTTGCTGTGCGCATTATAAAAGACGTTTGGAAACGTTTAGTGCAAATTGGTGGAATAGCAATTTTTTAGTAATTTAAAATTCTGTGTAGTTATATGGCACCTACCTAACTACAGTATTTTGTTGCACCATTACTCTTATAGGTTGTTCAGAAAATATGCCTTAAGTAAATATTTTTTTCCAATTTTTCTCGGTGTATTCGTAATTCTTCACTACTATCAGTCTGTGTCATCCCACTGCTTGCCAAAAGCCTCATGAGATGACTTTATCTGGATCAACCCATATTATAAACCATAAAAAGAAGAGAGATTTTTAAGCAAGACTATGTTTATATCTTCAATTCCTTATACACTGCGGATGTCTTACACCATTTCCGTACTCTTAAAGTAACTTAGATTACGTCAAAGTTAAAGCACTCATCTCTACAAGGAGGTGCGTATAATCACTTAAGTAAATAAAGCCAGTACATAATGTACAACATTTAGCGTTCAAAAGTTTCAAGTTCATCGCCTACTTAATAATATAAAATTAAATAAGACAAGGTTACGTGCGTGGGAGCCGAGTAAACTTAACGTACTTAGTAGTTGGTACCTATAAATTGGTGTTGTTTGAGGAGTTAAAACGTATCATTATTGTAGTTGTAGGAGAATGAGGGAATTAGGAATATCGGGGTAACAGCACTTATCATGAAGACTTGTTCTTAATTATTCGGATTTCGAATGCACAGCGTTTCGTTTCATTCAGCATTCTAAGTTTATTTTCATAATTGATCTGAAATTAATCCTGTCCGTTAACTGAATTAACAGAACAACAGAGTGTTAATATTTCACAGCTATGATGACACTGTGATCTCTGGATTTAGTTTAGACCTGCCGATTGCGATTGGTCCTCAAATATTGTTGAGTCTTTAAGCTCGGCTCTTCTAACCGCAAGTGCTCAAGAGAAAACACATGCAACAGGTGTTTCTTCATACTCTGGAAATAATGCTATAAAAATCGCAATAATACTAATTCCAGTCCAACTTTTACTCGACCACACATCAGTTAGATCGGCCATCAAGAAGAAACTCGCTCTCAATATAAATTGTACAAAGAATGTTATTAAAACATGCGCCGGCGACGCTTCGGTGACTTCACTCTCGCCTCAAGGTGTAGTGAACACAATCGTGTGAGTACGACGTACTTTCATACTGGGCCCGTATAATCAAATAAATTATATTTATTCTATAATTCGGACAACTTCTACTTGGTTAGAATACCACAACATATGCCATGCTAGAAAATATCGGGTAAACGGATTTTGAAAATGGTAAAATTAAGAAACAAGTAGACGGAGATGTGAAGGAAAATATCGCGAGTTTTATATCACAAATATGACCCTTTCACCAACAGCAGCTTGACTTTTTAGCGCGAAAGTAGAGAACTCTGTCAAGTAGAGGGTCTGTTCATGAAGATGCCATAATGCCACATATCGGGAGGACAATATATAAACAAAAAAATATTCATAGCAGCTAAACATAAGGAATGATAGTGCTAGTTTCGATGGTCGTGCGATCTTGGAGACTGAAAATGCTGCAACTGTTAAAGATACGCACTTCGGTCCTTCCTCTTGCACACCAAAACACAGCTTGTCTATTCATGAGGATGCGATACATATACCGGGAGGACAAAATATTCACAAAATAATATTAAAGTCATTCAAAAATGTGATTTCAACACTTGTGCAATAGAGACTTGAAATGAATAACAAACAATGTTAAACGTAGGTAGATGATTCTTCGAAATTCGTTGATAACATATTTTTAAACATTCATGGTCAAACTATGCGGCGCAGCACCGATGGAATAATTAAAATGGTGGATTGAATTAAACAGGTAAACCTTATATTTTATTTTAAACATAGTCCTAGTCAATTTATCTATTTCGAGTAGGGTAGCTTAAACAAAGCATTTGGTTCTAAAATACTCAATAGAAGATGTGTTTGGTCACTCATCGCTCTTTCTTAAATTAGAAAAGCTCAAGTAAAACTAGATGGATTGTGTAAAGAATAACATGAAAAAAGAGAGTGAATGATAACGTGACAGTTGACAGGAAAGATTGGGAGAAGATAACGTGTTGCAGCGAATCCTAATATTATGGAACAAGGACAGGAGATGAAATTCAAAATTCTAAAATCTGTAGTTATTTAACCCGCAGAGCTTTATGTTCTTACAAACAGGACTTCAATATAACAGCTTTGAGGTAGGGTTCTTAGAAATTTCGAAAGTGTACCTCCATTCGCACCACGCATTTGTCAATTCTGATAATAAACAAAAAGATTTACCGTCACGTGCATCGATCCAATCAGTTCTACTCCGTTTAGCTTCTACATCAGAATTTTTAGATGATTTGTCAATATCTATAAAATTATGCAAAAATTCGACTGCGCAATACTAATTTTACCGTAAACAAATTCTTTGATTACTCGAGACATTTGTAGATCGAGTATGTTCTTTAGATGACGGAATCTAAATAAGTATTGGGAAATCAATTTGTGTTTATGAGCGTTTTAAATCTTTATTGTATTTTCAAGCCACCTATGTGATTGTTTTGTTAACTATTGAGTTCGAATCTGCCTCTTTTGTTCCTCCCACATCTAATACTTTATTCTCTTACACTATCAACACATTCTTAAAATTGGTTTTATTGACTTTGTTACGTAAATCTACAACGCAATGACGAAACACGGAGTTTCCTTGTTTATCTCTTTTGTGAATTAAGTTTTGTTGTTTGCCTTTTTTTTTTAGTATCTTGTTATTGTAAACATTGCATTTTTTTTTATTGTTGTTTTTTTCCTTCTATAAGTATTATTTAATTGGGAGCCAACCTCCTTTATGGCATATTTTGAGAAACAACTTCTTAAGTTCAAGAATGAATTCTTTTAAGATCTATATTAATTCCTTTAAATGCTAAGGACCTTTAATGACATTTTTCCGCGTAAATGGAAGAATGTCGATACGACTAAAGTAAATAATTTCATAAATAATACAACGTAGTATTGTGCTATTAATTACTTTATTATTTGTAGGAAATACAACTAATTTTATGGATTATTCTGTTTCATTGTCATGCTGCAAATTCCTGTGGTACGAAGAATTTGTACCTACAACTTAATTTTTATTGTGAAAAATGTAGACAATAAGTATTTGTTGTTGGAACTAGGATTGGGAATTTTGTTGTATTTGTTGAAATACATGACATTGTATTTGAAATAATCATCTGCTAAATGCTGTGCACGTCTGTTATTGATATAAATACTAGTATAAGACCTCATAAGATGTAATATGTATTTAGTCCATGTTTGTGTCTTTGTTGTTGATGAGCCAAAAAAAAAAGAATAAATTTGTAAAACTCTCAACAATGCAATCGTAATGTGGCCAGACATACCACAGACTAGCATCCAGAAAGTTGTGGTATGCGATATGATTCGGAGGAATGAGGAACATGTCTTGCGGAAAGTTTTGAGAGTAGGGGTATGAACGAAGACCAAAGACACAATGGATGGATTATGTGAAAGATGATATGGCTACAAAGGATGTAAAATACTGAGATGACAGCAAAAAGAAATGTACGGGTGAAGAAATCCAGCTCCGACCTCATATAAGTTGGGATAAAGGGCAAAAGGATGAAGACGAGCAAACATAGACCATAGTTTTCGAAGATCTCATGGCATAAAAATTGGATGAACAACAGGTTAGCAAGTAAATCAAGCCTAAATTATCATATAGGAAGTGCAACCAATTCCAAGTGACTGTTACCACCAAAACCTCAAAAAGATACACTACCATTAACAGTTCAGTAGGTTAAAGATCTCACTATTACCCATCACTTTCAAGCACCGCTTCACGATGGTGTTATATTAGATTCTGTTATTACATAAAACAATTTATCTCTATCAAATAATGGCGTTTTATCTAACAATTACATAACAGAACTTACATAAGGGATAAACCACGTGTGCATGGAACGTTGATTTCCACAGGTACTAACTTCTGGGTGAATTTCAAGTGATCTAAGCTTAGCTAAGGTAAGCTCGCTACATCTTCGACTTTGTCTCTGTCATCAATGACCTAGACTAGACTCAAGAGCAAACTCATCTCAAAAAAAAAAACTCGTTTGGTCCGTGACGGGCTTTCAAAAAAACTTTTCCTTGAATGTATTGTCATGATTAAATGTCATTATGAAAACTATCAATCATAATTATGGCTTCGGAGTTGGAATTGAGCCCCCTCTTTGTTTTAATTTCTTCCGATTCATCCAAAGTTTGTCTGGTAGATATCGCTGACAAGAAATAAGACCGCCACTGAGTCCTGAATTAAATTTGTGTTCATAAAAGCCCGTACGAATGTTGCAACTTGAATAGGTGCACTTAAATCAACCATCCTTCTACCAACTTTGCAGACTACCTAATCCTTACACTTAGCAAGCTGATAACTTAAAAAATCATCTTGAATAGGTACGAGAGACTGAAGTACGAAACGACTGAAGGACGAAGGACGATCGTAATGTTGATGATATTCTTAAAGATCTCTATCTGGCTGTAGCCAAAATGATTGACATTTCAATCCAGATGCAAATAACTGCCTCTAAATGTTCATAAACTGCGCAGAATAAAAACAAAATAAACTTATAAATAGCCACATAAATAAAATCATTGCAAAAACACGGATCTTTAAACCAACGAACTGAGAATTCTTAAAACGTTAATATATGCGTTGCTCTAGATTCAGTTGCAAAATCGCACAGGAATCGCAATACGCTTTGGGCTTTCGGTACCTATCGAATGTAACCGCAGAGGTTGATCGTATCGGGGTGATATAATTATATTGTATTGAATTCAGCGCCTAATTTGATTATTGAAACTGTTCAAACAGCGTGAGAAACTTTAAACGGTAGTCGCTTATAATTATCGGTCTCTGTTTTACGTTGATCGAATTTTGTCGAGTGGGTTTAACTATTTCATCTATCATAAATATAGGGTTAGTAATAGACATTCGTTGCGGGATTTGTTCGAAAGAGTCACCGCGGCCCTGGAACGCAAAGGGCTTTAGAAGGAATACGGATGGGTTTTAGTCAGTAAGAGTCTGACACGCCCTTCCATTCCACCCAGAGCGGAAGAAGTCGTTTGATGATTTCCCATCCTTAAAAAAAAAAAGTAATAGACATTCAAGTTAATAACAGTTGCGAATCGATTTTCAAGGTCGGTCCTTGGATGGGTGACCATTTTAAGATACCGAGAATCGTCCGTGGTCCGGAAAGCACGTAAGCTGTTGGTCCCGACTGTCGTTTGAAGATCTTTTACAGTCTTTACGGGAGTCAGAAGCCAGAAAGTCAGACATTAGTCTTGCCATAGTGTCAATCGGTTATTAGGTACTGGAAGTCAGATAGGCAATGTAAAATACTGGCACTCAGCCTGGAAGTCGACCACAACAGAAAACAACCCTGCATAGGGACTATCTGAGCTGCTATAGTAGTAGTAATTCCTCGTGTCTCACCTACTTGCTCGTTGCTAAATCGTGCCAATTAAACGCTATGCGTTAAAAGGAGAAATCTAGCTTAGAATTTCCAACAAAATGCATTTTTAATCTGCTTATCCCAACGTTATAACCTGAATTATAAGTTTTAACCATTGATTGTAACAGACACGTCATAACCTTAAACAACGATTAACGATTTACCAGTCGAGTGGTTATTGTAATTAATATGTGGCGAATTATTAATAACTCGGTTTCTATTGAGCCGTTAGCGAACCTCAAACATGGCGAGGCCGATGTTAGTATGCTGTGTAGCTCTCTGAATGACATGGGAAGTAATAGTAAGAGGCAGGTGAATGGGTTTCCGAACGAGCTTCTGGTTAGGTTTAATGTAAGAAAGTTCTATTCAATTAGTGCTAGTGATAAAGTTACTGTTAAGAATTAATATATCTGCACGTACTGACTAATCTATTTGGGTGTTTTGCCATTGGATTTTGTAAGGGAAAAAAGTCACACTGTACTTGGGAGTTTTTATTCTTACCTCGTAAGTTCTTGTTTAAATCAGTTGCTTTAGTCATCGTAGTATTTCAGCCTCTCCAATTTTCTATTTTGTTTAATACACTAACTGTGTATTGAAACCCATAAAGTATGTGGTTCTAGTTCTATTAGCTAACAGTTTAACGTTTCGTTTCTATTATATTAATATGTTAAAATATTTCTGCGTTGGTCGTAAAATTTCACAAGACATCGTCGTAATGCCAAGGTACCTCAAGGGAACGGTTCTTTGGAAACTAATTAAACTATGTCAACCGATAATCGCTCTTAACCTCTTCAAAATAAAGTAGATAATAAGACATATGACAGTCTTATACAAATAATATTCAGTACTAAAACTAAGTTGTGAAGTTTGCCGTTCAAACATAGGAATATATGTACACAGCAGGGTCCGATCCACAGCACGCAGTTGCAAACTTTTCAATGAGAATTTAACAATCAACAATAGTCTTTATGTTTACGCAATAGAAGTTATGGTGGCAGTAAAGATAACTGTGTAATACAAAGATTTTATCATCGAGGTTGTACGGCGGAAAAGCGAAGAGGCTAGCGGCCGTTGCAAGTAAATGATGTTTATTTTTAAAAGTGCGGTTATTTAATTGAAGTTCTGTATTATTATAATATAAAACACGATTAAATATAGTATCATTTTGGACAGTGTACTATATGACTTGGTCGATCACGATTTTGTAAGGTCAAAACAAACGGACGACATATATGAAGTAATCAGGCCATGTCGATGTTGCAACTGTAATTAGTACGCTAAATGACAGTTTAGTTCGATCGGTCGAACGCATCTATGGAAGCTAGGGCATAAACCCTTTAAATGCCAAAGGTCAAAATTAAATAACACTTGTAGATTTTGATCGTAGATGAAGCTGACTCAGTAACATTACAGGGCACATTAATAGGAACGGAAGCGATTTTGGACCTTGGATTTTGGACCACTAGTGCTATTATTTTGAATTGATATCGAATATCTAAATGAAAAGCAACAAGATCGTTAGCATTGTGCTGAATACTAAGGCGCGTTTGCTGAAAATCGTCACTTAAAGAAGATTTGTTTCGTCATTATTTTGCCTAAAAGTGTCGCTATAGTATTCTTTTAGCATCGCCAAATCGAAAAAATTAATACACCGTCATCTTGCATTTCATGTTTCAAAGTGGACAACCACAAATTCAGGAGTTTTTTAACTCTGTAACTCCCGAGGAAATTCAACTGACTTGAAGCTCTTGAGTATCCACTGAAGTCTGAATACATTATGTAATTGAATAATTATTCATTACTTCTCATTAGGGGCGGAGGTTGTTCCAGGTCAAGGTGTCCACAATGTCGTCCGCCATTGTCTTCTGATTTACACGGTTGATTGTTATAAATGTGGGTAGTATTGTCTTAGCCGTTGTTATCATTTTACGCTTGTTCTGTTGTTTGCTCTCTGCCGTTATCCTAATTGATTTGGCTCGGTATTTAATGAATATCAATGGCCAAACTAAATAAACGTCGATTTTGTTGAAAAGTGACGTGACCTTTATTGAAAAGTATTAGTTTCATAGGAAATATCAGGGTTATTTCATGTCTACAAAAGCTTTTACGACTATTTCCTCAAGGTTTTCATTTCGAATTCTCAGTGTATCTTCTCTAGCCATGCAGTCTTTTGCATTATCAAAATGTTTGTTTGTAGCATTGTTAATATTGCAATTATTTTTATCAAAGTGTAATAAAATTGATGAAGTAGTAATTAACATTTCTGAAATATCGTTGGTAGTGTTTGCGTACTACATGAGTCTGTGCGGCAATTTATCTGATTTATTGCAGTCACGGTAGCGTGACCATCGTAGATGATGTGTAGGTGACGCGTGTATGAGAATGGAAAGAATATTGGATTAAGATGTGATAGGAATCAAACGTCACTTGAATTTTCTATCTTTTCGTAACATACAGGAAAATGGACTCAGTCAAGGTATCTACTCAATTTCAAGCCCCAAGGCTACGTCAAAAAAGTGCTATGACTTTGTTACTCACTTTTATAGCATATTATCTACTTTTGGAACACAATTCTCATGCTACATGTCTTCCAGACATGTCTCAAGAATTTTGATCTTAGTACGTGACACGCAAACCGATTTAACCACATTGATAACTTCAAAGACTTCAATGGGGCCTTTAATAGCGTATACAGTTATGGTCCTATGAAAACTACACATACGTGGTAACTTAGAGGGAGATGACGTTATGGGAATAAAAGGGATAGATATATGTTTGACGTGACGTCCATCGTCACGCATGGGCCGCTAGAAAGCTGAAGTTAGCTCGAGAAAAGCGCCGGCGCACGCCCAATTGAATGCCGTATTTGAACACGAACACTGCTTTCCCGGGGCGCGTCAATTCAAATTGTACCTTAATTGCATAATGATATGGTTTTTTTTAATAAGTGTTGTTGAAGTGTTGGCGTATTCATATTTCTATTATTACGCGTTTATTCCGCGTTTCACGTTTTTATCGTGATTTGATTGTCATTGTTTTAAAAGAAATGTTTGTTGATATTGATAAGCTCTTACTTTTTCGGAGTAATGATACTTAATGGAAAACAGAGAGATGTTTTCCAAAGTTTATTTACTTAGGTTTAGATTTATTTTCATCATTTTTAATCAGTCTATTTCAACCAACATACCAATTATTATTATTATTATTTTTATTTCTAGTGTATATAGTTAGTTAAGTATTTATGGAATAAAAGTCTTTTATTTTGAAAAAAAAAAAAAACATACCAATGATGATGCAATTTTTTTTTCTTGTTTATTTTTAACAACTTTTTATTAAATATTAGTTCTTATTGAATTAAGGTTTTACAATAGTACCATGTCGTGACTTTATGTGTGATAAAAAATCCTAGTTTTTACGATTATGTATGTATAGCCGGTAACTTAACATCCTCAATACTCAATATATTTATTGCTTCTGGGTAGGTTTAAAAAAAAATATGATCATTGTGGACCCTGTCGGGCACAGCGAAGTAGTAGAGAGGAAGAGTGTACTATTTTAAATAAATTATATATTGTATCTGTACTATTTATAAAGTAATTAAAAACAAATGTACTTACCTAATTTAAAATGTATCATTTGAATATTCATTGAAGCATTTAGAAATTGTTTTAATTTATTACATTAATTTAAATTTATTATTATTCATATTTGATTAATTAATGGCCGACCCATTAATCAAATAAAACGATACATGATTGTACTTTTCACGATTAGGTATGTAGATTCTGTAATAGTGATGTATCGTTTTGTTATAGTTTTTAATGGTTGTTAATGTAACCGGTTCTGACGGAAGTTTGATCCTGTGAATGAAAGAATAATATGCAAAATAGGAATAAAGCCTCCTCTTTAATGATTTTTAGAAGCTCTATAACCTATTTTTATGAAAAATATCTTACTTGATGAGCCAGACGCTTAAATCTCGCCTGATGCACAACTATGGATGAGGTCTTCGAGAGAACGAGCGAGCACAGAAGATGCTTCTTCACTCTTGCTTTGAAGGCTGACGGGTCGTAGGCGGTGGGAGTAATACAGAAGCTAGCAAAGAGTTCCAACAATAAAGGTTCCTATTGCAGCAGTGCACGACACACAGACATACGTCTAAGGAATAGTATTCCCTGCCGGAGTCTGTGTTTCCTGATAGCTACAACCTGGGGGTCTACAAAAGGTAAACGTTACATCTAGGCAAGCATGCTCCATCGGCAACCTCATCATGGATCGCTATCAATTAACGGCCGGTTTCAATTACGTATGTACCTTTAACCAACTGTCAAATAGCTGTCAATTTGACAGTTGGTTAAAGGTACGTTACTGAGACCGACCGTAAGTCAGATCCAATTTATTTTTATAGATTCGCGAATCTATAAAAATAAACGAAAACAGGAGACTTACTATTTCCCCCTATATACAAAACAAAATTGGCATTCGGCTTAAGTAATAAAATAGCCAAACAACGGTACCCAACAGGGTAACAACTAACACTTAGCGAATATAAAACTCGTGAATTAATCTAAAAGATTGTCATTTCCGCCATGTTCTGTGCATAAACAATTCACATCTTCCAGCGGAAGTCGTAAAAATAAACTTAACAACTTGGCTACTGAGGGAAGTGACTCACCTGTTCTCATGTTTACTTAATTTATTGATATTTTTGCAACATTTTAGTAGGTATAGGTAACAGTCACCATTAAACTGGCTATAAAGATCTCGCGGGACTTTGATTTAGTGATGTTCAAAGACAATAACATTTTATATTACCGGTGTTTATCTGATAATTAGAATCTTCTACATAGTAAATTATTATTTGTCAATCTTTTTTTTGGACTTAAAACCTGTCCACATGAACCTAGCTTTTTTAAATCATTCAGAATCTAGTAAGTATTGTGCGATTCGGACTCTCACACGAAGGGTTCCGTACCATAGTCAAAGTCAATTCATTTATTTCAACTAAACCATTAAAAGGCACTTTTGAACGTCAAATTGACAGTTTGTTGTGAATATTAAAGTGACTCTAGTTGTCATAAACCGAAAAAAAACACGTTTCGTGTATGGGGGCCCCCTTTCATTTTATATTTAATTTAATTTTTAATATTTGTTGTTAGGTTAGCTATAGAAATACACACTCCGTGTAAATTTCAACAGTCTATCTATTGCGGTTCTTGAGATACAGCCCGCTGACAGACAGACGGACGGACTGACGGACGGATGGACAGCGGAGGCTTAGTAATAGGGTTCCGTTGGTTACCCTTTGGGTACGAAACCCTAAAAATGACAGGCTTGAAGAACGTTCATATTCTAATCGCAATGACGTCTCGACCATAATCAATGTCACCAACTTGTCAAAATGTAGTAAAAAAAGGTTTTTAGACATTACAGACTGAGAGTAGATTTCGAATGTTCGCAAACCGTCCTTTCGACTAAGATACCGGTTTCAGAAACACTAGAATATTTGAAATTTTATTTTTGTCTGATTTGATTGCTTATCAAGCTACTTCCATAAAAGGAAATGAATTCCAAACAATAATAAACTGGGTCAACAAAAGAGAATATTTAAAAATTCTTATTAACATATCAAAAGTCGTCTTTCAAAAGGCAGTACGATACAAAATTATGTTAAAAATACAAGTTTTGTAAATCGTCGCTTACTGCCGGGTTTCGGCGCGACCCGTTCACATTGACGGCATTCCGGCAATGTCCTTACGGCTGCTATTGTCTTGTTTGTTGTTTATTGTTGTTGTTAATTATGAGCAGATGTTTGTAGATACGAATTAAGATGATTGAGAGCTTAGCTTTGATTTATGTGATGCTGTCGAGATAGGACTGGTCCTGTTGTAGGGAGAGCGGGGTTAAACGTGTCGCGGGGAAGTTGTTCCGATGTAATTTAACAATGTACCGAATGTCACTGGTCAAAGTAAGATAGTTGCCTTCGGTGCGCTGCAGCGTTCCGTTCTATGACGAATTTACTTGATATGTTTATCTCTTTTTTCCATAAAGCCTATTTCAATCGGAACAACATTCCCGCGGTACTTTTAGCCCCGCTCCCTTTTATTTAGGAGTGCAGGTGTCTATGGAGCTGCGTGGAGAATATTTCGGTATTTGATAGAGAATCAAACTTTGAAACACATATTATATATTGAAACCATGATCAAGTCATCCGATTAGGTACCTATGCAGGTACCCATGATCGGTTTGTGGAAACAAGATGCGTTAGCTAAAATGATTTTTAAACACTCTTAATGAAGGTCGTCTTTTACACGAAATCGAATGTCTTCTGTTCGAATAACAAATATTTCGTGCAAAGCAAGAATTGGATGGGTTGCCGATTTGACGTTTCTCTATGCACATAATCATCTATAGTAGGCGCCAGATAAATGTGGAATAAAGTATATTGACCTTTCCCTAATAACTGTTCATAGGTACCTGAACAATTAAATATGAATCGTTTTTCATTATTAGACAATGTTAAGGATCACGAGAGATGATGATTCGGGACAGCTTTGTGTCATTAATTCCGTTTTTCAAATTAAAAATGTCAATAATTGTAGGTGGGTCAATGACCGTTATTCCACGATTATCTGGCGCCTACTATAGTTTAGGAAAGCAGGCTTACCAATAGGTTCTAAGAACATAATACTATGGAAGTCTCGATCAACTAAAGCTGAAGATGCCCATGAAACAGAAATAAATGCATTGCTAAACTGCAATTTCGCCCAGAAAAAAGTTTCTACCGACACACACATTTGAATTCCGTCTGGAAATTACGTAAAATATCAATAAGAACACACAATGCTTAGATAACAACACGTTATCCAACACTGAAGGAGCACTGCACAGTATAAGTCAAATAGTATGAAACAGTGCGATATTCGAGTGGACTGGCCACTTTTACTTTCTCCGGAGAAAGTCGGGTCGAACTACTGGCGCCAGTGGCCGCGGATAACGTTGTAAACATACTTTATTATGTTGTTCTTTTTATAAATTTATTAATACTTGCATTGGAAATTAAATTCTTATAATAATGCGTCGTTAAGTGGTTTCTGATGATATTATGAACTAGCGGTAGCGGTAGTGGTGCGGGTTCCAACTCATCAGCTCGATATGTTCGTCAAAGAACAGTTTTGGCCGAAGGGTGTCGTGTATCGACGTTTCCGCGGCCAGCTGCGCGACACCAGTCAGCGAAACACGACGCCGTCATTTCGTGTGCAATAGTTTAATGAGGTTTATTAATATGTATTAGTTTATTATTACATAAGATTATTTTGTGTATTGTGTCTATGGGCCTCAGTAGCCTGATAATAAAATTATTATTATTAGAAAAGCAATGCCTGGCCTAAATCCAGCACATTTGTAAGGAAGATTAACACGATCACCAAGACAGGCTGCAAACGATTTTCGAATTAATATAAAACCATGTCACATTGTTATTCCATAACTGACTTTTCAGTAATATGCCTGTTAATGAGGCTTACCTCATATTTCTATATACCAAGTATAGATTTAGGTACTTGTAGTTTTTAATTCAGGTTAAATCTATTAATGCTAATTGTTATTTTCACCTTCACTTAAGTTAATTATTATCGCGTAATGTCGTTGGATCAGTCGTTTATGAGTCTAGAAATCGTCTTTTTAATTGATATTGGTATGAATATTCATCTCAATAATATCAGCCAAATAACGGCTATAAAATAACGGGCCTCTCCTTCGAGAAAATTTAAGGTTATCGTTAAGATCTCTCATTTTTATCATTAAGTTGTCGATTCTCTCTCTCTGTACCTACGGTCCTTCATGTCTGAAGATCGTGGTCATAGTGGAATTTAAGTCTGGAACGGACAAATCGTCTCTATCGGACCTTCAATTAGTGGCAATATTTAGTTGATGATGAAATAAAGTAAAACATCTGTAAGTTGTATCTTGGTGTGTTCAAAGCACCACAAACTATTCATTGATTAGTTTAAAACGACGATGACATGCTAAATCGTCTTCATGTTGTCCATTTATCAATTCAAATGACTAAACTTTGAAATTACCACTAGTTAGGCAATATTCATAAATATGTGATGCTATTCTAGCCTTTACTTGTTTTATTTTAGAGATGGTTCTTGTGTGAGATGACACTGAGATTTACTGTTTTTATATTCTATCGTGTTTTTTTAGTATTTGAGAAAGATGCCTTGATAACCGCAGATCAAATGTTTATGAACTCTGTTAGATAATGTTTAGAGATTGTTTCCTTTCTTATGTCATTCTGTATTTTCCTCATTAGAACTAAGCAGAATTTAAAGTGGGGTTGATACTGAATTCCGGTCAGCTATGGCACGTCTTAAACTATCATCATTGGTGTTAACCACATTGTCGTAGTTTAATCACTACCTTTACCGGCAGGTCTCAATAACGTATCTACCTTCGATCAACTGTCATATTAGCTACCAACAGTAGCTCAAACGTCATGTTACAAAGGCAAAGATGACATTTCAGCTACTGTTGGTAGCTAATTTGACAGTTGATCAAAGGTACGTTATTGGGACCGGCCGGGAGTGAAAGTCGATTGATAGTTATTATTTATGCATAGGTAAATTATTAAAACTATGTAATCTTAATCTAAATAATCAACAGGGAGGATGAGCAGTATTCCCAAAACGTTCAAAGTTTATTTATTATTTTATTTTATTAATTTTAGGAAATCTTACATTTTGATTAATTAAGTAGGAGTTGTGGTTATTCCAGCTTTTAACATTTTGGAAGTATTTGTTGAGCGAATAGGAGTAGAATTCCCTGCCAGAGTCTGTGTTTCCTGATAGCCACAAGTTATAACCTGGGGACTATAAATCAGGAGTGAATAGGTTACTAGGCAAGCGTGCTCCATCGTCGACCACATCATCGCTTTCCATCAGGTGAGAATGAGGTCAAACACGATCGTATGATTAAAAAAATACTGGCAAGAGCTTGCTACGCTTTTTCGTAGCGTCTAGATATAGGCCTACGCCGTAGCTAATAACTTTTCAACCGAAATTCCAATGTCCTGTTGATTAAAATATCATGCTGTGACGTCACAGAATGTTTACATTATAGGTTATCACAAAATGTCAAGGATTATAATTTTTCAATCGACTTCTTTTGCTAAAAGTGTCATTAATAAGAATTCACACACATTAATTATGTGCGAAGACAAGGGGACGGAGATGAAATTAGGAGACTGATTAATTGCTTTGAATGATAAGAGTTTGATGTCTTAATTCTGTTGTTTTATAAATTGCTTAATATTAACAGAAAAGCAGAAAAGGCACAGACTTTAGAGTTCTACAAGTATGACACAAGCATTCCTTGTGTTTACCTAAACACAAGGAATGCTTCAATGAATGCTTCAATGCTTTTTTGAATGTAACAATGACGAAGATTTTTTGAAAATTCATCTTTTCCAGGGATATGGAAGTTCGCACAGTTTGCTGATGGAAATTCGACTTAATTTATTTATTTTCTTTTTGTACAATATCACACAGTTTTATATGCAAATATAAAACACATTAAGATGTTCTTTAAATATCTTCCTTTATATATCTATTCAGATTCGTAGCTTATGTGATCGAAAGTGTTTGTCTGCTGACCCCTGTGACCTCTCTCCAAATGTCAACGAATCATTTAATGTTTACAGGCAATCTTTAGTGTCAAAATATAATTTGAAAGCACATAAGTAGAATAAAATGCTCGTTTGAACGATCGAGCACACTTGGACCAGTCACTACGCTAGCTTACTCTACTAAAGTGTAAGATATTATAAAATAAATACAAGTAGGTGTCTACAATACGTGAATCACCTCGATAAACATTGATATTGGTACACGATATAGTAATTACTATTAAAATAATTTTTAAAGCTTATTAATGGACAGTAAAACCGGTTGAATTTGTACACATATCCTGTGTCCAAATTATTGTAAAGCTATGACGCTAATTAATTATGAGTGTTGTGGACTTGTTGTGGCAGTAGAGATGAAAGTGGTTTGTCTGGTCGCCGGAGGCCACCGTGTTTCTCTGCATACATTGAACAGAGAGATAAAGTAGGTACATTTAATTCAATTCTTATAGATCTCGCTAATCTTTGTGGTGAACAGCTGGTTGCAGTCCCGTTTTCAAACTCCTTAATTGAATGTGTGTCTTTGGTGTTTGGTTCTTTTAAAAACGTTTATCGTTGACAGAAATCATATAATGTGTGGTGAGCGAGCAGTCCTATTGTTGGACATAGATCTCGCAATTCGCGTCCAGTTGCTTTCAGCCACACAGCGAAGATTATGGGACTCGACAGTTTCAAAATGCTATTTTTTTGGTACCAGTTCTTTTTAGCAATCAGTACATTATTCGATGTTATTAGATCTAAACCTTCTGTTTCTTTTTGTTGTGTATGTTTGCGCCTGCACAGGTTCTAGAAACGCTGCGTACCGTTGGAATTTACTCTAATTTTCGTCATAACTCCTAATGTATTTGGAATTGTTCCGTTAAAGGTTCCCACAAAACATTTAATAGTGTTTAGACTACAAACCGCGAACCGTTAATCGTTTGATCCTGCAGCAGTTAATTTAGATTTGCAATTTACGCAGGAGTTGTACTTGAATAATAAAATTATTTGAGCAGTTTTTAATGAAACTATGACCTATATTCTAAGTCCTATGGAAGGAAGTACCATCACTCCACTCTTCTACTCGCCACGAAAACGAAAAAAAAAAATAAACACTCGATTAATGTCACTAAATAACAAGCTACAACTATCTACGAGTATTTGAACGAGTCGAGGTAGAGTCAAGTAGAGGAAGTGACTTGGCATGAATTGAGTAACAGTCCCACTGCTGGGCAAAAGCTTCTCTCCATTCCATTCATTGGTTACGATACAAGAAGGGCCCACAGCTCATTCGGCATGCGGCAACTTGTCCTGAATTTTGACATAGTATTTAGTGTGTATAGTGCAAATGTTACCGTATTAATTGACCAATAACAAAATACGTCACAAATCAAGCTAAGTCACTACAATAATAATGAACCGTTAAAAATCACATACCAAAACAATCACTTCAGCACTAAAATGTCGCTAATAAAAATTCAAAGTTAAGGTGTCCAAGATAAGTCATTCGCTTTGCATATAAAATAGTGTCACACTCACATAGATGGCACGATTTCTATGAAGGCACATAATAGTACATTATCCTTACCAAGAAAGAATTTTTCGCTTTCGTAGAATTTCAACGTCGATTTAGTTCTACGAATGTAAATAAAATGGTATTGCACATTAAAGGCTAGAACAGAATATACTTTCTGTAATAACCAGAGATTGGAATAGGTAGAGTATATTTACCTAATGTTCGTGGAAGTAAGTAACATTGAGTTGATAATACCTCGTCTAAAATCCCGGAATCATAAACATGACGATTGTTTCCCGGGATTTAAGAAATTGCAAATTACTTATTACATTGAAGAATCTTATTACGTTTTTAGAGTACCTACTAAAACTGTTAAATTAAATAGTTTTGTTTTCGCACAACTCTTTCGTCTTTTGATTCTTCAAATCAATAATTTGTAACTATACTCAAAGTCCAGTTCATGATTTTATAATCCCGGGTTTTAATTGTCATGATTCCATTTATGATTCTGAGATTTTACAGGAGGTATTATCAACTCTATGTTACTTACTTCCACGAACATTAGGTAAATATAGTCTACCTATTCCGATCTCTAGTAATAACGCTGCAACAAGGAAGAGATCTGAGCGCGCCGAGTATGTGTAAACTGCAGTAGTATTTGTAGGAACTAATCGGAACAGGGATCTCTTGTTCCGAGCTGTATCCTGAGTCCTTTGAAGGACTTTTATTTATTTATTGATAGGCTCGCGTTGGACCAGAATCTCACCAGATCAAAGAGTAGGCAAGGCATTTTCTTGACTCCATATACAAAGTAGGCCACAAACTAGATGGTTCTAACGATAACATACCGATAGAAGTTTCTGGTTCCTTGCTACTTAGCGCAGACCCGGTTTAGTCTGCCCTACCCTTAAGCAAACAGATGCAAATGTTGACTATGATTACGTACATGTTTCTATGAATGACAGAGGTCGCGTGTATTTGCTTGTATAAGAAAAACGTAGAGGGCATGTATCTTGAACCAAGCAAGGTTTGAAAGAGGAAAATGTATAGAACCATTTGTCATTGATATTACTGCAGGTTGTTTTGGTCATACATTTGTTTTATGGGATTCCAAGCTGTGTTAACATTGGTTGTTGGTGTTCGTAAATATTTGTTAGCTCTTATGACCCTTTGAGTTTGCTTTGTAGATTATACCTTAATGTTCGAGTGGTGGTTAAACTTGACGTTGCAGTAGCCATAAAATCCTTAAGCTTTTAGATTTAGTAGTTGCTTATTAAATTGATGACAAAATATGTTTTTCTTAAATAAAATCTTAAATAAAATTTTCAGCAATATTTATAAAAAAATAAGTTTAAATAGTGATATGCCTACTAAATTTTGGGAAGTTACAACCCAAGGTAAACTAAGGAAAGGCTCTAATTTTTGGCAAATTAGTTTTAAAATTTCTGACTAATCTACCTACCTAAACCGTAACTGATTTTTTTTTTCAAAAATCCAATGATGCAGTTGTAGATTCTCGGGTCCAATGTTGATGAATACTAAAACTGATTCCTAGATTTGTAAAAATATCAGTTGATATTTTTTTGTAAATTATTATTAAAGTATTTTTTTTAAAAAATTGTGCAAACTAAGGGCAATAGGTTGCCATGAGTTATTACTTCCCAAAATTTGATCCTTAGTAGGGACTCTTTCAGATGGTGTAAAATACATGGTGTGTTTTTGTTTTAAAATCAACCGATTCGATTTCCTAGCTAGGAATACCTAACGATTTTTCAAAAATCCAATGATTCATCAAAGTCGGGCTTGAGACTTCTTTTAGTGTTTTTCGCCAATGCTCTTAGTTTCGGATTTGGTCTTGCACGCTCACTTTAAAAAACCTGTATACATAGGTAGGTCATAAACATACGTCAAATATATTATTAAATAAGCCCACCCATGTTTAAAAATCTTAACATAATCATCCGACACCAACATCTCTTCAAACATTCAACTACCGACTAATTAAACATCAGGAAGCGATTTGAAAACAATAAACACATCACGATCGGATGAACAGGATTGTAAAACGTTTAATTTTAATTGCTATACGAATTGACCCGCACAGGCATCGAACCTTGACCCGTGGATGTACTGCGAATAATTTGCTTGTCTATATCATGCGTAATGACAGATGAGCGTCAATTAGATGTAAATGATCCGTGATATAGACGTGAGCTCACGTGAACTGAGTTCATGATGGTTAGGGCAATCTGGGCAACGAGACGCGATGGAGTCATCAAGATATCATGGCTGTAATTATGACTTGATTAGTCAAGGGTCTTGTTTTAATCTCTATTTCATTGAGCAAGGAGTTTATTATAGGTATGTTATTAAAAAAAAAAAACTAAAATAGCTTTGAAACAACAATGATGACGAAATTAGCAAATATAAAGAAAGAAGATTTCTTAGTTTTTTGTATATTTTTTGGGACAAGCCTGCTACCCTATTTCCTACCTGTGCAATTCCTGAAAGCCAGAATCAACACCGGCGACCACCAGAAAAACGTTAAAGTTATTTTGATGTAGATAGTTAGCTTCAGGAGATAAAAAACCGGCCAAGTGCGAGTCGGACACGCGCACGAAGAGTTCCTTACCATTATCTATTAAAAACGGCAAAAAAATCACGTTTGTTGTATGGGAGCCCCCTTAATTAAATATTTATTTTATTCTGTTTTTAGTATTTGGTGTTATAGCGGCAATAGAAATACATGATCTGTGAAAATTTCAACTGTCCAACTATCACGGTTCATGAGATACAGCCTGGTGACAGACGGACAGCGAAGTCTTAGTTTTATCGTTTTATCCTTTGGGTACGGAACCCTAAAAACAGAAAAGAAAAAGTCTATAAAATTTCAATAAAACGTCACACCCCACGAATATAATACCCGTACAAGAACACACTAACATCTTCATAAACAGCTTTAAATAAACAAAACACAAACATTTGTTTCGTGCATCATAAAACCTTATCTCACGGAATAAAGTTTATAATTTAAGGAGTAAGGACACGACACCTACGTACATACTCCGTCGTGCATGGACACACTGCATCACGACTACACTGTGGCCATATTCCGCACGAATACATCAAATTGTAGGAAAACATGAGATTACAAGATGGCAGCTGCTACAATAATTACGAAAGGTAATTTCTGTTTTGTTTTAGCCTCTAATTTTGCATGCTGTAGCCTGTTATTACCGGAGTCAGTGACCTTAAACGTAATTGTATTTTGTTAGATACCCTTCAATCTTTTCAATCTTTTAGATGGTGTTCTCATCATAGAAATTAATTGGAAGACTTGTTCTAGGTCATTGAACCGAGTGTTTCGGGTACTCAAGTGAAAAGTATCTCGTCACATAATTGTGCCCATATCTCAACATTTAACAGGATGTATATATTAGCAAGTTTCGCTAAAATTTAAATATCTTTAGCGACTACAAATACGCTAGACTAGTTTTCTTTGTTATTCCGACACCGATATGATGTTTAGTTATCTTGAAACTAGGTCCGTTTCCTAAATCATCGCCACCTTATCTTCCTACCCTTATCCCATGTTACTTGTTGTTCACGATATACATCGTCTTCCACAATCCTCCCCTGTCAAACATAATGCTAACATTCCCCACGAGTCCCAGCATTACGCTGAGCGATGGCCGTTTTGCGCGAATGTGACGCATATCTTCCCAACTTGCATAACTTTTGTAATTTTGAATATTTAATTTTTTGGTTTGCGTCATGCTTGTCGCAAATAAACTCTTCTAATATATTATTATTATTATTCTTTCTTTCTTTTTTCTTTACAGACCTATTTTCTTATAGCAGATTCCCTGCACTGACTACTTATCATACCAAAACAGTTGATTTATTTATGATTAACATTGTAATGAGCTTTGCGATTGCAAATCTATACAGCGCAAAAGCCTCACACCACGACAGGGCTGCATTCGGCGAGGAGGTCGCGACAGGCCCGAGCATAAGCACAATCGTGCTAAAGCAATTGTCAAGCGTGGCACACGAGCACACGAGGCGGGTCAACGTGTCAGGAAATATGAGCGTTTTGTTGTTTGGAGCAGTTTATGAGATTTGTCAGTCAATATCACCTGTGTGGTCTACTTGCAAACGAGGGCTTTTTTTTTTTGTAGGATGGGAAATCATCAAATGACTTCTTCCGCTCTGGGTGGAGCTGAAGGGCGTGTCAGACTCTTACTGACTAAAACCCATCCCTGTTCCTTCTAAAGCCCTTTGCGTTCCAGGGCCGCGGTGACTCTTTCGAACAAATTCCGCAACCGTGGCATGCTCTGGCCCTAGCAGGCCCCGTCTTCTATGCTGACATCTCTTTGAGGGCTGTTGAGTTGTGTTTTTGGAGTCATTTCGTGAGTCTTACATGAGCTACATGGAACAATAGCACAACACAAAACAAAATATTCACGAAATGACTCCACAAACACAACTCAACAGCCCTCAAAGAGATGTCAGCATAGAAGACGGGGCCTGCTAGGGCCAGAGCATGCCAGGGTTGCGGAATTTGTTCGAAAGAGTCACCGTGGCTCTGGAACGCAAAGGGCTTTAGAAGGAACACGGATGGGTTTTAGTCAGTAAGAGTCTGACGCGCCCTTCCGCTCCACCCAGAGCGAAAGAAGCCATTTGATGATTTCCCATCCTTAAAAAAAAAAGGCATAAGTCCTTGTCTCTGAAAATTCCATGAGCTTCATAGGTTTTCTGTACAGGGATGATTTTAGTTTTTATATCATTAATTCTACGGTTGCCGGTCGTTCAGTTTATTTGCTTTCTTCAGGTCTCGTGTTATTGTTTTCAGAGTGCATTACACTCCATCACTTATTGCCTAGTTCCGTTATCGATATTAATTCTACAGAAAAATATTAAAAATCGATTAAAATACATCGCTTAATTAACACTGACTAGTCACGAATTGAATATTTGAAGACACGCGCGATGTTTGAGTCTTTTTAAATAATCACCTTTTTTATTTGTTTTTTTGTAAAGTTAATAACTAAGCGATTAACGAGATTTTATTTACGACTTAACGCGTTCGTGTTTTAAACATTTATTTTGGATTTCCGTTATCATGTAAAAAATGAAGATTACCTACATATTCGTAGAACGGCTACCTGTTCAATGGAATCGTGTCGGGAGTGTTTTTAGTGTTAATTTACGAGAAGGCTGATGATGTTCGCATTGCAAAAAGTACCTACATCCTTGTAATGTGTACCTTTACATGACGTCAGATGATTCCTAAAACGAAGACTTGATATCTGCCTAACCCAAGGATGATTACTTGGAATGTGACTAAGCTAGAATGCGAAATTTTCGGTACTTACCTGAATACCGAAAATTTCTCGTTGCGCGGAGTTAAATGTTTCATATTATATTATATACGGGAAGGCAAGGGGCCTTCCCGTATATAATATAATATTATTCTATCCTCTTATCTCCTTATCGTCATTTAATAGTAAACATTTGCCTAAACATATATTATCACGATTACTTAAAAATGTAAGACAACAACTTTCCAATGTTGTGGAATTTGTTCGAAAGAGTCACCGCAGCCCTGGAACGCAAAGGGCTTTAGAAGGAACTCGGATGGGTTTTAGTCAGTCAGAGTCTGACACGCCCTTCCTCTCCACCAGAGTGAAATAAGTCATTTGATGATTTCCTTTCCTTAAAAAAAAAGACAACGACTTTTATAAATAAGTACATAATTTATTATTATTTATTTATTTTTAGCCAATTGTGTCCCACTGCAGAGCAAAGGCCTCCCTTTCTTCCTTCCATTCCTCCCGGCTTTGGGCAAGTCTGGACCAATCTGGCCGATAGGCGTCAAGTTTGTCCCGCCGTCTTCGCCTGGGTCTCCCGCGATGTCGTCGGGCATTTTCTGGGACCCACATTAATAATATTATAATTTACCTAAGTTTAAATGTGTGTCAGAGAACTAACATAACATGTAGCTAGCAACACATATACATGACACAGTAATCTACGACGTAGGCGACATGACCTAGCAATCCTAACATTCTATGAGGCACATAACCATGGCACACTCATCTTAACACTTGATAAAATCTTAAATACGGTCTCTTTGGGAATATACGATAATATTACGAAGTTTTGCCTGCGGCTTTGCTCGCGGTCAAGTTTTATTTTCGCAAAAAATTATGCTTTTTTCTCTGTGAGTACCAAAATTCATCAAAATTGGTTCAGCGATTTAGGCTTGAAAGCGTAACAAGAAATCATTTTTGCTTTTATAATATTAGTAAGGATGATCAATCTTCAAAAGGGGCTGGTTGGTAATGGAACTTTGGATCATGATGTCAACAGGATATAAGCAGATTAGGATACGAAATTTTCCCTTTTTTCTGAGGTCAGAAGATGATGATCATGTAAACAGGTTCTCAGGTAGTTCGGTGCAGCGCATCCGTTTCCCAACAGTGTTATTGTAAATATTTTCAACAACATATTCAATTTAATAAATGTATGGTTCAGCTAAGTGACGGCGCATTCATAATCGTATCACCGCAGTCACGGCTGGACATGCCAACATTGAGTATGGAGCGTACTTACTGAATTTGGTTGTTTAACTTAAAACCCTAAGTACCTACTAGTGACCATAGTGGACACTACATCTGTTAAAGTTGAAGAAGAAATACTGGATACATAATTATAATACCATCAGTGTTAAAAAGGCTTATAAGGAACCAAAATCAGGGACGAGTAATACATAATGCATAGCCTCCTTCTCAACGATAGGGCAAGTACAAAGTGCACATTGGTTTGCCTTATCTACTGTAATGTGTTTATAAGTATCTACTAGTTTATGGGTTTTGAAAAGTACATAAATAGTCAGATGACTCCTTATCGCTTTTTGCGAGTGATTAGTTTTCATACTTTTGTTCCATGTCGCCTCGTAAAATCTTTACTGCGTAACAGCCCGTTAATTTTCAATCTTAAGAATAACTTTGTCACTGTGGTACGTAGTTTAAGTGCTGATTATGAAATGTCATCACATCACTGATCAGTAATTCTTTTGACAGACATAGAAATGTTCCAGAGACACGTTTTAATTAATGTCCGGTCCTGACATGGGCTGACAGTGACGCGGTTTTTTTAGTTTTTATTTATTTTTGTTATAATAATTTATAAAAACTAAAATACTTATCAACTACAATTATTGTAGTTGATAAGTATTTTAGTTTTTAGTGTTTCTGTGCGTTTTTTCCGGCAGAATAAACTGATTTTCTTTCTTTCAGAAGAAGAATTACTTGGAAGCTTTCTACTTACTATTCAAAAATGTTAATAAAAAACACTTCATGGAAAAAAATGGTTGGCTACAATATTGCAAGAACCCGTGAAATCAATTTAAAAAGATCAGCTCAGAGATAACCCTAACACCAAATGCTAATTGAAAAATAAAAGAGCTGAGATCCAGTATTTCTTTGTCTTGGTCTAGATTTGCGCCATCATCAGTTGCTAAGTTTATTCCGAAATCTTGTTCCGGTAGTGTTTCCTCAGTTTGCTAAATTCTGCTCGGTCCGGTTAGTCACTGGCTTGCAGTGTTGCCTCACTACCAGTCTTCTTTAAATACGCTTGTAACAAAAACAGTTTCGGATACGGAATAATTTGCTTGCTAAACAGTTTTTAATGGATTATTTTCGACAAAGTTTGGGTTGTTATTATCTTGTTCTTTATTTTAATGTACCATCATAACCAGGTATTTTACTGGGCTTGACTAACCAGATGTGAAATATTAATATTTTATGAGAGTATAAATTATAATTGGTAATTGAAAGGCGTGGTTTCAAGATAAGGCACGAACGTGTAATATGGTAATAGTAGAATAATTTGTCATGTTTGCAGCCGTGTTCGGAGATGCACCTGGTTAGTACAATGAAGTGACAGAACCTTTATGTTGAAAGAGTTTTCAGTTGTCCAATGCGTTTAGCCGCGGTCTTGTTAGGTCTAGAAGGGTCAGGTGCATTACCAGATACAAACTTTTTTTTTTGTTACGCATGGGAAATCATCAAATGACTTCTTCCGCTCTGGGTGGAGCGGAAGGGCGTGTCAGACTCTTAATGAATAAAACCCATCCGTGTTCCTTCTAAAGCCCTTTGCGTTCCAGGGCCGCGGTGACTCTTTCGAACAAATTCCGCAACGAATGTCTATTACTAGAGGCCCTATATTTATGATAGTTGAAATAGTTAAACCCACTCGACAAAATTCGATCAACGTAAAACAGAGACCGATAATTATAAGCGACTACCGTTTAAAGTTTCTCACGCTGTTTGAACAGTTTCAATAATCAAATTAGGCGCTGAATTCAATACAATATAATTATATCACCCCGATACGATCAACCTCTGTGGTTACATTCGATAGGTACCGAAAGCCCAAAGCGTAGATACCTATAGAACTACCTATAGAACTGTTTCACTACTCCTTTTTAAATCTATCCAAATGTTCTCTTAAAAAGACTGCTAGATATTAGCGATAAGGCCGCCTAATGTGTCACCCTACGTGATGTTTTTTTCATCTATATTTTCTGTAACTTATATCGTGTACATAATAAAGAGTATTCTATTCTATTCCATTCCATTCCAATCGGCTGACACAACATAAATAATGTACTGAACTTAGCTTTTAAAGACTAAACACCGTGTCTACTTAGCCTAAGTCACAGTTGAGCTTAAGTACCAAAGAGCAAACATCTGTCACGTCAAGACAGGCAAAAAGCGAATCCTCTCAGCAAATAATGACGCCATCACGACGACCATCGCAATTAGTGCTGTAAAAACTAATTTTCGAAGACGCTGGTAGCAAAAAGCACGCGTTGTCGAGGCCAATAGAATCCATACTAATATTATAAATGCCAAATAATTCTGTCTGTCTGTTTGTTACCACTTCACGTCTTAACGGCTGCACTGATTGGGATGAAACTTTGCACACGGGTACAGCATGTCCCAGAATAGGACATTGGATACTTTTCATCCCGTCGTATCTTCCCTTGGGATTTTAATTTCGATTATCACGCGGGCGAAGCTGCTGATAGGAGCTAGTCTATATCTATACTTCTATACTAATATTATAAAGAGGAAAGATTTGTATTTTTGTATGTAACGAATAAACTTAAAAACTACTAGACCGATTTGAAAAATTCTTTCAGCAATGGATAGCTACATTATCAGCGAGTAACATAAGCTATATTTTATCCCCGTACTCCCACGGGAACAGGAACTACGCGGGTGAAACCGCGTGACATCCGCTAGTCTGTTGTAATTGTGTGCAGATTTTGTTCGAACACGCTGCGAGAATGCTGATCAAAGTATCTTGTATTGTATGAATATTAATTGATACGTATTGTCAAGGCAACGTGGAACGCTACAAGTTCTATTGAGGATTTTGTTCAATATTACTATTTTGTTTTTCATCGGAATTGCGTTGTTTAATTTTTGTGCAGCATCTTGACATTTTTCTCGTAAAAACAGATGAACAGGATCTAATTTCAGATGCGTTGAAAATCAAATGTCACAGAAGAGTATAAATTGTTTTGAAGTTTTCCGGTTCTCAAGGAAAACGTTATCGTGCGTCTGGTTGTTGTGACATTTTACAACAAAGCAATTTATACAACACAATACAATAATATAAGATCTTGAAGGAAATATAAATGAAAAACCCTTGAAACCCAGAACGAATTAAGGTTTTTTGAGGATGCAGAAAAATTACAAATACCTGCTTTTGTCAGGATGATAACCATCTAAAGTTTTAGTGAATCAAACTTTGTTTCTTGACTCATACGAAGCAGGAAAATATGTAGTTGGTAACAATAGTTAATTTATATGTTGCTCTATTTCATTTTCATTCTCAAACAATAAATCTACTCAATTTGTCTCATGTTAACCTTTGAATTTACATTAGTGTCACACATAAATAAAGACAACTTGTCTATTTTAAAAGTATTCCTAAGTTACCCTTGACTGAAATTAAAAGATTAGGTACACTAAAAGTATTTAACTCACAATAAAATTGTTTGGCGAAGAATTATGTGGGTACTTAACTTGTTATTTGACCTTCTTTTAAGTTAATACATAAAGGAACCTAAACAAATGAATAGGGTGATGTTCCCACGTTTTTGTTCAAGACTTTTAATTTGTAAATGCCGGAATCTAAGTGAGCTTAAAGCTAAGATTAGCGTTGAAATGTTTTTATGCGTAGTTATTAATTAGAAGAAGACTGAAGTTGATACTAATTAAAAAGGAGGTGGCAGCTTATGTACATGATGTTTTAGAAATGCGTGGTCATGTTTAAGGTTGGTGTTCTGAAACCAACCGCAAAAAATTACTATAAAGTTCCAAACAAATCACTTTTCAAGCAGCAACAGAACGTGACCCTGAAATATGACGACGCAATTCTGAAACACCCTGTACGGATAACGGCTTTTTGACGATTTTCAAAGCTAAAACCGTTTTATGAAATTCACTTGACCACGAAAATCTTGCTATGTAGTAAATTACTCCATTCTCTTGTTACAGGTATGTCAACAACAGCATCTACAAACATAAAGAAAATGCGGTTTCGAACCACAGACAAGTAAATCAAAATCCCATTAAACCAGGTTTGCAGCATCACAGATTTCACAAAAAAGAAATCTGATTCGAACACACAATACGTAAATTTAGTTTTTGCGATAATTTTGTAAACGACTGTCAGCCGCTGGATGGAACGAATTTCATCGTCTGCTAAATGGATGGCAAAACTTCTATTACTCTAAACGAAAAATCGTCGTTCCGCTTCTAAATGTTTCCGTTGTAAAATAGATTTGTAGCTGTGGAATGGAGAATCGCCGATGATAATAAAACAGGCAGGTAGAATAACACCATATCACATCTTAAATTTACGATAAATTCAAATCCAGTGAAGTTATTTAAGTAGGTTGTTAATTGCATCGAACTATTTTCGATATCTTGTACCATATGCAACTTAGGTCTTAAAGTTCCCTTTGCGTTCCAGGGCCGCAGTGACTCTTTCGAACAAATTCCGCAACACTGGCAGGCTCTGGCCCTAGGACCAATCCATCTAGGAACAATGTCGGGGGTAAACCTGACTATCAGTATCTGACATGAAGCGACGGTCTTAAAGTTAATTTAAGACAAGCACTTTGTGCAATTTTCGTCACCACTGCTTTCAGATGATTAAGAAAAATCATCACGAGGATACCGATATCCCAAAATATAAAAAAAATCTAAGACATGTGACGTCTTCCTACCTTCAATTATCCAGCTCGCTCTTTCTTATAGAGAGAAGGCCTGTATTCCAAGAGCGGGACCGTTACAAATGATATATATATTGAAAGTAGGTTAAACAGAATACTTTTACACGTCAATCTTTTTTGGTCATTTTTAAACTAGGTGTTTCCTAGCTGACTACCCTGAGAAGAAACACCGAAACAAACTCAGAGGTCAAAGCCTCTTTTAAAGTCCATAGAATCGTACTGGTCAAATCATGTGAGAACCATGTAGGTTAATGTCTGAAGTGAGTGGACCTGTTCAGACAGTGCAAGCCATGGTAAGTAGTCGAGTAGCTCAACTATAGGCTGACGCTGTACTTAAAGGACGACTTAAAACGTGAACTATTTGTTACTTAAGCAAAGCTTGACATAAAGATGTCAAAATTAACAGCAAAATGAGCAGCTGTTCAGACGATACAGCTGACCTTAAGTATTAGCGAGGCAATAAGGTCGTTATTTGTTTAGAGGCTCGACGTGATTGTCATAGAGGAAATTCATTCATTGCCTTTAGTCTTGAGGTTCACGCTTGATTTAGTGTGTTTACCTCCGTCGGTTTGGCCTAGTTCTGTAGTAAATGACAAGCTTCGTGCACCGAAGATATACACACTGATGCCAAAGCGAAAATAAATTCATGTTTGAAGTATTTTTTGTCAGATATAATAAGTTGGAATAAGATCTTGGAATAAGAAATGGTAATAGTGAACGCATATTTTTTGACGTGACAACGTCTAATAAATCGATGAACGCCGGCTGCACGCACGAAAAAGGACGACTCATTGTAACGTTACGCTCATTGTAACGTTACGATCATTTCATCCATGTTTTGTTATGACGTTGTCACGTTAACCGACTTTACAGACACCTAATTTCGTTTTGTGGGTTGCGTACCGTGGTAATCAGTTGCATATACTCTTCCTAAACAAGAATGAGTTACACCAGACCTGTGATAATCATGCCCAAATGGATTCCGCAACAGGATTACAACGAAGAAGGTTTGAGGAACATAGACAAGGAAACAGCATCACTCTTTCTAATCTATTTCTCTTCAATCAAATTTCCTCATTCGTATGAAAAATCGTCCAAACAATTCTGTAATTTACAAACACGTAAAAATCACGTGCACAACTGACTCTGAGCCTAACTACATAATTACATAAGCAGCCAGTGTGTCCATTGTGCTCGCTTCCTCCTCGTGGCCATGCCATATGCCTCCAGTAATTACTGGGGCTAGCACACAGCTATTTAACATTTATACAACTCTAGCACTAGGGCTGTCAATATCCTGCTTAGGACCTGCTTTGCACGCACTGGTTACCATGACATGCAGGCTCTGACTAAAAAAGCATGTCTCGCCTGTCCGGATTTCTTTGATTTTTTTCGCAAGACGACTATGATAATTTAATTAATTATGCCAAATGTTAATTACCTCACTTGCCTAGTCTTGCAACTTCATTAGAATCGGCTATAGACTCAATTTGGCTGAATGTTATAACACTAATATTTCCATCAGCTTAATGTCCGACTAAATTACTAAGTTAATCAAAGTCGAAACTGGCAGCCCTATTAGGATCATAGAGCATTTCCTATCGTCTATGGTCTTTGTTATACCTATAGTTTTTTTGTAATACACATAAGTTTTATAGGAACTAAAATGATGTTTAATTTTTAATTTATAAACTTATAAAAAACAATGTTTGTCTTTTGAATCAGAGGAATTGTGATTGCACAATTATTTATTTCAATATTATGTTTTTGCTTGAACTTCCCGCGGGGTTTCGTCAATTGTCGATTAGCAGCTTGTAGTTAAATAATTAATCAATGTTATTATTTCTATTTTATTTTTATATAAAGCGTATGTTATCAAAGAAACTTTGAAAAACACAGACCAAATAAATTCTAGTCTTTACGAAACATGCGTATCGTAAATGTTTTTAATTATTCGCGTATAAATTGCAGCTAAATTTGTTTGTTAACCTTCAAGTTTAATTATACTTGATTAGTGGTTTTCTCATAAATAAGCTTAAAGGATATTAATGCGTATATTGGTCGATTTTTATATTTTTAATCCAGTAAATAACACCGTATTAGTATCTTCGACTCTCGATTTTTCATTTTGAATGTATAACTTTATATATGCGTCAACTTCGTTAGTCGATTCTTCATCAGAACGTTTAAAATAAGTTATAAAAAGGGTTAATGCATTTTAATCCTTACTAAGAAGTCGACCCAAAACTCCATGAGTAACCTTGGGAGTTCTTTGTACTCTTGTTTTATTTCGTACCCTGAGGTCTTCGTCCGTTTGTTATTGTTGAATTTGATGTAGATATCGAAAGACTAGTGATACCATCTGACTCTTACTGAACTGATTCGAGAATTTCCAGGCATTTTAGATTTAATTTATCACTGTTACTGCTAGAATGTGCTTTTCGACTCTTTACTATCTTCGTTAAACAAATCACTAACTGATTCACAAATTTATTTAATTACGATTTAATCCCCTTTAGAAGGAATCTGTCCTTATGTAGAACTTTGACGTTCAAAAAGTGCTGGCACTCAGCCTAATTTGAATAAATGACTTTTGATTTGATTTGAATCAAATCATCACGTGTTATCTCTCTTACCAACAGAATCTGCCACTCTTTAATCATGTTTCTTTAATAATGTTTCAGAGATTTCAAAACAGACCGACGCACTTCACAATATGTTATGACTTGACGCCAGAGGTCTTCGTCCGTACTATATGCTAATATTATGCATATTAACCCGCACGTCCGTCTTAAACATCGTCTCGTACTTTCGCTTTTTCGTTTCAAAACGAATATTTTAACATTGTCCAGAAGTGACACTCTGTTGCGCTCAGACTTCAGACTGACTCGATTTGTCAATGCGACTAATTTATCCATTATCTACGGATCATTCGAATGAATATTGATATTCGAATCGATTGTTAACGCTGAACTTTCGATTGCTGAACATTTACATAGCTGTGTTGTGTTATTAATGAAATATGTAATTTGAATTTCTACATCTTTTTGTTTTAATTTTGCATTGTTGTTTAATGGCAGCGCGAGCCATCTCATAATGGCGGCGGATGTTAAAATTACATATAATTATCGTGTTCGTGCTTTTTCTTCCTGCTAAGGCGAATCTTCAAGCAGAATGAACACTAATTTTATTCAAATCCCGTGCCGTTGGAATGGCAAAAAGTTAAAAATATGTTTTGCTCGTTTAGAGTTCATAGTCCCTGTGAGAGATTACGTCCATAGTTTTCCAAGAAATCTGCCATAAGACACAGAATATTCAATTTGTAATTTTTTGTGTTAGCAGGATAATAATACATTTAAATTTTATAATAATAAAATGTAATCAACATAATAGAGATGAGACAACATTAACTATTCTCATTTATCAATCTTTTTCAACTAGCCGAGCGCATTGACAGGTTTAATGGCCGTATCCTTAATAATGCCATCAATCAAGCAACGTTTGCGGCAGTACGTTACAAAAGAAATGTTTTTACAGTCATTTGACCATCACGCTAAGCGGTCGTTAGCTTACTCCGAAGCTGGTCCATTAATGTGACAGAGGTTAGGTATTCTGCCAGGGTTGCGGAATTTGTTCGAAAGAGTCACCGCGGCCCTGGAACGCAAAGGGCTTTAGAAGGAACACGGATGGGTTTTAATCAGTAAAAGTCTGACACGCCCTTCCGCTCCACCCAGAGTGGAAGAAGTCATTTGATGATTTCCCATCCTTAAAAAAAACGAGGTTAGGTATTGTTTGGTGTCTATTGCTGGGTCATAGATTTGTCTGGGAAGTTGCCAAGAGGCCTTATACGAATTAATGATTTTGTATCTCAACGGAGAGCAGATGACTACCAATAGTATAGCCAGGTCAGTGATAGACTTCTGACTTGAGTCCTTTCACCAAGACAATGTTTTTGGAAAAATATAGTGCGAAACTGTCTGTAGCATAGCTTCACATGATGATGAGATGAGATTTGGTGATGAGCTTTTAATCATTTATTATATACTCTATCGTACACCTCATAATAAGAACAGGACAATCAAACATAAAATAAGTGTACTATTGGCGATCTTTTCGCACAAGGCAATCTCTTCCAGACACTCTTTGGATAGATTGAACGAAAGGAGATAGATTTAGGGCTGTCAGTGTACAAACGTTCTAAACAATACTAATTTGACATAAGAATATAAAATACATAAATACAATACCAATTTATTTACTAATAAATATCGAATATATAATTGAGAAAGGAGCGGAAAAATTAAAGTGCAAGGTAAGTAATGCTCCTTCACCATTCTTTTAAACGTTGCTTTTGCAGGATTAGCAACCCTAAAGAGGAATGTTTTTGATACAATAGAGATTAAGTCAAAGTTATATTTAGGTTTTTGCATCAGCGTCGTCTTGCATGGACCGTTCCAAGAAATAATATTACTATAGTTTTTGTGTAGTGTAAAGATTTGCTTTGAAATGTCATAACGTTTTTTCTGCTTCATCTTCGAATGGCAACGCGATTTCTATAATGAGATTAGTATTATTAAAGTTGTTTCAGAAAATCAGTCTTAGAAATTAGTGTTGTTTATTTTCTAGTGTTAACTTTGCTGGTAGTCCATTATTTATTTGGTATTTTTGTATGATGTCAATAAAAAAAATAAAACCACAAACATCAATACATTTAATTTACCTAGGTACTCAATATACGTGTTAAAGCACATGTTCCAAAGGTTTTTATTACTGGTCGTGATAGACGCGATGGTAAGCAATCAAGAGCTAATAAATAGTTTTTGTACCTTCAATATGTTTAATGATCTTTATTATCTATGTGTGTAGGAACGTCTTCATACTTTTTACTGTACCTACTTAAGTACCACGTTTTTCTACACGTGCTGTGTGATATGGCTTTTAGTGGCCCTGAGGATGATGAAGATTGTAACGGAAATGATCGAACGTATTCAGAGGTTTGCGGTACAGAGTTACTAGATATGGGAGGATCCTCCTGCCAGACGGTTGGTGTTTCTGTTGGGCAACTGCCCGATAGTTGATATTCGGACTGTTGTATATATTCAAATCGCAAGGAGAACTTCGCTTGCGCGATGCAGGATTTCGTTGTTAGTTCGTCGTAGATGGCGCTGCGGTTCTTTTTGTTGCCGTACAAATTTCATTTCTTAGGTTTTCATAAGGTGGCATTGATGCCGCTACACGTAGATATATGTAAATTTAGATAGGGCCATCCAAACTTTAGCGTAGACGGGTTCACCATATCAGAAACACGGCAATACTTCATATTAATGTCTCACGTACTCGACCCGTGTATAGTGAAACGGTGGTCGGCATCCATAACGGGCCAATTTGCGGTGTCAGATAAACGTGCAATCCGCCTTTTGCCTACCTACTACAGGCTGTAAAGAAGTAAAGAAAAAATATTAAAACTTAAAAATTATGACTTTATAAAAGACTCGACCCAGAAAAAATATAAAATGACAAAAAAAACTGCATTAAACACAAAAAGTTACATATTATCTCCAAAAACAAATTTTTTTCAAGCACTTTCGTTCAGTTGGTGGTATTGATTTAGTTCAATCACAGATTTGATGTCATTAACTGCATCAGACGTTACTGCTTGAAAAGTTTGTTTTTTGGAGATTAGTAACTATTTTATGTATTATGCGGTCAGGTTTTTGAAGTGATAATTTCTTATGCTTAACCGCTTCGTAACGTAACGCGTTACGGCGCCAGTCTGTCTGGCTTCCCTTTCTCTCACGCATACGGCAGCGGTAGGCAGGCTCTTCCTATTTCACTCTAACCCACAGCGCTAGTCCTATTTCGGACAGGCGCTTCCCATTTTAAATACTACTTAGATTAGTTTAAGTTATTACTTCTGTCGGGCGTCCCGTGACGCACACGTTTTTCTTTTTAAAAGTCAATATTTTATCAGAGTTGATATTTTTTTTTACTGTGTAGCGTATACAGAACAACATCCTTAAATATGACCTCGCATATCTGAAACGCCCTGGATAATTGTATATTAGTCAATGTATACGAGACAAATAAATATATCTAGTCGTACTCAGCACTTTTCCCTTAATTAATAAGTATTAAATGTTTAACAGTGTATTGCCTTGCCTCCTTACATTCAGTCATCGCATGCTCTACGATTAATCTTCTTATTTATTTATTTATAAACACTACACGCACACAAATGTACAGAGGCGGACTTAATGCCATAGGCATTCTCTACCAGTCAACCTTTGGGTGATGCAGAGAATGGTGGTAGGTGCAATTTGGAGAAAAGCGATTGATATAATAATATAAGCATACAAAATAAAGAATACAAATATATAAACTATACATACAATATAAATATATAATAAATACTCAAATTAACAAGATAAATAGGTACTCGAAATACTTAAACAATTACAACAAATAGGTAATTGGAAAAAAAAAAGCGATGTGATGATACTACTGCCAACTTCTTACGAATGTGTTCACGAACTGTAACTTTGAAGGCTAAACGGTTGGTAGCTTGATATATTTGGGCTACTGTATGCACCTTCTGTGTTATCTTATTTTGTGACCAGTGCTGTTAAAAGGCACGTGTCTGGAAACGCGTTGGGTGAGAGATCACAATCGCACGTGCCGCTCTGGGCTGTCTATCAAGTAAGATGTAATCAGCTGTTTGTTTTATCTTGAATACTGAAGTTGTTAGTTTACGTGAAATGACGTTCAATGGCTAGCCAAAGTTTTTGAATTGAGAGTTTGTAGTTGATATTATAAAATTCACTTCTAGAACTCTACTCATATTTTCGGTTTCTTAAACCAAAGTCCTTCGCAAGAATCGAAAGAAAACTTATTCATCAAAATTTACTACAATCACTAATTCTTTTCATGCTTAACCACAATTTATTTTCCCAAAATTTAGCTACGGGCTCATTTAGGATTCTTTCTTGACTCAACTTTAGCATGAAAATCTGTCAAATTTTCACATTAAAGCATTTCTCACGTTTTTAACTCGAAATACTTAATTCAGGAACACATTCCTCTATCCCAAAGACATGTTTAATTTAGCACAAGATTTAAGACAGGTGGGATCAGATAATGATGATTAATTCAGTTCAAGCTAGAACTGCTTGAACTTAAAAACAACAAATGACTGTTAAACGCAACTTCGAGCTACACAATAGCCCCGATATCAATTTAAATCCTTCCTGGTTGAAAAAAAAACAAAATTAATATTTTATCAAGTTGAATCTTTAGCGGAGCTTCCATTGAAATATTTCCATAGATTTTTTCTGACCATGGCATTGGAAACCCACATGCTAGTTACAAGTTCTATTACTTAATTGTCTCATCGCAAAAAATGAATAATGGAAACCATTATTTTTATTATGAAGAAGCAATTAAAACGCCCATGCAGGAATATGTATGTCTAAATAATATATCAAAGTTATCAAACAATTCTTCAGTGTTGTGCCTCGAGCGTTTTGATCTTATTTTGATAATCGGAATGCTGTTTTAGAGTTTTTTTGCTGACAGCTTAGGATGTTGAGGATAAACGTATTAAATAATCAATTAGCGTGGTTCCGTAGGTGGTGTGGGTGAAGATACACATAATTTTGTACCAAAACAAATATTGGACATGCTAAAGTGTAATTTTTTGCTTGGAAACACTAAAGTTTATATTGACCTGATAAATACTTAAACTATACAGTCATGAGTGGCTAAAGGTGTGATTCTGTGGTTGACTGTTACCGGTAGCAGCAACTTACCTTCCGTAGCTAGCGACACTTTTCATAGAAATACATAGAAACCAGTAGTGCTGCCGCCTGCAGTCGGCTACGGAATCACACCTCCAGGCCGCTTATACACGCTAAGAAATTTCACCGTGTCTGCTGCAGATAGGACCAATTCATTATGTACACGACAAGAATTTTGTTTGATCTAGACCCGAAAACTTCTCGTGTCTACTGCAGACAAGACAGATAATCTTTTTATTAAATTCTACCCTCTGCACGTGTAAGCGGGCACACCCTTCATGTCTGGAGGCTTATTTAGTTTGATTTGATATTGTTTTTATGCTTGAGTTTGTCTGTTTATGCTGGCATAATGGAGTGTGCTAGCTTACAAGTAGCGAATTATTAAGTTTTATGTTTTTACGTGTTACCTTTGTTGTATTGTTTTCTTTATAAGAATACTGACTACTTACATACCTTTGTATAAGTGATAGTTCTTATAACTCAACAGACAGATGTGTTGCTGGGGAGTTTGTTGCGCCACTTCTTCTTCCCAGCTAAAAAACACTAGGAAGTGGTGACGGGCGGGCGTTTTGGGGGACTGTCTTTATGTAGAACTTTGACGTTCAAAAAGTGCTGGCACTCAGCCTAATTTGAATAAATGACTTTTGAATTTTTTGAATTTTGAATTTTAGATAGGAACGTGTCAACATAATTATGTGTCTTATCACTTCAGGGTGGTTCAGAGCTCAGATTTGTCGTTTTGGAGCCTTGGTCTTATTAGGATTGCAAATTGTTAAATATAAACTTCTGTTACAAACCCCTGCCTTCAGGGATTGCAAGCGTGACGGAGATTATAATCATGCATAAAGCCGTCCTTACCTCGAGTTAGAATGATGACATTATGCGCTTAGAATTAATTACATTTGCCTACAAAATTATTTACTGAAGATTTTTCCTTTGATGTAGTGACGTGTTTCTGTCAATACACTTCAATGACATACGAGTATTTTACCTAACCAAAAACAAACATAATCACGCCAGTCTCCCCGAAGTTTTAGGCAAAGATCTACTAATTATAGCAACCATGTTTCGAAAATTGGGGTATTACCCCTTATACGCCACTGAAATTCCAGATAGAAAAACCCAATAACACTCCCCGCACTAGCTCACGTGCACTAGCTCAACGAGGCATATTTACTTAATCAATAAATCAAAGGCTAATTCCAATCGTCGCCCTGCTCAAGGGGACTGGTGACCATGTCAGGGCGTTCCATATGACTATGAGCCAACTATGATACTTTTAGTCGAAGTCACGAATGATCGTCACGACCCAACACTTCCGCGTTGTATAACGATTTTTTAACTTTGAATGTATAATTAGCGAAATTTTTGCTCTAACGGCTATGTGAATAATTAATTGAGTGATTCATTGACGCCCATCATTTAGAGCGGCAATATTTTGGTTGGTGACAGGCTACCAATTTAAACATAGTTAAAACCAAATATACTACTAGCAATGTCTGTGTCAATATTTCTAAATGCATACGAGTTATTTTTCAAGGAACAACAGCAACGCAACCTGCGTTGCTGTTGTTCCTTGAAAAATAACTTGTTATACCTGGCCGCCTGTTGGTGCAAAGACTATGAAGTCTTCAAACTATACAAATATTACAATTAGAATTAAACAAAACGCGTAGCTCGCTCGATCCTTTTTTCAAAACGAAATCATAATGACACGTTTAAATAGGAGGGCAGGTCGGATCTAGACAGGTATTCAGAAATATGAAGTACTCATGTTATGTAGCTGAAAATACTGTAGAAAAATGATTTCTGAGAGATAAATAAAAGTAGGTTTTCGACGAAAATAATGATGGTGTAAACTGAGTAGTATGCAAAATTTAACAATCGATCAACATTAATCTAAGGCAGGACTGGAAGTGTCTATCCAGGGATCATTGAAAAGATTCGATACAACTTAATGAGGAAACGACAACTGCGTTATTCCTCAGACTAAACAAATTCTAACCATGACGTGTAGTTCAATGGAAGGCTGCAGGAAGCACAGGCTGTTGCATTAGGCATCACCCACAAGCACATGGATGCGCGCCAAAAGATCTTCCTTCATGTGCGTGCGTGAATGTGACACCATTACTTTCCTTGCTTCGAGTGCTGCCAAATATAGGCCTTAATGCTATTAATATTAGAGCATTCATAATATCTTCTTTCTCTCTCATATGTCGTTTTAATGGTGTGTGTTAGAAGAGACCGAAATATGCTCATGCTGTTTTAGATCAATAGCATTTACCTAACACGGTCTAAGGTTAGCGTTAGAACCTATGAAGTTGACACCCTATGCCGTTAGTCCCGCCCACAAGATTCCGGAATGGCTAGTATTTTTAACCCTGCATGAACAATTAATGTATTCCAAGATCACACACTTAAAATCCAGTGTGGTATGATCTTAACTAATCTTTACTCATGTAAAGTAAGTCATAGCCCTCGGCAATCCCCGTAGGTATTTGAATTTCCTCGATTCAAGATTGAATCACTTGTTCGTATCATTAATTACAGGGCTTACATGGGCGTTACAATGTAATCCGATTTTTAGCATTTTTGCCTGCAGGAATACACCTGCGCCTTTTTTTTTATTTTTTTTTAGGGATGGGAAGTCATCTAATTACTTCTTCCGCTCTAGGTGGAGTAGAAGGACGTGTCAGACTCTTACTGACTAAAACCCATCCGTGTTCCTTCTAAAGCACTTTACGTTCCGGGTCCGCGGTGACTCTTTCGATCAAATTCCGCAACATACACCTGTGCTTTACAGGTGACTCCTGACTTCCTGAGGTCTCACAGGATGTGACGTGAGCAAACTGCTTTTTTCTGGACCATGTTTTCTTCGTTAATCTCAAGATTAGCATCAATAAGAGGTCTTTATGCCATACGTATGAGGATTGGTGGTTTCATTAATCATTATCTGCCTAGCCTTTTTATATTGGGGTCGGCTTCCAGTCAAACCGGATTCAGCTGAATACCAGTATTTTACGTGGAGCGGCTGCCCACCAGACTATTAACTGGGTAACACGGTATTTCTTGGCAAGACTGGAGTCAGATTTACTGGTTTCTGACAATCAATCTGGTGGTTTCCTAAATGACAGTAATAAAAATACTGAACCACTATAATAAGATGTCACTAGCTTTTGCCCGCGACTTCGTACGCGCATATCCCATTTTAGGATTGTAGGAATACGTACGTAGGAATTTCGGGACGCCTAAACCTGCCTCATGAATAACCCCAACCATTGGTGAAAACCGCATGAAAAGCCGTTCAGTAGTTTTAGAGTTTATCGCGAACAGACAGACACACGCGGGGGGGACTTTGTTTTATTGTATGTAGTGATGATAGTCATAAGTAAATACCTATACAAAACTGGCCAAGTGCAAGCTGGACTTGCACTCGAAGGGTTCCGTACCATAAGCCGAAAAATATACAAGAAACATGTTTTTTTCGGCTTTTATTTTTATTATTAATTGTTATAGCGGCAACATCATCTGTGAAAATTTCAACTGTCTAGCTCGCACGGTTCATGAGATACAGCCTGATGACAGACAGACGGACAGTCTTAGTAAAAGGGTCCCGTTTTTACACTTTGGGTACGGAACCCTAAAAACTAACGTCTCCTAATCTCCAACATCTATTTCTGCATCAAACAGCAACCTTACTCGTCACGCCTCATTTTAACCGATCGGTTAAACTGCAGCATCACTCCGTTACCGTTCCGTCACGGTTGGTTACCGATCATTGGCGCTGCGCTGGCGCAGGGCAACAGGCCTTTACGGTATCGCGGCGCTTGCGCAACCCATTGTGTCGTGTGTTTAGATGTGATGCGGTGTCGGACACGGGTAGAATTGTCTTTTTGTTTACTTTTCTGATTTATTCAATTTTTCCATTTGTTTTGGTGGAGTACTCGTAGATAATTGAGATCTTTTACGGGGGTGGCATGAAAAGTAATGATTAACAAATTAGCCTTATGAGTTTGTTTGTTTTCGAGCCTTATTTTGATGTACAGAGGTAAATGAGATCCTTTGTTTTTAATTGTGGGATCACTTCTTCCACTCTGGGTGGAGCGGAAGGGCGTGTCAGACTCTTTCTGACGAAAACCCATCCGTGTTCCTTCTAAAGCCCTTTGCGTTCCAGGGCCGCGGTGACTCTTTCGAACCAATTCCGCAACCCTAGCAGATACATGGGATCCTAGAAACGGTTACAAGCTACTTTTTTGTTAGAGAAAATTAAAATAAAATATAACGCGAGCGAATCCGCGGGCACAAGCTATTTTCCTATGGATTTCCAAAATGTATACAAAAAGTGCTCTATACAACGTGTAACAGAATAAACGCAATACCTGAAAAGGGCCAAAAAATCTGCTGTTCCGTACATTTTATCGAGTTATGCGCACGGAAATGGATGGGGCTGTCGATTATTTTTCCAGTGTTGGTCCCATAGTAAAAGTTATTCAAAACGATTGACCCATTTTAAGTTGTTGAGTTTATTCTGTTACACCTTGTGTAGTAAAAATTCTTGAATTGAAAACTAACGCAACTTTGTTTAGTCACTAACATATTGATAAATCTTAATAATGTAACCTTATTCTTATCCTACAACGACAAACAGTACTACATTAAAATACATACTAATAATCAGGCAGTTAAATCCGACACATAAGGATGTGTCCGTCACAAACATGCCATATACGTGTCACATAAGCGCATTCAATTCAACTGGCGCTGCAGCCAAGATGACCCGCATACATTAATTAACATATTTAACACAATTAACATAATAATATCCCAACGTTACCATTAACATAATTTCAGTGAAAGTAAGCAAATCCACGTTACGTCACTATATAATTAATTTTATTATGAACAAAGCGAGGTTGTGCTCTTAATAAAATTAAAAAGTTTAATAAATAAACCCTGAAACTGATTTATATTAAGGATGTTTTTTGTTGTAGTCGTTGCAGACGCTCGCGTTGCGTTTGCGGATGTCGTTATGTTTGTTAAGCTCTAATTAAATCTTTGTGTCTGATTGTCTTCTCTCTTGTCTTGGCTTTATTCAAAATGAAAGGCTGAGCTAGCTTTCTATGAAAAAGTTTTAAAGTGAAACCATCATTGTCCACTGATTCTTCCGAACCATTAGTCATGGTTCTCTTCCCCATAATTCTGTTGTTCATCATCATCTGCCTAGCCTTTTCCCAATTATACTGGGTTCCAGTCAAACTGGATTCAGCTGGATACCATTATTTACATGGAGCGGCTGCCTACCAGACCTCCACAACCCATTAACTGGGTAACACGGTATTCCTTGGCAAGACTGGTGTCAGATTATCTGGTTTTCTGACTATCCGTAACGACTGCCAAAGATCTACAAATGACAGCCGGGACCAACGGCTTAACGTGCTTTCCGAGGCACGGAGGAGTCAGGGTATGTTAAGATGGTCACCCATCCACAGACCAACCTCTGCAAGCGTCCAAAGCGCCATAATTCTGTTGTTCTTCCCTGTTTAAAAATCAGAGACAGTGTAACAGTATCAAATTTTTAATAAATTTTATTTGACGCAGTTTCCAAGCGTTGGTCTTTTTGCTTTTAAATTATGTATTTAACGGATATATAGATATCCGTTAAATACATAATTCATTGTCAAAGTTATTCACGGCTATTAACTGTGACCCTCGTGGGCTTATTGAATTAACAATAAATTTGGCGGTAATAAAAAAAAATGTTACAAAAATGTTGAATGATAAAGTGATAAGTTAGTACTAGTAGACCAATAAGATAAATTAATGTTATCATCGTGGGGTTACTGGTAACACAAACGTTATTTTTCAAATTGGATGGGTGAGATTGGTTGAAGAACGAGACCAGAAGATATTACCTATGTCAAGCAATTTACTATTAGCACATGATGATCCCGAAATGGTATTTGCCGAGACCATTTTCTACTTCATTAGGTCCTTAATCATGTGATTAAGACATCACTTAGGTTTGGCTTTTCCCTTAATATCTAAATTAGCCTAATTCCTAAACGAATTACAGACTTAGTGAAAGTTTGTGATTGCAGTAACCCATTAGCCTACCTTCTAGGATCATTATAAGCGCACTAATCATGCAATTAAAAACGTTATTTAGTTAAATAATGATGAATAATTAAGTTAATTGTTTAAACTCTTTACTTTAATCAAGATGCAATTATAACTTTAATTAAAGCAGGCTCCCATGGCTGCAATTTGTTTTAATGTGCCGAAAATAATTAAGTTTAGTAGTGCACTTTCGAGTAAGTACATATATTACTTAACTGAAAACATCATATTGATGATGAAATGATATTAATAACAGCCATTCCCGCGGAGCTCAACCACAGAATCAACTTGTCACTAATACATGAAAATCACTGATATTACAAAGAGAGAGTGAGAATTTTGTGAGATTGTGTTTCACCTAATTGATGGGTACATAATCCCAGATGGACATAGGCATATACCTGGGCAATGCAGGGGCTGGTCGCTATTACCAGTTTGTACCAAAATTGATCGATTTTGCCACAGATGATACGTCAGTGAAATTGATTCACTTCAATGAAAGAAAGTTGGCAGCACGCTGTTTGTCACAGTACTCATTGTATCACCAGATGTCCCTAAGTGAAAGCATTGTCTACACTATTATTCGCGTGAAATTATTCCCACCGATAATATTTACGTAATCCAATTAAATATAATTTCAAACACTACTCAAGTTAATTTTAAAACCTGATGAAGTTTCATAATATTTAATTTAGGCGGAATAATTTTACGGTTTTCGTTTAGGTGTATTGTCGGTATTTTCCGGTTGTCGACATTATGAAACTTGGGCTCTGAAATCTGTGTAATTTTTCAAGGTGTATTTTGCAGTTTCCGAAAGTTGATTATATATTAGATACGGCTTGTTGTAGGCTATTTGTTTTCAAGATATAATGCAATGGTTTCGCATTTAAAAATAAGTAAAGGTAGATAGATATGTAGAATACTGATACTTTACTGAAAATTATAACATAATAAGTATAGGTAGGTACTGTTTTTATTCATGCATTTTCATTTCCTAGATTTCAACGAAAGTACAATTTTACTATATGTCAAAAATATATTTTATGTTCTGTTGAAAACTATGCTGGCCTGTGCCTAAATCTATTTGTACTTACAATTTATTTTTATTTATTACAGGTAAGCTCAACCAGTTCCGTCTCACTAATTAAAAGCAATAACGGTAAGCGTTCTGCAATTTACTGACATGTGACTGCAACAATTATTTTCACCTTTTGCAAACCAAAGAAGCAACAATTCTTACTCACTAATTATCTAAAATTCGGCAATAGTATTGCGTTAATGATAGCTCACGATTTTAAACTATTATTTAACTCGATTCTTGTGAAAATAGTAAAAAATGTACTGATGCAAGATGGCCGCTGCAGCAATGGTCAAATTCCCGCCGTTTTTGCAACTTTTTTTTTCTAAAATATGATTTTGACAAACGGATTTATGCGATTCATTGCCGTAATAAATCTTTGTACGAAAAAGAAAAGTTATCTAACTGAACTGTCGAGTTTTGACAGACGATTTATATCGAATCAAAAACTCATCTCGCTGACATAATCGCTCGATCTATTGTAGATCGGAAATCGATTGTTTCATAATGACTGTCGAAATCGTTCGGTTGGTAACAGACGGTACAATCGGAGGATGGTAGTATTGTGGTGTCATACGCTATCAATGAGTAATTTCTGTGGTAAAAGTTCAATAGTTTATGTTGGATGTTGATTGTTCCTGTTTCCTTTCTTTCTTTTCCTGGGGAAATAGGATTATATATATATATATATATATATATATATCACTTAAGGTTTAGTTGAAAATCAGCGTCAGGTTTCTTCAAGTTCTCTGACATTTCGCTCAACTGGATCTATTTGGCGTTACTGTTTTAAAATTGAGTCTCCATGTATTTTGTTCCTACACTGTTTATACTTATATAATGTGTGTGCCAAATAAACATGTATTTTTTCTGTTGTTTAGGTAATTATGACAATGTGAAAGTTATTTATTTGTTTTTATGTAACTTTGTTCCTAACGTTTGTATTACCTCAATAAAGCCACTATTATATTAAATTGCCGTGTCCGCGTACCATGTGGACTGTAAAAATGTACCTGTATAAGATTTTGTTAAACACATGTGATTGCAAAAAAGATTTGAATTTAATTGATTTGAATTGAAAGTATGGATGCTTCACTTTGATTTCTAGTTGAAGTTCTCTAGACTTGCTTCAGTTTCTTGAGTTCAAGAATGTCACGCCACTATCCTCATTCTATTCAATTATCAAGCTTTTAAATAATACTTTTGAATGATTACAAAAAATCACATCCAATTTATTATTCCGTAGCATTCACTGCACTTCGTCAGTAAATATCAATGTCATAAAAATACAACAGCACTTATAATTCACGATAACACTCTAATTGCCGCCGAGTTCCGTTACATTATAGTATCACATAATATGTTGAACGGCACAATAACTTGCCGCACGTTTTTCCTTGAGCACTCCCTTCACTCAGCCCTTTGAACTTTGCTTTGAATCGTGCCGCAAAAACGTGGAACATTAGGAACGCGAATTAAAGTAAAGATGAGTTTTCGAGTGTCAAAGAGTAACGCCAAATTAACCCCGGATTCTAGAGGCCAATTAGGTTCTGATGTTAACGATCAAACAGCAACTTAGCAGTAACACCTAGTCAAAGGAATAGTTTTGCAGATTATACGAGAAACTTTGTGAAAATCTGAGGTTTAAAATAAAAATAGCGTATTTTCCTAGAAGAGGTTACGTTCATCGCGGCAGACCACGAGAAGAAAATGGCAGGAGAAACTAGACAGATTTTGTGAAACCTGGAAGGAGAAAGTACAGGCTCACGAAAGGTGCAAGGAGTCAAATCTAGGAGGCCTTTGTCCAGGAGCAAGACAAATAGGCTAAAAAGAAAATTAAAGTTACGACAATCACGTCAGGCACTTGAGTGCCATAAAATCCTATAAACTTTTGCTATAACCTGGTACTTAAAAAGCGGAAACTTGATTAATTGTTCCAGGAACCAGGCTAGCAGTAAGACAAACAATCATAAAGTCACAGAACTATCTAGGCGTGAATGGGACTAAGAAATCAACAGTCAACAGAATGTTTTGTTTAAAATTTATTGCAGTCGTGATAGTGCATAGTAATAACAGGTTGATCTCTCCCCGCCTACTAATGACTGGGCAACCCGTTTTCATTCAGACGGTAATAGTCGAATGGACAAGGAACCTAACAGAGATGGAATGAATGCAAATCTAACCATTACCAGAATGCTTCTTCACGTTTTAGTATCAATAGACTTTGCCTCAAGTTTTAAGGTGTTGTTCAGCGTTGGGGTATACAAATCAAGGAATCTAAAAGACGATATCAACAAAGTTGCAGGAAACACGTTGATGAAAGACGCATAGAATTTGGACATATGGTTAGAGGGAAAGGAGGCCTATGCCCTGAAGTGGACGTTCAGGCTGATATGATTGCTCTACTCCACTCTTTAAGTTATACCTACCATTTGCAGAGTCCTCGACTGTCTTCTGTTTGCCTACGGTGCAGGCAGGACACAATATACACTCTTCACAATGTGATATAAACTATGTCATTGAATATTTACATAAGGATATGCTACTAGTAATTACATCCATTAATTCTATTTTCCATTTTATTTGTTCCCTAAAGTATATTTATCATCTAGGTAACATACAGTATTTACGAGCTCGTTAGAAATCATGTAATAAGTAGCTGAAATTAGAAAATCCGTCCGTCTATATTATTTAACCTAAACATGCATAATATTATAGGTAGCATATAGTGCATTAATAATATAAGTCGAAGCGAAAGCAGGCAGCGGTATCATAACTGTCTACAAACTTACATTTGCGGTCTGCAAAGACGTTTATTACGTACATTTGTTCCGAGATAATGTTTTTGGGAGCTGCAGTAATAAGTTGGTAATGTGTTTGATTCGAGTACGATAATACTGAATGTTTCCGTACGGTTTCTATCCTGTATGTAATGAGCTGTGCGGATTATTATTGGTCGGTTTTTTCTTGAGTATTTGATGTAGGCACTTTATACGTACTTAAGTGCTGATTTGCATTCAGAAGAGTTATTATGCTTGTAAGCCGGAAGCTAATTTATTCATTCTGATGAATTCTACTTAATTTCAGATGAGCAACAACATTTTGAAGATTATGATTTATTTATAGAACATGATTAAGAACCATCGTATTTTTGAATAAGTGTTAAAGCTAGAAGATTTACCCCTGGCCCTAGTTTTTATTATGCAGACTTGATGTTTCTATCAAATTGATCCTGTTAGTTTAAACGTTACAACCAAAAATCATAAATTTTGGTTGTAACGTAGGTATCGAGATGATGCCAGTCAAACCAAGCAACGTGACAATCAATCAAAATATTTAGCCTATCGATGCTTCGCACACTTTCCAACATCGCATTAAAGGTCATATTCCCAAAAGAAGTTAAGAGACAAATCGCCATCAAACGATCACTAAGTCACTCACTTGTGAATGATCGCTTCGCCCCAGATCAAGCTCGTGATCATGCCATAAAGATGAAGGATTGACATCAAACGAGAGTATTTGTGCTGCATCCGACTGGCGGAAGAGTTAGACACAATGATGTGAGAAGTGCTTGAGAAAAAACGAGATATTAAATGAAGTTCAGAGTAGTGACACCTCTCGATGATTATGAGGTCCTGGTACCTAGATTACCGCTAAACCACCATCACTTGCAAACGATCGCCTCGCGCCATTTTTAGCTCGTGATCCTACCATAAAGATGATGGATTGGCATTAAACGCAAGTATTTGTGCCACAACCTGACCGCAAACGACTAGTGAAGGAGGATAGTCAATCGAATGCTCTAAGAAGTGAGATATCGTGAATGAGGAAATAGGTGAAGTTCAGAGTAGTGAACCTCTTGGTGGGTATGAGGTCCTAGTACCTGGCCCATCTTCTTCCTAATGTGGAGGTTCGTTTCCAATTTACCTAAAACCTATCTAAATGTTATTATCATGTTTTTCTGCCACAACAGTATTATTGAATTTTCTTACTTTATTAAGCTATTTCCAGCGGCCCTTTGTTTCTGTGACTTTTCCCACAGGATCTGTACAATACTGTACATTTCTCCTGAAAGAAAGTAGCCTAGAGTTTTTTATCAGTGAAATTATTTTTAAAATAAACTGATGCGATCACGAAAATTCTGGGAGTAATTAATGTTCTATTGATCCATCGTCGTCCACTGCAGGGCATCGTCCTCCCCCAAGCGTTGCCATATCGACCGGCTTTGTGCTTCTTGCATCCAGCTGGTTTCCGTTACCTTCGCCAGATCTTCACTTCGTACAAACAATCAATTTTGCCTCTTTATAATTTATGACAGGTTAAAAAGATGACTTCAATTTACTAATACCCACTTGCACAAACCAGAGTCAGAGGCCATTATGTATAAAATATTTGATATCTCTGAGTTTAAAGGTAACTCTGGTTTGTGCAATTCGCTCCTATCCTCACTGTACTTGTCAAACATAAAGGCATAGTATAGTGTATGCGGTAACGGGTTCCGCGTAACGGTGACCACATCGCCGTCGCGTGCGTCGGACAGACATGCCACGAATTATAGTGCGATTCCATGTATTTCGCTGATTGTGCTGTTAATTACCGTTGCTTAATTAGTCGGATTTTAGGCGACTTTACTGTTATTGTGCTAATACTTGGGTATGAACCGTTGGTCAATCAACATAAACAGGGTGGTCATTGTTTTCGCACTCAAATAAACTCTTTATACCTTACATTTTGTTGAGTTCTGCGAACATTAAGTGTAGTATTAAGACATAAAATGTCTTTAACAGATGCTTTTTTGTGATTGTACAGTTGTTCCCATAGAATAGTCTCCTGAAAGATTGGAAGTTAATAAATAGTCAACCTTTATATACGAATCTATAGAACACCAACACAAATTGTTCATACCCTCAATATATAATTGTCTCTCCGCCCATACCTTTCAAGTATGTCCGTACTACCAATAAGACGAAGAAGAAGAAGAATTATATTCAGTTAAACCAAATATTTATCCAAAGCACGCGCTCTCACCATCGTCCTCACTCCCCACCGCAAGCATTCATCATAGTACAGGCAGTATGGCCGCAGCCGGGCCCACTTCCTGGTCATTAGCATGCGGTGGGTGTCCGCCGAGTTATCGCCGCTTATGTAACGGTCAACGCCCCCCCGCACCCTGCATGCGCAGCAATGGAACCTATCTTTATAGATCCAAACATTTTCTTTCCAGATATGAAATTTTGCATTAGGATACGATCACGGATATCCTTATCCGAAATTATCCGAAACTTCTATATCGGATTCGGTTACGCATACGGATACATTCTTATAGCGGCAGTATTATTGAGCCAGCTGTTTGAAAATATCTGGATTCCAGTAGTAATGGCTGCTTGGCTTCCGTATTGGTGTCGACTCACCTCTAGTTTAATAAGTAATAAAATGATGCATCTTGGTAGCAACGCAAAATGTTATCACATGGAATTCTTTTAGAGGCAGTAAAACAAACAGTAAGATTAGAGGGAGTTTATTTTAAAGGTAGTACAAGTACAACAAAAAGAACCACACACACCCCGTCGCTGGTGGGATAGACGGCGCCGTCTATCTCGCCAGCGACGAACTACTAACGCCTGCATCGCGGTATCAGAGTTCTTCGTGCGATTTGAACATATACAACAGTCCGAATATCAACTATCGGGCAGTTGCCCACCAGAAACAACAACCGTCTGGTCGGAGGATCCTCCCTTTTTCTATACCTTATGATACTTAATTACATTCTAGCTGGGCCCGACTTTGAAATGTTTATTCGTTCGAGGTGGCTCTTTATGCTGTCAACGCGCGGTGGTTGCTCAAATCCAGTGCTGTGGCTCTTTCTCTCACACGAGTCCCAGTTTTATGGTGATCGATGGCCGTTTTATGGGCATGTGACGCTTATTTTTCATATTTGTATCACTTTTCTTTTCTTTTTTATGGAATTTATAAGATCTTGCACAATCAAATTTTTTTTCTTGGCGTAAAAAACAGCCGCACGGGTCGATGTTCAAGGTTAAGGAACGCTAGCCGAGGTTGATCCGTGGATAGGTGTCCATCTTAACATAACGAGACTCCTCTGTGCATCGTAAAGCACAGTAAGCAGTTGGTATCGGCTGTCATTTGTAGATCTTTGGCAGTCGTTACGGATTGTCAGAACCCAGAAAATCTAACACCGGTCTTGTCAAGAAGCACCATGTTTCCCAGTAACTGGGTTGTGGAGGTCATATAGGCAGGATCTGTGCTAAATACTGGTGTTATGCTGAAGCTGGTTTGTCGCGAAGCCAACCTCAATAAAGTTGGGAAAAGGCTAGGCAGATGATGACACTGCATGCACCGTTCTTCTTCTTGCTTGTTTTATGTTCATAGATAAGAACCTATTTATCAAACATCGACATTGGGACACCTGGACATCCCGCTTTGACTTGGCAAAGGACTACTACACAGCGGCCACACTATGGCCAAGTACCACCTAGTCCCAAATACGTTTTTCAAATTTTGTCTCCATTCCGAACTCTTCCACAGTTCAGGGAACTTAGACTCATAGGCAGTCACTCCTCTCACTGCATTTCTTAAATGAAAGAGGAACACATAACTCGAATAATATATGAAAGAAATATTAAGGAACAAGTAGTAGACATACACGTCGACCATCGCCACGGGATTAGTCGTTATACGAAGCAGCAGTGGGTTGGTGATGCATAATAAACGCAATGGGATCCAGTGATCTTCAAACGTCATCGCAATATAGTAGTAGTTGTAGTACGTTACATACATATTTGCGATCATCAGGTATCCAAAGAAGAGAATGTAGTATCTCTGATTGTACATTCCGATGCAACGTGCGAAGAAGTAGCAGTGGTGGTCCCTCTGCCTGACGCACCGGTTACATTGCGAGCAGTGCCAACTGTTCTCCGGCCGGGTCGTTTGACAAGGTTCGCAGAATACGCTATCACACAATTCTTCCTTTTTCAAACATGATTTCGTCATCGCGCTGAAAATCATATTCCCAATAACGTTTACGAACAAGAAAAAACATATACAAATGTGAGCCAGTTGTTTTGCGGGACTGGGTTGATACTTTGCCACTAGGCTCGGGAACACGACCGTTGCTTCGAAGAGTATGCACAAAGGAATTGCCACACAAGAGTATAAATAAAACGTTGTTCTTGGAAACATCTTTCCAATTTCAAATGCTCCTTTAGCTTCGGTGAAAGAAATGGATTTTAGAAAATATTTAATATCAACCACTATTTTTACAAATGAAATTAATTTTAGCAATACTTATTGCAGTACATTGTCTCGAGAGTGACAGTGACATCTGGCGCAAACATCTTAAATGGCAACTGCATTGTAGAACACCAGTTTTAAATTTTATATGAAGTCCAAAGAAGTTGAACTTGATTTGTTTTAGCCTCAGCGTGACTGAAGATCAGGAAAACAAGTCTAGCGCATATATATATTTTGTTTATAGAAACCACGTGCATAGATTTTCTTTGTTCCAATTTTTAGGGCTCCGTACGCCCAAATGAAAAAAAAGAGCCCTTTTAGGATCACTTGTGTGTCTGTCTGTTTTTTCTGTCACAGCCAATTTGCTTGAAATCTAGTGAACCGAGAAGTAGTTCGGTTGGTAAACTTTATGGACGGAAAAGAATTGAATAGAATAGAAATACTCTTTTTATCACCATATAAAAATTACAGAAGCATCTTTAAAAATAGGAACCCTTTATTTAAGAGTCGGAAGAGTCGGACTCATAGGTAGGTACTTGGGTACAGGAGAAGACGTCCCGGGCGTCGGGAGTCGCAGAGCTATCCCTGGCCACCGTAGGCGCGGGCCTGCGGACGGCGAGCGTTGGGTGGCTCGCTGTCCGATCACCACCAGGCCCGGGTCGATGGCGCGGTGTGTTCCACGCACGCCCCAAAGAGATGTCAGCATAGGAGGCGGGGTCCGCTAGGGCCAGAGCCTGCCAGGGTTGCAGAATTTGTTCAAAAGACGCGGCCCTGGAACGCAAAGAGCTTTAGAAGGAACACGGATGGGTTTTAGTCAGTAAGAGTCTGACATGCCCTTCCGCTCCACCCAGAGCGGAAGACGTCATTTGATGATTTCCCATACTTAAAAAAAAGGTAGGTACTTGGGTGATTTTTTGAGTTAGTCAATTTGCGTAAAATTCGATACAGAAACAGAAACTGGGTGCTGACATGTTTCAGATTCGTATAAAAAATAAATAAATACGTAGATATACAGCTTACAAATGTCAGATCGAAAGTGTGTACCGTTGCGCCGGCGCACGATCCTGGCATTTCGGCCCTTTACTTGCCTGCAACTGACAGTAAGCCACCAGAAGCTGTATCGGAATGTTTTTATACCTACTTTGAATGTTTTGAATATAAAGGATATGAATTGGATATCTAAAAGGTTTACGGTATAAATTATAAGTTTTTTCTTAACAACGTTTTTAGGCTAGGTTACTAAAGGTCATAGCATACATATTAACTCGGAGACGGATCGTCACCATATCAACTCAAGCTGAGCAGTATTCTTCGTATGAAACTCCGTGTCTTGACTCTGGGAAGAACCGTTTGGGTTAAAGTTTACCTACCATCGTGGTGAAAGGATTAGTCAGCTAGACTCTGCGTTTCCGAGTGCTAGTTGTCCAAGGTGTGCCGAGCGTTTGGAATCGTAGTATGATATATTTAACGCCGCTGCGCCCGGGGAGGCAGTAGGGATACTGCACACTAATCGGAATCGTAACGTAATCGCCTCGCCTCGGGGCAATACGGCGATAGAAGCGATACGGTGACGATCCCTTTCTGAGTTGATATGTGTGCTATCATGATCTTATAACTAAATCAGGTAATGACATTTGATGAAAAAAGATTATGATAATCAGGATTACAAAATCCACAAGGTGGAAAATTGTAAAGCTACAGTCGTTTGTGACAGTCGTGAATATCGTCTGATGGTACCTAGAAGCATTACTACGAGGGGATCTGAAGAAGCGAATTCTGAAGGATATTCTGTTCCAGTATTTAATTTTCTTTTCTCACGCCTTCCTTTCTTGAACGCTTTCTATTGCGCATAAAAGACAATGAAAGAAAGAAAAAATTGTGAAGGTTTTCAGGGTGGCAAATAAATCAATTGTATAAAAATAAAATAATTTAATAATAGTACTAAAAAACTATTTACAAAAAACTTTTATAAGAATTTAAAATATTTTTTCAAGGAATCTTGTCATCATTTGGCAGAGGACTTTCACACAGTGGGCACACTATTGCCAAATACCACCTAGACCCAAATACGTTTAGCAAATTTGGTCTCCATTTCGAAGAGTCCATAAGTGAAGGAAACTTAGACTCATAAGAAGTCACACCCATCACTACATTTCTCAAATGGTAGAAGAATAAACTACCTGACCAGAATATGGCGGCTATATTCACAAATAAGTAGAACATATACACGTCGACGATCCCCAAGGGTTCAGGTAGGATGAACCTAAGCAAGGGATTGAAGATCCGGGCGGCGGACAGCATCCACCCCTCGTCATCAAACTTCAATGTAATTAAGTAGTAGTTGTAGCAAGTCGTAATCAACATCCACACCATCGTGTGTCCGAGGAATAAAATGTAGTATCTCTGATTGTACAACCCGATGCAGCACGCAAGGAAGTTGCTGTGGTGGTCCCGTTTTATGATACATGCTTTACATTTCATGCAATGCCAACTCTTCGCAGGCCCCGACATCCGACAGTACTCGCAGTACGTGCCTTCACCAAACACAGGCTGTTTTATACTTGATTCCATCATCATGCTGAATATCATGTTCCCAACTACGTTGATGAAGCAGAATGATATTAAGCCAATGTGTATCAATTGATTTTTTACACTAGCATCTAATATCCCGAGATTTGGATATACGATAGCTATTTGGATGATAAAGATCCCAGGAGTTAGTAGCAATACTACAAAGTAAAATTCCAATCTTGTAAACATGTTTTGAAAGAAGGATCCACATTGAAATGAATGCATTATGTGAGAATATTTAACGTGAGCCACAATTTCTATTGTTACATTTGACAAGACGCAAACATTCTTAGCTATGGCAACTGTAACGTAACAAACAGTTTGAAATTCAAAGAGGTTGCATTGGTGAAAACAGAACTGAAACAAGCAGTCAAGCTGCTCCTTTAAGAATGGGGCACAAAACGCAATGCTAATTGCAGACGTCGCTGCGCTTGCTTGATTCAAGTAAAAATCTAACACTTTTCAGTTTATTTAGTTTTTCGCCAAATTTCCACATTACCGCGCTTTGAGACAAATTGTGTGAATAACTATGACTATGTATTCAGTATGGTCTGTGTCATAGTTGAAAGCTGAGTTAAAGATTCGAGGGCTCTTTAAAAGGAAGAAAGGCAGATCTCGTCAGCAGGTATATAACACAGTGGAATTTTTTGGTTTTCACATTTCTTATGAACTTTTTTACTATAATTCAGTCTCGTTTGATTGTCTTGATTATGTACAACAAAAGATTAATATTCTTACATAACAATAAAATGAACTGTTTAATATAAATTTTCGCAAATTCTTAGGAAAAGAATAGTTATTATTGCACCCAATTGTAGCACAATGAGGCATTTTTGTAATAAAAAAATACATTTCACATCGATGTAAAATTTTGTATGATATTTGACGTAACTTGAACGTTGTTATCGTACAATTCCGTGCATCGCGGCCGATCGCAGCCGAGAGAGGTAATGTACAGTCAACAAAGTTATTTGGTATACAGGCAAAAATATTAATTTTTCCACTGCACTGCCAATATTTATTTCTAATGTAAGCACTATACCTTTTCACTTTTATGACATACTTACGAGTGTGGTGTACAATAATTGTCTACTCAGCACATTCATAACATTGCTTAAAAGTAGTTGCAAGTTAGCTGCCTATATACCAAATAGCTTCGTTGACTGTACATCAAACGCTAATGAAAATTTCAAAATAAACAGTACGCGCGAGAGACTCATGATAACTTATAGATATGGTTGACTGGTAGAGAATGCCTTGATGCTTTTAGTCCGCCCATGTACAGCTATTGTACATGAAGTTTAAATAAATAAATAAATATGGAGCAGTCGTAGTTTCCCATGGCATATGACCAAATAACAACAATCCTTGATCTGTTATCTCTATTGACTATAAGTAATAGTCCCAGCGCACCGTTTTATCGCTATTACGAGACATATCTCATCTCTCTCATCACATCATTGCAGGTCTATTAGACCCCATTAAAGCCATCTATCTTGTGATCGATGGCGTCGAAGAACAATCGCCGTTTTCTTCATTGTTATTTATTAATGATAATAGAATATCCCCTATCACGAATCCAACAGAGTCGCAAATTAAGCTGATCTAGAGTGTTGAAATATTAAGTCCGTGGTCGAAATTGATGGTGCGTCTGTAGGCGATGTGATACTGAAGAACGATGATAGAGTAGTAGAGATTGTGATCACTTTGAGAAAATCATCGAGCCGGAACGTCGTATGATGTGGATTTCTTTAGATTGTACAAAAGTCTTCAAGCATCACAGTATTTTATGGAAAGGTTCAAAGCAGCGACAGCTCGAGGATTTATTAATTTGCTCTTCTCACGTCATTATTGTGCATTTAAACCCTGACTAACATGCTTTCCGGTAGAATATTTTGAGCTCGAAAAACCTATGACACTGCGACAGTATATCATATGATATTTATTCCGGGGTAGTGAAACACAAAGGAATAGCTTAACATTATGAATTTAATGAATAAAAAGAAAACACTTACTTTAAATAAAAAACGATAAACTTTTAACTTAAATATACCAGCTTCTTTAGGACTGTTTATCATCTTTCGGTAAAGGACTTGTACACAGCGGCCACAATATGGCCATGTACCATCTAGTCCCAAAAATGTTCAACATATTTTGTCTCCATTTCGAAGAGTTCCTTAGTTCAGGGAACCTCGCCTCATAGCAGGTCACACCCATCACTGCATTCCTTATTTGTATGTAAAATAGACAACTCGAGAATAATAGAAGAAAAACGTTTAGTATCATATAGACTACAAACATGTTTAGTCCCGGTACTAGTTGTGGTACGGATCTACCTTCATTTTGATAGTAGTTTAACTTTGCGAAGTAGTAGTTGTAGTAGGTTAAATACAGCAATGTGATTATGACGTGTCCGAGGAACAGGATGAAGTATCTCTTATTGTTGAGCCCGATACAACGTGAAAGGAAGAAGCAGTGGTGGTCGCGCTTCCTGATACACACGTTACACTTCATGCAATGCCAACTCCTTGCAGGTCGCATCATCCGACAGTGTTCGCAGTATCTATCCCCACCAGTCACGGGCCTTTTCAAACTTGAGTCCATCATCATGCTGAAGATCACGTTCCCAACAACATTGATGAAGCAGAATGATATTAAGAAAATGTGCATCAACTGCTTTGCAATGCCAGCATCAAACCTTACGACAAGATTCGGATACACGATTGTAACTTGGAAAATAGCGATTCCAGGGAGTAGCAGAAATACTAGACAATAATATTGTACTTTTGATTGTACTTTCGAGAGAATATATTCAGTTATTGATTTCCGGTGCGATGACTTCATTTTTTGAAATCTACAATATCAACACAACATGAAAAACTATATAAAGTAGTAATTAATTCCTTGAACATTTTAGAAAACTTATCATCTGTCAGTTTTGGTTTTGCATTGACAGTGACTACATTCTCAAACGAAAAAACATTGCGGCAAGCAGTTCGAATTAGAACTTGAGAATTAGTAAAAAGATTTTAGTTATTTTTTTATAGAAGTTACCTACTAAGCGCGTGTACACACGAGCAAAGCACGACGCATTTACGATGCGATTGTCATTCATGTGCTGAGCTTGTACAGCTAGCTTGATCATTAGACGTTTCAATATAATGCCTTCTACATTCTTTTTTTTTAATTATGTACTCTTATTTATGTGTGCTATTTGTGTGTTAATCTCGCAATAAACAATTTCATTTCGTTTTCATTTTTCATTTCATTTTATAAAAGTTCGTGAGTCCAAGTCTTCCAAGGCGTTATCAAACAGCTGAAACTTTAAAACACGCATAATGTCGTAACAACCGAACAATAAATCAATCAGCAGGCCAATGATGCGGCAACTACCATCATTATTGTAACACAACAACGACAGTAACATCTCTCCGCATGTCATTACTGGTCGAGAACATATCATCACGCTAATGGTGGCCAACTACTCAAATGTGTTGTGCAATGCTTATCACTGCTACTGAGCTATCGTTTTATAGTATGTGGTGTATCGCTTCCATAATTATAGTCAATTTCGGTGCATCCTATCGTACTGAGAGAGTTAAAGAAATAAGTGTTTATTTGTGCCAGGTATAACGCATGCCGGCTATAAAACATTAAAAAAATACATGATTTCTCGTTTTTCCGTCCGCGCAAAATGTCCATCGCGCAGCATAATGCTGGGTAGACCGAGTCACAGCATAAGTTTTTAGAAGTTATAGCTGTTTTCGACCGGAGTCGTATAAACTATGAGTTTCATTAACTACCAAGGCGTATTAAGGCGACCACTTTACCGTTCTTCCACATGATTCTTGCTGACAAACAATTTTGGTTTTAGTTAACCCATCTCAAACCATACCTTTAAGGCTTCATAGATAATCGTAGGCAACACAAACCTACAGATACGTTACGCAACAAGTCCATCCACACACAAAATGGTAGATCTACGTGCTGATCACTGGGCGCAGTTTGTGAAATATTGAATTTAATAGGTAACCACAAAAGGCCAGTTAATTCAGTTATGCAAGCTACCGTGGAAAATGGTTTTGTAAATGTACGTGGAGGATAGCCACGTTTCTGATCCCTTAAGGGTTCAGGGGTATACGGTTGCAGAAAAGCATACTGAGATTTCGAAAATAGGTGCATCGAATCTGACCAATTATGCTGTGTAACTGGTTTCTAAATTGCGCAAAACATTTGAAGATTGCTTTCTTATTGTCTGACCTTTTTTTTTTTGTTTTTTGATTTCGGGGGGAAATCCTCATGGAAATCCTCCACCCTGGGGCGGGTGGAGGGGTTTGTCAGACTCTTACTGACTAAAACCACCCCGGTGTTCCATCTTCCACCTACGCGGATCGCGGGAACGTAAGCGACTTCCGAAATCCCCGACTGGTGCCGGCCCGCGCCATGGGCCATCTCGCGTTTATTGTCTGACCTAACCTAACCCAATAGTGAGTTTTCTTCGGTAAAAAAAATATCATAATTCCTAGTCATTCAGTTAGATTCAAAAAAAAAAAGCCCGCCAACCATATATCGAAAAAAAAACACGTGTCTTGTATCGGCAATACAAATACATATTCTGAAAATTTCAACTGTCTGCCTACATGTCGGATGGGATTCCCTTCCCGAATGTAGGTAGACACTTGAAATTTTCATTTTCCTTCTCTGTATATATTATGATTTCCACATTTCTATGCAAAATCCCCATGGTTTTGTAACAGCGCGCAGCGTCAGTTCCGTCAGAATTCAACTTAACTTAAACATACGTAAGCAGTTACTATCCGGTCGATTCTGTAAACATGTCGAAGTGAAGGCTTGGGTGAAGTGATCACGAGGTGAGTTAAACAATTACATCACGTTTGTGCTAATATACCGGACTTGAAAATGAATTCCTGAATATTTATCTGCCATCATTATATCCAGTAAATGGGGTTGGAGTCTTTAGTAAATCGCTGATCTGTTACAGTAGATTCTGTTTATTCGTTGGGGCCTTTAAAAATCAGCAGAGGTGATAATGAAAGACCTAATGTTCGAAGATATGTATGACCTAATGTTCGACTTTATCAGGGATCATCCTTATTTTTTTTTCATCATCGTCTTCCTACTGTGTCCATCTGTTACTTTGGCACGTGTTACTATGTCAACATGGTTTATTCTTCCATTTCGTCCTGTTAACCAACGTCATGAAACAATATCATTCACACCTCTTCTTCCATTAAATTCCTCACAGAATCCATCCATCTTTTCATTGGCCTGCCATTCGCTCTTCATCCATAAACTTTTATTCTCAATGTATTTCATCCAGGTCGTTCTTACATATCTGTCGAAAGTTTTGAGGTAAACAACAGAGTTTAGTGTATCATTACCGATACTTACCTCCCGAGAAATTGCCGTCTTGAACATTCAAAGGTCGGGTTAGAGTTGTATAACACGACAATCATGGGCACATTCCATCAAGTTACAAGACGGAGAGAAAGTGTTCTTCCCTATTGGGTGTTGCACGCGATATCGTCATTTAATATATTATAAGTACCAACCTTTCAGTCGGTCACGTATCGTCGTCACGGTTGCCATTATTCTTGCTAAAAAAGGGTTATAATACCTCGCAATCTGTCCTGTTATGAACAAGTTTTAGATTTATAGCTATGCTTTCAATAAGTAGTGTCCTCGTCATTATCATCTGCCTAGCCGTTTCCTAAATATGTTGGGATCGGCTTCCAGTCTATGGAATGCTACTGTTTCCCTAGAGTGACTGCTTATCTGTACTCCACAGCACAGTTACTGGGTAACACGATACCCTTTGCTAAGACTGGTTATGAGCTTCTCACTACAAGTAACAATTATGAAAACACAAAATAAAGGGAAAAATAAATAATGATGTTCAGTAGCTCGATGTGTGTGTGAGGAGCGCGTAACGAAATTATAACAACCGCACGGGTTTATCTTCAAGGTTAAGCAACGATTGCCGAGGTTGGTCTGTGGATTGGTGACCATCTTAACATACCGAGATTCCTCCATGCCTCGGAAATCACGTTAAGCCGTTGGTCCCGGCTGTCATTTGGAGATCTTTGACAGTCGTTACGGATAGCCAGAAGCCAGATAATCTGACACCAGTCTTGCCAAGGAGTAGGTACCGTGTTACACAGATAGTGGGTTGTGGAGGTCTGGTAGGCAGCCGCTCCATGTAAAATACTGATATTTAGTTAAATCCGGTTTGACTGGGAGCCGACCCCAATATAGTAAGTTAGGAAAAGGCTAGGCAGATGAGGGGAGGAGCTCGATGTCTGAACGACCTGTTCTCCTCAAATGCAGCTTTGACGGAGTAAGAGAAGGCTCGTGTTTATTTACGATTGCTGTCCATCAAAAGCCACAACAAGGTCAAACATCACATTTACCACCTTCTACCAAGTATTTAAAGCGTAAGCATTCAATCGTCATAATCAACCAAAAATTTGCCTACACCAGTATACACCTGTGTTTAGATAATAATGGTGGTATGGAAGCAAATATGATGAAAGTTTACGTATAACTATAGCGGCGGTAACACGCGATCGTATCAAATTGCAAACCCGATCACGTAATAGCATTTCGGTAGAACACAGTTATGTCAGACAATAAAAGTGTACAGTAGGTTCACTATTTGTTACCATATCTAAATGTAAGACGATGGTCATCTTATTGAACAAGCAACGGTTATTGATAGTGATGGAATCTCAATTGTAAGCAAGACTCTTTTATTTCTTATCGTGTCGACGTTTTATCTTATTATATTGTTTGGACCCAGTAGGTGGCCACGTTTATTGATTCGATGGAGGCGTTGCTTAAGTCATCTAGGCTGCAGGTGTATGGACATCTAGCAAGTCGGAGATAGGTACCACACTCAAACCGGGTGATTGAGCAAGACTGAAGTTTGAACTCCACCGCAATACTGCAAGAGTGTTGTCTTTCGTATCTCCTTCTTGCATTGGGCCATATACAGTTTGAGAGAAGGGTAAGAAAACAATGAAACCTTGATCAAAGCTACAATACATTACCTAAATACAAGCATTTAATCCTCGCTGGTGCATTGTTATTATTGTCTCCTATTATGCTTTGCATCTATAAAATTTGGTCCTTCTCCGTTAACCTGTTCTTTGGCGACAGTTATGGTATTATTGAGTTTAACTATAGCTTGATGACAGCATGGAATTGCTAGTTTCAAAATATTTGGCTCGCTGGTAGCGAAGTTACTGAGCACTCAGTAACTGACCTTATCTCGGTAATTATTGGGTTTCTACACTTCAGTATTATGGGTTTCTTCCTTGTATTGCAGATATCTGAAAAGGTATGAGGGCAAGAGGTAGCACTGCATTTGAAATTAAATGAACTATCTGAAATTGCATGCTTGGAAGTGGATGAATGCAGTAATCATAGATAAGGCAGTGGGTCGGAGGTCTTAGGCATTCTAAATAATTGAAGCCGTTCATTTCTTCATCTACGCATTTGAGCGGTTTTCTATTATTCTCAAAGCTTTCAAATATATGTAGTATATCGTTTTTAGGTCTAGAGTCGAGCTTCTCACACAGTCTAGTTTTGCCGATGACAAAAGCATACATAAGAAAAAATCTCATAAGGAAATGTAATACACAAGCACAGCAATACACCCAAGCAAGAAACAAATAGAAAATAAATTGCTTAAAAACTTTATCAGATTTGTAATAACATAGCAGATCTATGGGAAAGTCAGTTCCCATGGCTGATATAATGATGATGAATGGAAGCTCAGTAATGACGGCTCATGATATAATACTTAATCTCTATGGTTAATCTGTTACCGTGATATTGTACGTGATCGGTACCTAGTTGAAAGTTTTTAAGAAGGCATTATTTTGTTCTACGTCTATACATCCCAATTATAAAAAATTAAGTAGCTTTTCGTGTCTGTCTAAGAATAAGAGAATTAATGGAATAAAGGTTGAACAATGAAAATAACTTGATCAGTTAAAGTGTTCAAGTTGTTTATACACCGATGCCTTCATACCATAGTAAGCATATGACCGATATGATTGTCATAAGTTACGAGTGCAAAATAGCCACTTTGCAGTCACTTTTAGTGCGACCGTTATGGACATTACTACAGAATAAGGATTTGCAACAGTTCCTATTGCGTGGGTGACATCAGCGCCATCTTTGTTTTAAACCCATAGCATTCAAAGGGCACATAAACATACAAATTGTTAAACAAAGCTTCTCTGAAAGCATAGCTTGTAGAATTTCCCAATAAAATTATGAAACTATATCGATTAGTTCAATTTAAAATGGAAGAGTTTATTTCTACATTATTATTTCGTACATCTGATTGTAAAGTAAAAGACCATTTATTGCTACTGGGATAGTTAAGGCCAATTCTCAATAGGACAATAGTTTTGGTAGATCGAAGATACAATTATAGGAATTGGTGAAATTACTGTATTGTAACATTATTTTTATTAAAAAAATAATTGGAATGAACTAAATGTGGTTGCAGCAATGTTAAATTATTGAGCTGTGGCAAAAATTATGTTATTAATAATTTGTTAACTGTTATTTTTGTAGTGTTGACCTACTTTGGACTTAGAAAGTGCTTAGCTCTTCAAGTCTTTTAGAAGATATGTATCAAATGTAATTATGAAATCGATGAAATTGCCTAGAAATCTGTGCTCGAAATAATTGAAACTGACTTTGTTGTTTTATTTCATTATTAATGTGAGAATATTTATCGTGAGACGAATATTTTGAAATAAGCTGATTACATAAGGTCCCTACAACAACAACATATTTATGTATTCATGTACATAGAAGTACATATTATGTACTTATGTATTCCAGAGCAAATTATTCAAAAAGTGTTATGATTACCAAGAGGGCACTGAAGTATTTAACCTAGGTCGTGAACTTAACCAGTCGTGTTAAGGTACCTGAATTAATAGATTCCTTTCAATTACGATTTGAAAAATCGACTATCAATTGAATACTCGTGAAGCCTTAGACTATGCAGGTCGTCAATATATTGTTGCAACCAAATTGATTTCATTGTTTTCCTTTGTTAACCAGACAAGATAAATGAGACAAATCGGTCAGTTACCTTTGATTAATTGACCAAATTTCATATTGAATTGACTGCCTTTGGTATCCTTTATAATACTTTGGTTTATAAAATTAATTCGTTTTGTTTAGGATTGAGGTCGGGCTCAATGAGTGTAATAAGAACACTCATTAATAATATATTTAAAGGTTGTTTAAAATAATTTTATTGCTGGATTTGAGGCTTCCTATTACCATAATAATAAAGGCTAGTCTATGAACAGCTGAGGAGGAATTGCACCTGTAGCTTTGTAGGGCATTATTATATATCTTTGTATTATTATATGATAGATGATGATGTCTAGCTATTATCTTAATTGTCTTTTTTTAAACACAAGAGATAGAGAGGCTGAGGAGGGGAGGAAGATAATGATACCATTTCAATATGACGTTGAGGTTTTGAATATCTTCACCTCTACCTACTTACACCTTCTACTTATAGTCTGGCTGACTTCTTTCGATTGAAGATTTTTTTTTTTTTTTTTTAATTTATTTTATAAAAAAACGCTGCCCCACACTAGGAATTTCTCCTGTATCGTGGGTGCGTTTACATAAACATATAAACTCACATACACAAATAGCCAGACCCGGAACAATTATCTGTAGGCCATACGAATATTTGTTCCGTGCGGGTATCGAACCCGCGATACGCAGCGCAGCAGTCAATCGCTCAACCACTGCACCCGCCGTGTCGTCTATAAGAAGTGAATTAAAAACTCCATATTCAACTACTTTTGCCCACTGACTCACGCAAATCAATTCAATGCATGTCACATTCGAAACTCGGAATAATAAAGGAAACATGTTCTATAATTCAACAATAGTGACGTCGCGCGTGTGCGGCGAATCGATGCACGTAGTGGTGTGTCTAATCGATTATCGAGTATCGATACTATCGGCGTACCCTATGGTGACCTATGACGATCCTTTATTATTTGTGATGAAACGATGGGTTTGCTTGTAAAAGGGAATTTTGTTTATTGTGAAAAGGTGGACTTTCAAGGCAAATCGTGGGTGGAATCGAATCGCCGTGGTAGCAAGAATGTAGATATATACACAATAATAAGGGATCGTCATAAGTGTTAAGGTTACTTGTTCATGTTAATGTTTAAGGCTACTGAAACATTCTCTTTTAACTTTACCAGGTATAGCAGTGCTAAGTAAGTTAAACATTTTTATTGCAAAGAAAATTGTGAAAAGATGGTTCAGTACCATGTTCACGACTCCGTGAATCGAAATGTGTTACATAATTAGAGGAATCGAGGATCCCTCAGTGTGAATGTAGTGCTCCTCACCAGACTTATATTTGCTTATCCCCAAACCAGATCTATCTATGAGTCCTGCGCATATGGCTTCCTATAATATAACCAGCTCCATAATAGTTAATATATGTTTATGTATAGGCATATGCCAAATAAAATATTTTGAAATTAATCGAATTTGTAGAAGTCCCAAATTGTTTCGAAAAAGAAAACCTGTTTTCCACGTGCCCGATTTAAATCTTGCGTTAGTCATTTGCAGTTTCAGAAATACCCAGAGAAACGTCTGCAGTTCTGAAAAAATACCATGGTACAATGTATTAGTATCACAACATAAAGCGGATGCTGTTAAGTTAACTTATTTGCTCAGTCACCTATTGATTAATGAAGATATGAGAGACACAAGACTCGCGTCCTCGATATTGTTGCTCGCTTTTTGCATGTGTTTTTATTCTGTCAGAGTTATAAATTGAAAGGCATTCGTTATTATAAATCATTGCCTATATTTTGAACTCGTGTAGGAGCAAAAACAAAGCGCTTTGAATAAAAATTTCGGCGACCAAAATCCTATTAATTTGATTAAAAACCAATTCTAGGTTTTTGTTAGTTTGTTTTCTAAGCTATAAAATAATAAATATTAATTTAATGTTGTTTTATTTATCCTAAATAACAGCTGGTTCATGTACTTTCATAATAAATATCGAAACACAACTTTTCACTAGGTATAGATAGCTTTAAGGATTGATCAATTAACAATAAAATCGAAACCAAATTGTATTATTATATTATAAATACGAATAGTGTTTTTATTCAATAGGTTACTTCTAGGCATGCGTGCTCCATCTTCGACCCCATCATCGCTTACAATCAGGTGAGATAGTGGTCAAACGCGTGCCTATAAATAGTAAAAAAAAAACTAGTCATTAGTGAAAGTGAATAAACCACGACATCTTTTGGACCAGCTAATAATTTTTCGACGTAACCATGGGTTCACATTCCCATGGTGTAAAGATGGCGCCGATAAATTGTTCCGTTGAGCAACGTAGGGGACTTACGGTGAAGATGATGTTACGTGAATAGATGAATATCTACTTGAAAGTGTTTGGCGCCTAAGGGTGTCATTGTGATATTGATTGATAGTAGAATAGATTGATCAGTTCTTACTACACGGGACCGAAGTCAAGTCAAGCGTATACTATGCCATCTAGTGCTGCAAAATTGAACCTTTTACGTTATAAATACTTGACAGACTTTTCTGTGCTTCCACGTATAGGACCTGAACACTCTCTTAGGGGTCTAGGGAGACCCCTTAGAATACAGGGCATAGACTGTGCCAGCTAGCGTTGCAAATTCGAAACTTTTACGTTATAATTACTACCACCTGTAGGTCTTTTACGGTTCCGAAACTACAACAATCGACTAACTTCGATCAATGTGGAACGATTGATGTGACAATACCACAGAGCAATGACTTGGGCCTGCGACGTTGCGGCAGTTATCAAAGTTTAAGTGCTCTGTGGCCCTTAGGGGGTTTCTACAAAGAAACCTTTCTTTGTTTGTTGAAAAGGCAAAACGTAACTTGGCCTTAAGGCTTGAAGATTAAGTACCTACATAGTTGTTAACAGTGAAATGTCAAGAGGATTGGCAGCAAAGTAGGTGCCTACTCTTAATTGTATACTAAAGTGATCTTCAATCAAATATCGAGTGTTGGTTATTATATTCAAAGAGTTCACTTAAATTAAGCAATAGGTAATCTACTTGAGAATTGGCCCATTCTAAGCTATTTATATAATCAACCTCAAATAGTACATAGAAAAACGAATGATTAACTTTATATAAAACTAATTTTAAATATTCATGTTTGTTTAATTGACCACTATCAATAAATTGATCGGCGACATAATTACATCATGTGGACATTTGAATATTATTGAAGCGACATGAATAATTAACTATTTTAATTAAATAGGAAGTTACGTCACTGTATCGGAAGTAAAAGTTTCCGTCTTAAGTAAAGTGTTGCTCAATTGAATGGTAAAAAAGCTTTGTATTTTATGGGTTTTTAAATTGATGGGTTCGGGAAAGTAGGGTGACTGTTTTACACCTGGTATTTAATTTTTAGTGTAATTAATTGATCACATAACAATATGTAAATTATGGTAGCATACGATGGTAACTGATTAGGTTTGAACAGGTTTTCTTTCTTACTTGCAAGAAAGAAAACCTGAAAAGTTTAATTGAGTTCGAGCCAAAGGGTACTTTAATAATGAGTTCTATGGTACTTCCCATGGGAAGTGATGTATGTTATATACCAAACATGATTTTTATCTACCTAAACATATAATAAATCAGCAGGAACGGTTGTGTCTGTAAATGAAACAAATTTACCAAAAATGGGTTCAGGGCGATAAAAAAGGAACATACAATACAAAATAAAGATTTTTTGGATTATTTCGTCGTTATGTCTGTCTGTTCACGCTAATCCCCGAAGATACTGCACAGGTTTACTTATGGTGTTGCATGCGGGTTACTTCTGAGCAATATTTAGTCTTTGTTTCATTAAAATTGCCAGGAAATAAAGTTATGGCCATTTTAAGATTTTAAAATTACGTATCAATGGTTTTTGACACGTTTTTCAAGTAATGCATGATATTCACGATTCGTTTATCTTATTTTAGTGACAGCTTTTTAGTTTCTAACATACACGCAAACAAAGTCACGGGCAACAACTAGTTTATAATAATTCGAAACTAACTAAAAGCAACTCTCTCTGTTTGTTTGTTACCTTTAATGATTTGTATAACTTGGCACGCAGGTGGAACATTACTTTGATTACTACAAAGGGTAGACACTTTTTTTTATCTCGGCTGAACACTTTTTATCTCGGTTGAACACTTTTTATCTCGGTTGGACACAAGTCGCGGGCAGAAAGCAGCTGGCTTCAAACAGTTTTGATAACTTTTGCCTGGCTTCGATATCGAGTTAGTTCAAGAACTATGCGACTCTTGCTTCATATTCGATTTACTAGTTTAAACCGTAAGTACCACAAATCTTTTCCTAATATATTCTTGTACCTATTTACCTAGTTTAAACTAGAGCCCACATGATCATGTCCTCTCAAGCTACCGTTACTTGTACTAAACCAGATTTCAACTTTCAATACTGCTTTTACATCCTTTCAAATGCAATTTATCAGATTCGTGGGAACAAAACCTGCAATGTATTGGTCAACTGTAAAGGATGCAATTGAAATATAATAAGTCTAGTCTAATGAGCCAATATCCGTTATTTTTGTTATAAATAAAAACTTTTGTAATAATATTTATTTGTTATTTGCACACCGGATACCTATATATATAAAATAAATTTTCATGTGTCATTCAGGAAGTTGGTAAGTATTTGTTTTATTATTGGTTATGTCACTGTTTTTAAATTGTTTTTACAACTAATGCAAATGTAACTAGCAATATATATTCATTCACCTTCAAATTCTTTGGACGAGTTCCATGATTTTCAAAATAGACTCTCACATGAAGGGTTCCGTACGAAACCAAAAAAAGTTTCACAGACGGATAGCCGGAAACTGACGGACGGACAGCGAAGGCTTAGTAATAAGGTTCCCTTGGTTATCCTTTTAGTACGGAACCCCTTAAAATAGCATTGAACGTTTGCCCAAAATTATGACTTTTCTATGAGAGTCAGTGGTAGCTTATCGCTTTTATTTACTTGCATCGTAATTAACACCACTCACTTCATAAAAAGCCGACAATACAAACACACATATCTTCCTTGTACCGCGTCCACACAATTTCTAGGTCAGCACATTATTTACACATATCGTTCACGAAACGAGTCATCCATTATTTATTAAGGCACCTCTCTTTGGGTAAACTCCTTCAGGAAGTCATACATCCTGTATGACAGTATAAGGTTTTACGTGGATGGAAAATTATGAGGATGTCTTGAAAATTGTAATATTAATTTATAAGCATGTTTTTCCCGTCATTTTCAACAATCGAATTATACATATTTATGCCAATTGACACAAAACCTTAATTAATTATACACTTAAACCTTCTTTAGAAATTACTCCATCCATTGGTGAAGAACGCATGAAAATCGGTTTGTTGATTTTTGAGTTTATCACACACGTACAGACAGACAACAGAACGACGTGGCGGGTGGACTTTGCTTTACAATATGTAGTTAATGATGTATGACAACTCAAAAGGTTGATCGAAAGAGATGCTAAGAGTACAACAAACATCATATACATATACTATTATTGGCAGACAAGTATAAAAAGACAATATAACTGCCATTTAAAACTGTTGCCACAAATCCACTGATACGCCATACAGGCTTGTGTCTCTAGCATAGAAGGTTTTCAAAGATCTTGCTGTAGACCATCCTTTTTTATGGATGGGGATAACTCCTTCCGCTCTAGGTGGAGCGGAAGGGAGTGTCAGACTCTTACTGACTAAAACCCATTCGTGTTCCTCCTAATGTCCTTTGCGTTCCAGGGCCACGGTGATTCTTTCGAACAAATTCCGCAACCCTAGCAGGCACTGGCCCTAGTGGGCCTCGTCTCCTATGCTGACATCTCTTGCTGCAGAATGTCCTGCGTTCCACATCTTTGCTTTCGTTATCACCGCCGCTCATTACATCAAACTTTGGTCCCTTGAAACTAATTTCCTTTGTATTTTTTTTTCTTATTTAAAAGTTATTACCTCGTTCCGACAGAATACCACCATTTAAAACTAATAAACTCTATCTTCAACAAAAATATGCGGAAAATAATTTCGAAAATCAAAAAAAAACTTCTTCCTAATGCTCTTTAAACAAAGGGCTGATATTAAAAGCCGTTTATTTAATTAACGTTTTTTTTAACGCGGAACGTTTTATACGTTTGCGCCGGATACTGCTCCTTCCTCAAACATAGTAAATGCTGTTATGATTTACTATTGTATTAGTGAGTTGTTGTTTTTTGTAGAAGATAATTGGAGTAAAATATTGATATCATTATGCTTCTCGGTAGAAACGGTTAGGCACTGCAGTGCGATTCTATAACCATCTCACCGTATACGCTTATAGTAGGCGCCAGATAAATGTGGAATAAAGTACATTGACCTTTCCCTAATAACTGTTCATAGGTACCTGAACAATTAAATATGAATCGTTTTTCATTATTAGACAATGTTAAGGTTCACGAGAGATGATGATTCGGGACAGCTTTGTGTCATTAATTCCGTTTTTCAAATTAAAAATGTCAATAATTGTAGGTGGGTCAATGACCGTTATTCCACGATTATCTGGCGCCTACTATAGGTGAAATGAACATGAAGTGAGCTGTCAATCCATACAAATAAGATGGAATGACAGTTCACTTCACGCTCACTTCACCTAAGTTTACACGGTGAGACGTTAACAGGATAGACCGGCCGTTAAACAGTGCACATTCAATAATACTTCGACGAATTGGTAGTGACGATGTTCGATTGACTTGTGATTCTACTAGCGGGAAACAGGAATCTGCTGCTTACTCTTTTGTCATAGTCCTTTAGTCCTTATCCTGTAAGACATCATTTTAATATGGTCATCATCAGCCTGCAGGAATTCACTGATGATCATTTTCACTATGGTAAGTAAGATCTTCGGCATTTTTGGAAGAATTAGAAGAGAAAAACTGATACCAGCTAAGAGAAAAGAGTGTTCATACAAGAATCTTGATAAAGAAAGAAAGAAAAGTAGTTTGTACTTCGGGGAGAGTGTCCAGGAACTCCACGATCTCATCCCACCGGCCCCCTTCTACCATCGGACATCTAGACGCACTGCAAGTTACCATCCCTACCGTGTTGCCATTCCGCCAATTCGCACTAAACGTTTCCAAACGTCTTTTATAATGCGCACTGCAAAGGAGTGGAACTCTCTGCTTGTGTCTGTGTTTCCGAACGCATACAACCCTTCAAAATTAGAGTGAACAGGCTTCTTCTGGGTAAGCTCTCTCCATCGACGACTTTGTCTCTGTCATCTATGACCCAGACTAGAGTCAAGAGCAAACCCATATTAAATAATAAAAAATTTAAAAAAATATTTGGCACACACAGATACACACAATATAGGTATAAATAAATAGGTATTGTGTGCCCCGCGACTGCGCCAAATAGGTCCAGTTCAGCAAAAAGCCAGACAACTAGTTAAATAGTTCCCTGACGCTAGTTTGTGGTTAGTAACTCCAAAAGAGTCTCAAATATAAACAGTTCTTATGCCTAATGGAACTCGTAATACATATTATAAAAGTTATACATTACATTGTTAAGCCAACCACTTTCACTGGATAACTTTTACTTCCAAGGACGACCGCTTTCTAACCGTTTGACCACTTCCATACAAGCCGATAACTGCTTTATTACAATTCGTATAAGGGTGGTTATTAGGTGTATGTTTAGTAAATAGGTCACGTACTTGTGTGGTGTACTTTTGATCTGGCTGCATTCCGAAAGGTTGATTGACGGATTCGTGTTGGTGTTTGGGCATTTTGTGGTCATTGGCCTCAATTTATTTATCGTTCTCGATATGATTTCCATTTTATTTTATCCTTATGTTAAGAGCCATACTTACTTATGGCATGCAAAAGGCTACAGTATCATCCAGTGCTGGACATACGGCTCCCCCGAGAGTCGCAGCGACCGGACCTGTGCGTCTCCCATCCAGCGTATTCCCGCAACCCACCAGGTCATCGGTCCACCTTGTGCCACGGTATACCGTGTAAAAATGCATCCTATAAATTGAAAATGTCACGAATCACCATCATCAGCCAATGTGTATCAGCATGTGGTCAATGCTGGTCACACTAAGAAGTAGGTAAAACTATAGGATAGACTCTTGTTAGTCACCAATCAGGTTAACGGCCAGTATTTAGCGCTTCATAACATTTCCTTCCTCACTAGAAGCCGGAATTACGATTGCAATTTTTTGTTCAAAATGATTCACTACATGTAGAACTCGCGATTTCATTTCCAATTAGAATCATTTGCATTTTTCTGTCGAAAGTTTCGAATTGAGGAGATTCTGCTGAAATTTATTACTTAAATCTGTTCAGTCATTGACCTGTTGTAACTGAATCGCTGGAGTTGCAAAAAACCGCTATAAAATAAAAATATGGAATCATTTGAATACCGAATATTCAAATGAATGTCAATTTACATGAAGACATTCCCGCAAATCGCCAGCCCGTCACCACTTCCTAGTATTTTAGCTGGGAAGAAAAAATGACGCAACAAACTCCCCAGAAATGTATCTGTTTTTAAGATTTAAAATTAAACAATTTAATGCAGAGGTGAAGATGGCACCATGATAGGTAAAACCTAAACTTTAATAAAAAGACAGTCTTCAGTCAATACTTACATAACAGTAACTCTCGTCAAAAGGATACGGAACTTTCTACGTATCTCTCTGACATTTAAAACAATCCATACCATATCGTTCAATACGAACATTACTTCGAAAGGTAACAGAACACTTTCTCCCGGTTTATGGTCCCATTACACCATATATCTCGGCTATTATTGTTAACGATTGAGTGGGAGTCTCTGCGGTTACATATGGAGAAAATCCCATTCTGAGATTATTGTAGAAAATGGATTATGTAATACTAGCGGACGTCACGCGGTTTAACCCGCGTAGTTCCTGTTCCCGTGGGAATACGGAGATAAAATATAGCCTATGTTACTTGCTGATAATGTAGCTTTCCAATGTTGAAAGAATTTTTGAAATCGGCACAGTAGTTTTTGAGTTTATTCATTACAAACATACATACACACAAAAATAAAAAAAAATCCTCTTTATAATATTAGTGTAGATTGTTCTTTGGTATTGTCTGTTCTATTCTGGTTGGAACAGACTGAACGGAAGTGCCCAGATGTTCATCGAATCATCATCGTCATCATTTCAGCTGAAAGAGGTCCACTGCTAGACATGAGCTTCCCCAAGTGTCGCCACATCGACCGGTCCTGCGGATTTCTACGGCGTTCACCAGGTCCACCTTGTAAGCCTTTACTTTACATTGCCTTGTGGACACATGGCCATTGAAAATGTAGTTTGTACCATAGAATTCCCATAGGCCTTTGGTTTTCAAAAATTGTTCGTAGTTTTCTGGAGGACTTATTTCTATAGACTGGAGGTCATGGCTACCAATTCTAACTGTTTTGTAATTTTATTTGATGAAAATCATGATGAAACATGACGGTCTGGTGATCTTTTGATTATGACTGTTTCCATCCATCTATAGGTGGTCTACCTATCAGTTCAATCCAGATTCAAAGTTGAATGGCGGAATTATTTAGCATTTATTTTACTTTTATTACACGCGTGGGAAGTGAACTTTGTTGAGATAAATACCTATAAGTACTATAGTACATTTATAGTGTTAACATAACTGACATTTGAAAAGGTCATCCCCCTTTTCAGATCCGTTATATCTTCGAAATAAATCACTGACCGTTCGTGTAATGTAATATATTTTTTTTTACAATAAAAGTTAATGTGCAGAAAACAGGAACTTTCTTAATTCACACACAATATTGTGTGCTTGGCAAAGGTCAAAGACCGATCAACGTCATTTCTATAAACTTTGTTATTTCATTCTGATTAAATCGGATATTAGAAACGAAATGACGTGGACATCCGAACAAAAAACTGGGTTCTTAATCTGATTATGCCATATACGGAAAATAGTCGCTCGAATAAAATAAAACTAGGGCGATTAAACTACTTAATTTGATGTTGACTTAATTATTTTATGTTTGATATAAACGACTTTTTTTTTGTTTTAATTTTGTGTTTTGTGCCAGCGTTTGTTAAGATTTTGAGTTGACTAATGTGACCCATGAAGTTTTGACAGGAAATACACTCCCTGTTTCCGTCCCTAAAAATGAAATTATTCCCAAATAATTTCATTTTTAGGGTCCTGTACACCTGTATGGAAAAACGGAACCCTTTTACTATAAGGATCACCGAATGATCCTATAAGGCTTATAGGATTGTCTGTTTGTAGGTATGTCTGTCTGTCACAGTCGATTTTATCTGAATCTGCTAAACCGATTCAGTTGAATTTGGTACACATTTAAGTATTACCTTCGGTGACCCAAACATGGACACGTAACGACAATAAAAAATAAATAAATGGAGTCTCTTTATGGATGAAAGATTTGAAAATAAAAATTAAAATATCTCAAAAATATTATTTAAAGAATCTGATCACGATGTGTTTTCGAAGGATGGTCCGTCTAGCAGTTGAAGATACAATCATAGAGGTATCATAACTTTTAAAAATCACACTCCATCATCTTTCTACATCGCTAACATTGTGTTGACAGGCCGTCAGTGCGATAATCGTAGTTTTTCCACACGTCACGATTACGCTTAACTGTATGATCAGTTAACTTGTCAGTATGTAGATTATTATCTTCGGATGGCCGGGTAAAGTTCAACCTGATCGCTGTTATTATGTTACGAAAGAACTGTGACGTCAGAGGTTAGGGGTTAATGCCATCGAGTGTGAAGGATGTAGTCAATGTTATGGTGTTGGTATGTGGGTATGTTGGGCCTACTTTCAATTATCAATGGCTCAACAACCACAAACCTATGCTTTGTTATCCTACAAATTCGTATTTATAAAAAAACACACTCTTATTAATCTGGCACACTGTAGTTTATAAACACATTACAACACATTTATTTATACCTGTTTACAAACCACACTAATATTATTAAGAGGCGAAAGCTTGTGAGTGTGTGTGTGTATGTTTGTTACTTCTTTACGCCAACGGCTGGACCAATTTTGATAAAATAACTTTGGTATACAGGAAGCTGACACCCTGGATAAACACATAGGCTACTTTTTATTCCGGGAGTGTGTTCCCTTCGGATAATTTTCAACATTTCACAACCGCGGGTAACACCGCGGGGCGCAGCTAGTTAACAATAATAACTAATATTAACAAATAAACTAAACCTACAACAAACTAAAATATAGTATCAAAAAATGAACTGTATAAACACATAATAATACTTTTTACATCGGGAGTAAGTTTCAGGGTTGGGGTTGTTGGGGTCCGACTTGTTTAAAGATCTGTCAAGACGCTTAGTTGACACTCCGCGTGACACAAAGGCTGGCTTTTACCTAGGACAAAGGATGCCATACAACGTGGCAATGCTGCCAGCCTTTTGGGTTGTTTACCAGTGGCCAGCGCTACGGAGGAATTGTTCAACGCCATATTTTAGACTATTTTTTAGATAGTTATTTTATTTTTATTTAAGTGTATATATAGTAATAGGTAGTTGTACATAAATCTGTAATAAAATACAACAGAAATAATAAAATAAAAATTTACAAAGATAGAAGAGATGGTTTCTGACTTTCACGCAAGCAAACGGCAGCAGAAGCTAGCTTCTAATATATTGAACTAGAACAAGATTTAAAAATAAATTATGTTAGATTATTTTGCACCAAAGTAAATTTTACGTCATTCAATATCATTTTATCATCATCTTCCTGCCCTTATCCCATGTTACTTGGGGTCGGCGCAACACGTTTTTTTCTTCAATTCTGTCCTGTCATATCATTGTCTCTATCATTCAATATCATATGTGGGTATATATATATTTTCTATAGACAAATCTTTAAAGTCTCGCCAAACAAACACATCGTTTTAATAACATAGATATGCATCTATACAAACACATAGATCTTCATTCAAATCTATTGCGTAGCTTTTAGAAGCTTTATAGTCTCGAACTTAGAGAAGTTCGTTCACCCAAGAATGATATCATTTAAATTCCATTCAATAATATTTGAACTAACTTAATAGTCTTTTAATATTATTGTTTAATTTCCGTTTAGATTTATCGCTTCCGTCCATATGGTGTGTTAAATAAGACAATTTGATGAGACGAGACATTTTTGCTTTTTTTTTTAGATGAGTTTGCTCTTGACTCTAGTCTAGGTTATAGATGACAGATATTTTCTCTGTCAGGTACAATATTGGGGTCTACTTCCATTGTTGCTCGATGACTATTTTTTAATGAAAGACTAGTGGCCCCGGCGAATTTTTTACCGCCTCAGAATAATTTTTTGCCGTGTTTTGTTTTTTTGAGAAATGGCGTTGAATTCGAAAATGTTTTTTGTACCTACATATTATTTTTCTTTAATTTTTCCAATGTTTTAATAGTTATTCTGCTATTCGGGGCAAAGACAAATCCAACAAACCAAAGATCCTCAAAATCGGCTCAGCCGTTCTTGAGTTATAAATGGTGTAACTTTGGACTTTGTTTTATTTTATAAAGAAGATGTATGCTGCCCTTTATTAATACTTTGGCTTTTCTATAGATATCCTTAGGTTGTCAAGCCTGGTATTGGGTTTCATCAAGAGAACCATACAACCAGGTGGTTAATGTAGTATTAAACGAAAGAAGAATATGACGTCACTAATTATACATATTATTATAGGTTGCGAAACGAAGAAGTCTTATTTGTCCCAGTTGGTTGATTGATGACGCGGTAGCTGCTCTACCAAGAACCTGTTCGTTCAATTATTTTTAAAAGAGGCTCGTAATTTTATCATATCACTGAAACGAAAGTATTTATTATAGCTTTGTCATATTGATAGTACTTAATTGATTCTTGTATCTATGTCACCGGAAAATTGCAGACTCCGTAAGATTGTAAGAAATCTCTATTAGATTAAAATTTCTGGACATATTATTAAAAACTCGTTTTGTATACAATAAATCCCATCCAAATTCAATAGTTTTCAATATATCCGTGTCTTATTAAGACAAAATAGTTTACAATTTCACGCGATTTTTTACAATCTTACAGCGTTTGCAACTTTCCGGTGACATCTACATACATATATTAGAAAGGTACGGTGGGAAATATTCGTTTAGTTCCACGTAGGGAGAAAGTAAAACACGATATTGTTCATGTAGATTTGTTTCTACATGAACAATATCGTGTTTTACTTTTCATGCCTTAATATTATAACAACAAGTTATTAGATAACAGTATGACTAATTGACTATTCCAGTTACTCTCATTAGCATAGTTTAGTCACCCGCGGGGTTTTATGTATTCCGTAGTACCTAAGATAGAAGCTGTAATTAAGGACATTATGCTAGGTAAGATGTAAGCTGTAATTAAATATGAGTACAAAATGGCTGCTGGTTGACTACCTTATAGCAAACTATGTTATTAAATACGCTGTTTGTTTAAGTGGATAGAAGGCAGTAAGACCAGTAGCTCTGCTGCGTAATGCACTTCAATTTGACATTTTGAACAATGCAACCGTTGATTTTGATGTCAAGTAGGCGAATTTGTTCATACAAATAGTGCAATGTAGTTGACAAGACAAAAGACATTGTGATTGTCATCACGTTGTTACATTAGGCTATGAAACAAAACTATTTTTTATTCAATATTGAGAAAAGTAATTAGAAAAAGAATAATAGACCGCGGGTCGATCAAGGGTAAGCAACGCTTGCCAAGGTTATTCTGTGGATGGGTGACCATCAAAAAAAAGGCTGTCATTTGTAGATATTTCAGAAACCAGTAAATCTGACTCCAGTCTTGCCAAGAACTACCGTGTTACCCAGTTAATGGGTTGTGGAGGTCTGGTAGGCAGCCGCTCCACATAAAATACGTCGTCATTCAGCTGAATCCGGTTTGCCTGGAAGCCGACCCAAGTATAGTTAAAAGTTAAAAGGCTAGGCACATGGTGTTGAGAAAAGTAATTGCCACCTTTGGGATGGCTCAGCTAAATATTAACTTGCCGCGCTTGACTCGGTGGAACGCAGAGGTTACCTGCTTGTCGGTCTTCTACAGATTGTACTTCGGGGAGAGTGTCCAGGAACTCCACGACCTCATCTCACCGCCCCCCTATTAAGACGCACTGCAATTTACCATCCCTGCTGCTATTCGACCAATTCGCATTAAACGTTTCCAAACGTCTTTTATAATGCGCACAGCTAAGGAGTGGAACTCTCTGCCTGCGTCTGTTTCCGAACGCCTACAACCCTAATCTCTTCAAAATTAGAGTGAACAGGCTTCCTCTGGGTAAGCTCGCTCCATCCTCGTCTTTGTCTCTAGAGTCTAGACTCTAGGCTCTAGAGACAAAGACGACGATGGATGACGATCTTGTATAGGCGTCCCCAAATTATTTTGCTGCGTGCCACGACTAGCACGCGTGCCATAGGTTCGCCATCCCTGGTCTAGAGCAAACCCATATTAAAGTGTAGCTGTTGCAATGTACAGAGAATGCTGCTGCCCATTCTCTGGTGAGTCCCTTAGTCGCCTCTTACGACACCCACGGGAATTGATGGGATGGTGCTATTCTTTTATGTCCGACTTCATAAAGAAAAATAAAATATATGAAGGTTCTATGTCATAGTTTGGAGGAAAATTGTGAGATTTTTATGAGGATAAAAGGCATTAAGTCCGCCAGAGTGTTTTTTGTGCCTAAAGTTTAAATCCTAATCCTTACTAATATTATAAATTCCCAACCCATTTTGATGATCTTTGGTATAGATATAGATGGGATCCTAGAGACGGTTATAGTATTCTTTGACGCAAAAACTAGCAATAACTAGTAAATAAAATAAATAAAGAAATGTTTAGTTCTACGTTTAGAACAGAAGATAATCTGGGGTGATGAACGGTTGTGGGTTGCGATTGTAAAAAAGGGCATGCAGAACTAAGATATGAATGTATGTTTGACTTGTAAGCTTGTGAATTTGCATTGACAAATCAGTTTTATTATGGAGCGACAAGGCCAGGTTATTCAGGGCGTAGTATAGCAACTTGGGAGAGGCCTATTTCCGGCAGTGGGCTGCGACATGTTGAGTTGAATTATGAAACGATGGATTGATATGGATCGCTTATTTATTTATTTTACCTACACTATATAAAATTACAGATCCAGAAGGGACAGAGAGCACATGGCAAAAATTTATAAAAAGTAGTTTACAATGGGCGGTCTTATAATAATGCTAGACATGATACCTACTGAACTTATCCTATCCTACTATAATATTTATAATTTTTTGTTACTCTTTCAAGCAATAACTGCTGAATGAATTTGGATGAAATTTGGAAGACACTCTGGGTTACCATTAACAATATTTTATTTTAACAATTAATTATTTTTTGTCCCAAGAGAGCGTTCCCTTGGGAAAATTCCTGTCTATTCCACGGGTGACGACGCCGGCTGAGACGTGTTTTACATATTTGTAACTTCTGCAGTTAGCTCAAGAACAGATGGACAAATAAAGTTAGTTTTCCATCTGTCGATTGATTGCATAATGTTAACTTATTATTTTCATCGTACCGAGTCACCTAGGCGTGGCTAGGTCTAGATATACATAGTTCTACTCCGTATAAGGCTTGGCTAGTTTTTGCCGGGAAACAGCCAATATCGTGACATTGTGGAGCGACATGATCTCGATTTATGAAGGCTGCCATATACTTATAATTGTAAAATAGTGTAAAGGTTAAATATTGGAGTGGTGACTAGGTTTCTATTATTGGATAATTAATCATACTGTACCCCATTACCTAGGTTTCTATGGTAATGGGCCTTATGTTTTTCGTCCAGCCCACCCAAGCTTACTCCATAATGTTTGATCAATTATTATTAGGCTTTAACGAGTACCTAAGATATTTACAGTAGGTAGGAATAAAAAGATGTTTCTCTGTGTATATCAAAAATTCGTACAGTGGCTTTAGTGCGAGTTCACGTAATTTCAGTTTGTATTCAAACAAAATGAGCGCCATCTGTTGACAATAACGGAAAACCTTATTTTTTCGATGCGATTTGACAGAAACATTTACGGTAATGGAATCAAGTACGTTAAAAACTCGTACCGTCTGAACTTTGATACTCTGTCACAAAAATTATGTCGCTGAGAAAAGTTTCATCACAAAATGTATATTGCAGTTAATTGCATGTGCAGTTCTATTCTAGATTTCTAAAATAAAGTGACAAACTTATGATCTATTAAACCGTTGTTATTACCTCATAACGAGTTCCTCGCGACGGCGGAAGAATTAACCACTGCTGTGCACTCAAAGGTCGACGACTTTCAACTTCAAGTCACCGTCGCGACGCAGTCGACACCCCATGAGTAAGTAGCTTATAATTACGGGGTCCACAACGTTGATGATGATGACGCTTCATATTCTTTCAAGTTTTGCTCTTGCAGCTGGATCCGAGAGGCTGATATCGCACCATGAGAATAAAAGTGACCTAACACGAAAAAAATCACTATCGAACTTTAAATTCAAAATAAACAGACAATGATGACGAAATCTACCAATTCAATTAATTCAATCCACCAATTCCAGTTTTACAACCCAGAACTGGATTTCGCAATTACAACTTTAATTTAGGAAACCTATTCCTTCAGTGAGCACATTCATCATCATCCCACGGAGAGCATTGATTTAGGGCTTCCTACAAACTTCGGAAACTGGTACATTACTCATCTACCCACCAACTGATATTGTTGTACATTCGTCAGGCTATCCGTCATGTCTAAGTAGAATCGTGTATTACTTCATCTGGCTAAGTAAGTGAGCACGTTATTGGAGCACGTGAAATTGAGCTATTGCAGTATCTATTTAACTACCGACAATCTCCAATAAAATGTGGGTGGATTGTCTGAGGAATTATATGGAAGAAAAGGCCGTCAATGTTGTTACCGTCAATGATGTTACCGATAATGTTGTTATCGACAACGATGTTACCGATAATGTTGTTATCGACAACGATGTTACCGTCAATGATGTTACCGTCAATGATGTTACCGTTAATGATGTTACCGTCAATGATGTTACCGATAGTGTTGTTATCGACAACGATGTTACCGTCAATGATGTTACCGTCAATGTTGTTCCCGTCAACGATGTTACCGTCAATGATGTTAGCGTCAATGTTGTTCTCGTCGATGATGTTACCGTTAATGTTATTATCGACAACGATGTTACCGTCAATGATGTTACCGATAATGTTGTTATCGACAACGATGTTACCGTCAATGATGTTACCAACAATGATGAGGTGACGGTTGGCAGGGCAGAATGGAAAAGAAAATGTAATGCGCCGATCTCAAGCAAAATTTAACAAGGGTTGGAAGAGTTTGATGACGACCATGGTATTCGAAATCTTAACAGAATCTCTGCCATAATTAGAAGTGCCAGAAGCCTTTAGGTAATATTTTCTTACGTACACAAAAAACTTCGCTACTATAAATCCTTTAAATTAATTTGGATGTCCAAATAATAACTATCATTCGACCAACATTCCAATAACATAATAATTTGAAGTTAATCATAAATTATTACATGAAAGACAAAAACTTAATAACACAAGCAGAACATGACTGTGTTTAGATTATTAAGCACGCTGATGTTGCAAGATTTAACCTTTAGCACTTAGTTATTACCTAGTTTTTTGGTGGTTAACCAAAATTGGCGCGACCTGGTATAGAATGGGTCACAACTACTGTTGAACTGTCGTTTGAACCTAGTTTTGGTGATGCAAAGGTCATTGTTAGTAGTAGTGGGCCCAGAACAGAAGTTTAGAAAATATTTTTATGTTAGTTTATGAGAGATAACATCTCTTTTCAAAAACACTAGACTAATCATGTGACAACTGAATATAAAAAAAGAGAATTGCACTGTTTTTGAGAAATCAGTTCATAAGGTTAATGATGAAATGATGTGTGCAACATATATCGCACCTTAGGTAGAACAAGAACATAACAATTTTGCCCTTGTGCCACTACCCTACAAAAAGTGCGAAGTATACATATATTTATCGATAATATATCTTTCTAGAAAACAGTTAAACAATAAAAATAATACATGTATCTAGATCGTTACATATTTAGTGTAACATGACCACCGACATTCAAAAACTAGAAAGTGCAAACAAAGATGAATACACTTCGTCACTGGTAGATACAGTTGTTTAAATAAACTAGTTAATTTTGAGAATATTAGTACAGACATGTTTAACTAGGTGTCTGCGTAGTTCGGAGTCAACTTCAGTATCTACTAACAGAGTATTTAAATTGTGTAGCTCATAGATAACAGTAAAGGTTCTTGTATTATGATGCGATGTCGGCATTCTTATTTTGTTGGAATTAACTGATCAATGTACGACTATATCAAGCAAGTAAGACGATTAGGCTTATCTTTTTCATAATTGACTACGGAATTTTCTGATTTCTTTTGCAGTTTCTGTACTAGAGACAAATGTTACCTGATTTTATGAGTTGTTTATATTGGGCTTTTTTCTGTTTCATTAGCTTTGTAAAACCCATCGTCTGCTGCACATATTTCTTTAAGTATTTGTTCACCATTCCGCTCCTATCAGGATTTTACCGCAAAATCCCTTTCACAAAACACGCCCATACGATTTATGAGTATCAGCTGGATTTATATATAATTTAAATACCAAGCACGGTTTAAGCTCGCCAGTGTCCATATGTGGCCTCGATGGGGCTGGTCTCTGTCCTTTCTATCAACAAGTGAACTAGAAGTACCGCATACCTTGTAGATAAGCCCTACCTACCTTGTGTTACGGTCATTGCTTGAAATCATTATGTAAATCTTGTTGGAAATATATTTATCAAGTTCAGGTTCTGTTTAAATGGCAGTTCTAGATTTTTATCGAGCTTTGTCGCTGAGGGCGTGAACTTAATGAATGTTTTGCCATTCTTATGGGTTTGCTTGTTAGATTAACGAATACCTTTTCCTAGGTTTTACATGGCTTCAGAATAATGAGATTGTAATGGATTTCAACATGTTTGTTAAAATGAGCCAAAATAGTATTTGGTGAAAGTAACAGTTGATTCTTGTTTAAATTAACTATTTATTTATAATCAGTCATCAGCAGAAAAGACGATTAACCTCTGTACCTATCTTGAAAGATGAACAGCATTTTTGTGACAAAACCCAGCTGATTAACGCAAAACCTTAATTGACAGATGCTTCACAAGTACCATCAAATAAATCTGAACACGTAGGCGAAGTAAAACATTCGGTAGTAACAGCTGTGTCTATAAGCGTAGGCTTACCGCCAAGCTCGCCAGGAATGCGAGAGCACGCCTCTATTGAGATTATTGCAGCATGTTTAATGCCTGCTGAGCTTTTAATTAATTGCTTGTTATTCAGAAGGATTTGAAATCATTTGGAGCTTATGGAATGCTCAAAACTATTAGCATTGTATGTTCCGGGCTGGAATCGTTGCTATTAAGACACTGTTAGATTCTTTAATATTGTGTCTTTTAGAAGGCAAAGGTATACACATTGCGTTTTGGGAATACTTTCGTTTTAGAAGTATGTGTGTCCTGATAGGTACAACCTGGGTGTCTGTAATTCGAGAGTTACTTCTAGGCAAGCATGCACCATCGTTGACCATGTAACTGCTTACCATGATTGTGGTCAAACGAGAAGGTATCAAAAATAATAAAAAAAAACCGGACAAGTCCGAGTCAGTGTCGCGCACCGAGGAATCCGATCGAGTCTTGATTTTTTCCAAGTATAATGTATACCTACTTGGAAAAAACTACGGAAGTTTATAAATATGAAAGCACTCTCATCATTCTGACAAAAATATAGCAGGTAAGAGGACAACTTAACTTTGTTGATGAAAAATATTCATCAATGTACGTCACGGACACGGACTTTTTCAACCGCAAATATAAGTTATTAATAGCAAAAAATGATTTCTTTAATGATTAAACTAACAATTAATTCCCAATTTTCAGACTTTCCTAAAGTAAGATCTATCTTCTTGCCAAATTTCATGACTTTAGGTCAACGGGAAGTACTCTATAGGTTTTGATTCCCTTGTAAGCGTCAAAACGTGCGCCATAAACGGCCTTATCTTTAGATTGCGTTGACGTAGAAGTTTGGTAATTTCACTGCTCCAAAGGGTAGTAGACCTGAGTATTATAAATTTCAGCTTGATTCCTTCACGTGTTCTTGAGAGAAAGGGTCTGACAGATGGACAGACAGAGAGACTGATAGGCGGGCAGAGTGACAGAAAGACAGACGGACAACAAAGTGATCCTATAAGGTTTCCGTTCCTGCCGACTAAGGTACGGAACCCTAAAAAACAACGAGGTTTGGAGACGTCCTAAACCTCATTGTTTTTTCACGATGAATAAATTTACAAAGTATTAATTCATTTGTAAAAGACAGGAAATCTGTCTTCAAAATTTAATATGTGATTTTCCCAAAGTTGAAAAATAATTTACAAGATTAATAAAGCATTAAGCACAAAGTACATAGTTCACAAATTAAGCGAGAACAGAATCTTATTGTTTATAAACAATAGCCAAGTCTATTGAATGGGCGAGCATGTTCATAAATATTTGTCTACTACGCGATAGGATCTGCGCTCGCGCACAATGCGTAGCTTTGTTCTCTTGTAATTATGTCATGGCGATCGCAATTGTTTATTTCGATGATAGTTTGGAGTGAAAGGAAGACATTGTAATTAATTCAATGTCAATATCAACATAACAGGTTGTGATTGATGAGATAAGAATGCAGTAAATCAGTGAATTTGTTTGCAAATATGAAAGAATACAGTTGCCAAAGTGCTCTAAAGATTGTTTTAAAGACTTGCATGATGTGACTTGATGCGTTATTAGACTAGCTAGCAGTGTATGATAATAAAAATGTATGAATTTAACAAGCATACTTAAAGCAAAAATGTGAAAAGGTATGTTGAAATGCTGATACAAATATGCTCATTACAACATTGCCGCATAAATCACAATAACGTAATACCTTTTGAAATAATAAAGATGACAACAATGCAAATGGCCATTGTAACAACAACGTGTAAACTTGGCAGGCAACACTACCGACCGACGTCAAACCGTCTGATCCAAAGACCAAAGGAATGTAAGCATTGCGTAATCAAATCAGCTTTCCGTGACCTGCCAGCATTTCCAACTCACAGGTCCTACTTGTCCAAATTCCAGCGATTGTATAAATCACCTCCTTACTTGTTCTTACCAACAATACCCGTAATGCCGGTAATAAGAAACTCGTTTGTGCGAAATTATGCGTAACGTTTGGATTTAGACAGGCTGAAATTGGATATGAGTGCATAATTTAGACTACCTATTGCCTCATTGATCTGGGTGTAATATTAACTAATGTAAAGTTGTAGATAGACTTGATGGAGCAGGAAGGGAACATGCTAATGAGGCAGCTGGGAACAGTGAGTATGAAATGGTTAAGCTAAAATTAAGAAATACAAAAAAACAAAACTGCCAAGTATTTGGAGCTTGGTCTATTAAGTATAGTACTTAGTATATAAGGCAGAACGTAATTTCACACTTCTTTTGCTTGTACGTATGATTGTGAACAAATATACTGAGAGAGGCAGCTTGCTGATAGTGATGGTGAACGGTGCACCGATGATGGAAGCAGAAAATATGAATTCAATTAATGGATTGATTGATTGATTGATAGAATTGCACAGCACGATCATCAAGGAAGTGAAGCAACAATGACTAAACAAAAAATTTTGGCAAACACGCCAATCGTCCGTTAAATTCTCAACAAATAGGATGGTGACCAGTCATTAGTCGAGCTTTCTAAACTAATGCATATTCATGAGTACTGCTTCAAGCTCGGCAAGTCTTTGTTCTGGACACGACTTCTTACTTAGCCGTGATTAACGATCGTGCTAGCTAATTCATGGGAACTGGGCAGAGTTGCAGCCTGAGGCGTTATGGCTAACTTTGATATAAATGAAATGATAGTGGTTTGAGCATTGTCAATTGTTTTTTCGAGGTTTGTAGTGTTATTTTTTTTGTAGCGTAGTTGCTGTTGAGCAGTTCGTGCTTTGCAATATTTATTTTTCTTCGAATTGGCCATGGTGAAACATCCGTTAATTGTTAAGAATTACTATCTCGGGTTTGATTCTACCTAAGAAAAAGTAAGTTAAGTAAAAAATATTACGCACGTTACCTATTAAGTAAAAGTTAAAAGGGAACCGCTTATCTTGGTATGGTCATGTGAAGAGGAGGGATGAAATGCACGTAACTAAAAGAGTTATGAATATAAATGTGGATGGATGGAAAGGGAGAGGGAGGCTAAAAAAAAAAGATGGATGGATTGTGTTAGGAGTGATATGAAAGAAAACGGAGTTAGTGATAGCGTGACGGGTGACAGGACAGAATGGAAGAAAAAACGTGTTGCGCCGACCACAAGTATCATGGGATAAGGGCAGAAAGATGAAGATGACCTATTAAGTATATCTGTTATTAATTATTTAACGCTCTCCGTTTTAGTAAAATAAATAAACAACAACCTATCATTATCACCTTATATCAATCAATTGACCAATTGACTGGCCTGTTGGTCGAGTGGTTAGTGACCCTGACTGCTAAACAGGAGGTCGTGGGTTCGATTCTCACCCAGGACAAATCTTTGTGTGATGAGCATGATCATTTCAATCATCAGATCAGTTCTGTGTTAATTTGTCTATAATATGTATGTATTTAGTAATAAACAACTTATAAAAGTATGTTTATCAGTTGTCTGGTTGCCATAGCTCAGGCTTTGCCTAGTTTGGGATCGGATGACCGTGTGTGAGTTGTGCCAAGATATTATTATTATTAATTATATCACAAGAACCGTAGGTAAACAATTTGAAGTGCCAACCAATTTATAGCAACAAAACAATGAGTTAATTAACTATAAATGATTACATTAACAACACAATTGTTTTACATTATAATTTATTTGTTAACATTTGACTTTGAACCGGCCTTGTCACCTCAACAGCTAGTAAATAATTTCCAGTGTTTCTTGACATCTTATTGTGGCGCTAATTACAAAGACAAAATGTCAGTGACATGTATTATCTTACCTTTATTATGATTGCTAGGTCATATCTATAAAACGTACTACTAATTTACAAACCACTAAAAATGTTTTCTTGGCAGTACTACACAGTGTGTCGATAACAAACAACAATCTCGAACACGATCCACAATCAAAATCAATGATCTGATCCGTGAATCGCGTTCGAGATGCCTGGCGGCCTTATCGACTGAATTCGGTCGGTAGGCGATCGGTAACTGTTGCGGAATTTGTTCGAAAGAGTCACCGCGGCCCTGGAACGCAAAGGGCTTTAGAAGGAACACGGATGGGTTTTAGTTAGTAAGAGTCTGACACGCCCTTCCGCTCCACCCAGAGCGGAAGAAGTCAATTGATGATTTCACATTCTTAAAAAAAAAAAGGCGATCGGTAACTATGTTGTGACTTCCCGCCCTGGTTGATATGGACAGTCATCATGTTGATATCTGGATCATTGGTCTTGAGAAGTCTACTGTAGGAGTGGGTCTGCTTACGTCTATTTGGACGTTATTTTTTATTTTTCTAACGGAGCTCCTTATCGCACGGTACGGCTAGGCGAAAAAAAGTTGATGTTTTATTCCGCCACAATTTTCCGTCATGACCCTTTCTTTAGTGTAGACGGTTATCCATAGGGTGACATGATTCTTCAACCCCGGACAAAGTATCCCCGACAAAATATCCCCAAGCCAAAATATCCCTGGACAAATACTACAATAATCAATAATAATATACTACGATAGGAACTTCATTCCAACCGAGTGTTCCACGATGCTCACGATTTTTTTTTAAATTTATAGACTCGTATTTGAGTGCAGTCTCACCTGAACCTATCCTCTTACGACTTAAGATTCCCAGGTTGTGGCCATCTCCTGATGGCCACAACCTGGGACATCACAGACTCCGGTAAGGATTTTTAGCTGTTTATTTTTCCACCTAGGGAGTGGATTCCCTGCCAGAGCCTGTGTTACCTGATAGCTACAGCCTAGGAGTCTTAAAATCAAGAGTGAATAGGTTACTTCTAGGCAAGCGTGCTCTATATTCGATTACATCCACGCTTATCAGGTGAGATACTGGTCAAAAGTAAAGTAGTAAAAAAAATCCGCGTGCCAATTTACACTATGTATCAAACTGACGAACGGGGGTGTGAACAACAGAATCATTGTGTATCATGTAATATTACATGTACCTTCATATTTCATAACTTCATTGACATTGGACATACCTTCGGTTATCGCTTAAGGTGTATTGTATTTAGCGTGTATTTATAGTGATGTCTGACCTCTAGGGTTGAGGTAAAGTTAAGGTCGCTGGTTGAAGTTAATTTACTTCCCAGAATAAATGGCCTGAAGGTGACGGTTGGGGAAAATTTCGTTGCTCTTCTGTTAACTGGTTCTATAAATAAACTTTTGCCAATCAATTTTGTTTGTAGTACGATTCGTATACCGGCTGTGCTTGGGTGCCTCTGAAATTAATTTATTGTTTTATTGCATTTTCAGTAAGAAAATAACTTTCTTTTTATGTTTGAATTACTTAAACGTATGCTATACTACTCATTGTTAATGTGTTTCTAAATAAAAAAGCACGTGGAAGCGTCGTCTTAACCCATTGCAGTTCTAACATCCACTTCCATCTAACTAATCTAAAAATTTAAGGTCAATGAAGACGTGTCCATTCGTCATCGTCTTGAAAAATTCAACCTTAAAAATCTAGGACATCGAACCTAATCCTTAATTACCTACCAATAAGGCTCGCTAACTCCCTATACTGCGACCGTTTCGCAACGCACCTGATCCATTACGCAACCCAAACTAACTCGTTATAATATCGTGCGTACTTAGCATGCAATGTGACGCGTCTGGTGTAATAGTTAGCACAATTGTGCATGGATCAGGTGTTAATAAGGGTCACAGTTAGATCTAATGCCTTCACGTAGTAGGGGTGACAAAACTATGTACCAGGACTCGGTTTATTGGCGCTGATATGTATCTGATTACTGTTTGAATATTGAATAGGAGTGGGGAATGAAGACTAGCAGTTGCTGATTTGAAGGTCCCATACGATAAATCATCAAACGAGTTGACAGTTGACAGCCAGAGCTTCCTAAACTTAGCCTTTGAAACAAATGTAACTGATGGAAGAAACAAAGAATAAAGTAGTTTATAAGGTACCAGTTATTTATTTTTTTTGAGTATAGGAAATCATCAAATGACTTCTTCCGCTCTGGGTGGAGCGGAAGGGCATGTCAGTCTTACTGACTAAAACCCATCCGTGTTACTTCTAAAGCCCTTTGCGTTCCAGGGCCGCGGTGACACTTTCGAACAAATTCCGCAACCCTGGCAGGCTCTGGCCCTAGCAGACCCCGTCTTCTATGCTGAATAAGGTACCGATGAACGTTCAGAATAACATACAGAAAACAAACCACTGATAGATAGATGTATTTGAACAGAATCTAGATTTCAATTGATCATCATCATGATGATGATGATGATCAATTGAAATCTAGATTCTGTTCTGATCCACAGCCCAACTTCGCCTACTGCTGAGCATAGGCCAGTCTTATCTTGTGCCAATCCTCACGTTCCTGTGCCAGCCTCATCCAGGTTCTACCCGCGATGGCGACAATGCCGTCCGCCCATCTCGCCACCGGCCGACCAACACTTCTTCTTCCAGTCCTCGGGCGCCACTCGGTCACTGCCTTACTTCACCTATCATCACTGCGCCTTACCAGGTGTCCTGCCCAGTCCCATTTTAGTTCCGCAATTCGTTTTCCGATGTCGAACACCTTCGTACGTCTTTGGATCTCGACGTTTCACTTGATAGTTCTGTTCAGTTCCTCTGCAGTAACTTGGTTATTAGTTGTTCCTTTGGTTAGTAACTCAATTACTCAAGGCTAAAATCCGGCTTACCTGACGGTTTCAATTTGTTTCTCGCTAAGCGCTACACATCTTCCTCAAGACAGTAATGAGGCGGTCATTAGTAGGTTTCTCGTCCATCGGACGTAAAGACGACTTGGTTCACTTCGGTGACCCTGTTCCTTTCATGTGGCTTTTTGTCCCATTTGGCTTATGTTTCTGTGTTTGTTATTCTTTGGCCATCTTCCTTGCCAAAATGATACAGAATTTCCAGTGAGAACTGTACTTGAAAATATGTGTAACTTATTGTTTGTTATTGTTTCTTGTCTGATTGTTACTGGTGTTTTTTTACTTGTGAAGAGGAAGAAGAAATACTATTTATCTTTATTGTACACCATAAACAATTACAACAGGAGGTTAACAACAGAAGAAGAGTTTAAACAACTATATAATTAATCTATAATCTCAGGTCTTATCGCTTAAAGCGATACTACACTACTACCACCACTGCTATACTTTTCAGATCATTTGTTTATTTAGGTAGTTACATAGTCTGGCTATATTACATACAATTGATTAGCCTATGATGCAGTAAAATTCGTTGTGTTTGGATGATGGACTGGACTTTCTGCGCCAGACTTCATAAATATTGTCCAAACGGTATAGTCTTGAGTTCCGTCGTCAAATAGTTTCTTTAGTAGGTAATAGAAGTCTCTTGAGACAACGGTATGTGTACCGTAGTGCAGTGATGTGCTCTAAATTAGTTTCCTGTCTAGTTTCTGATGACTCTTGTATAAATAGATAGTTCATTACGTTTCTTGCTTATCCTCTATTTACCGTTAGAAAGCAGGAAGAGGAGACTTCAATTATAACTGTCTTTTATTGCATTGAAATTATTCAAACTGTATTTCAATTGTTATTCGTGCAACTGTGACCTACATTGAAAAAAAAAATATAAAGGATTAAAGTTACAGTTGTTTGGCACAGTGCAAAGGTACACAACTATAAATTCATTTTAATACTTCGCTTTATAATCAACTTACGTTAATGACTTTAATGAGTATACACAATAGTATTCCAGCAGTGCAAACATCTACTACGTTGTCCCAATTATGTTGAGACCGAACCAGAAAAACACCAAAATATCTAGTTGTCGCTATGGGAATATTTTCATTGTGCGTACAGCTAAGGAGTGAAATTCTCTGTCGGAGTCTTGGTTTTCTGATAGCTAACACTTGAGGTTTTTTAAGTCAAGAGTGAACATGTGACTTCTAGGCAAGCGTGCTCCATCATCGCTTTCCATCGGGTGAGATTGTAGTCAAACGCAAGCCCATCAATCTATACATATAATAAAAATGTAACGGATCGCTGTCTGTACATGGCAGATATATGAGAAAAATATTATCCTTCCTCAACCTTTATCAACGCAAATAGCACCCAAAACAGTGATTGTTAGAATTTTTGTGTTTGTCTGTGCATTTGTGCACGCTAATCTCAGAAACGGCTTATCCGATTTAGATGTCACTAATACATTGTGGTAAGCTTCACTAACTTTGAGTGTTTGTTTCATGTCAATCAGTTCATAAATAAAAAAGTTATGCCAATTTAAAGAATCACGTCGAACATTTGTTTAACTATCTATCTATTATTTCTCTGTTCAGTAGCATTGACTGTAACTTTACTAAACCTCATAATCTTAAAATCAAAATGTCTGCCCCAAGTAACTTTTCCACGCGGACGAAGTCGCGGGCAAAAGCTAGTAATTAATAAAAACCTAGTAAAAAAACTATGTTTAATAAATTAATCATAACGCCTATAGCTAATGAAATCGTGCCCAACCAATTTGTAATTCAAACTCAACAATGATTGAATTTGGGCAGCCGTCATGAAAGCATTAATTTGTCAACATTATCGAGCCAGCATTAATCGCCATTGCCCAATCACTAATAATCACCACATGAGCAATGCGCACGGTAGCCGTTGCCGTTGCGATAGTTCTTGTGCGTGAGTGAACTGGGCAGGTAGATCGCAGAAGGTCAATTCAACCCAATGTTACACGGTATTTGGTGAACTATTAGATGTGACAATTCAAACCAATGTAATCTTGAGGGTGACACCTACGGCCAGTCTCAATAACGTACAAACGTAACAGTAGCTGAAACGTCATGTTTGCCTTTCAAATATGACGTTTCAGCTACTGTTGGTAGCTAATTTGACAGTTGATTAAAGGTGGATACGTTATTGAGACCGGCCGTTAGTCCTGCTTCTACTTCTTTTCGAGCTTTATTATGAGCTATTGGCAGCCTATGTATATTTTGTTAATAATTTGGGAACAGTGTGTACTTAAAGTACTTTTTTTACCTCACTTATACCATCTTCATGATCACCACGTGCTAACCCAAAGACGTTTAGAATTTTGTGAGTACATGTCTATGTCCCCGCATTTGTGAATCACTCTTTTATACAAGCTGACAGTAGATTTATGCATCTTATTTTTTTATTTGTGTGGTGTGAATCACACAAATCAAGAATTAAGATGCACTTTTCTATGAGGGAAACTTTCTGTAGTCCTTCTTCGAGTTTTGGTTTTCTTATTCATCCATTGCGGTACGGTTGCACATAGACATGCGTGTGCAAGAGCAATCTCACGCATTGTACGAAACAGACCTTCTCTGAATCATCTAATTTGTGATGCAAATTGCGTTACGATTGTAATACAGATATGATTATACAAACATCATCATGTTAGCTTTGCTTTGTGTTCATGATTTATGTATATTACCGACTCCATATTGTAAGACTTAGGCCTATGATTATGTATTTCTGGCAGGAAGTGCGTTTGCGCTTTGCATTAGCTCTGTTAAGCAATTTTATGGACTGTCGTATCAACAAGATTGCAAAAAACATGAGATAGTAGATACCGTAGTAGTCCTTTGGCATTTGCTGGTGAATTTGTTGCGCCACTTATTCTTCCCAGCCAAGACACTAGAAAAAACGGTCCCCCAAAACGTCCGCCCGTCGCGTCTTTGTGACAGGCGGGCGTTTTAGGGGACCGTCTTTATGTATTAATCAAAAAGTAATTTGAATAAGTTTATTTTGATTTATTATTATTTGCAAAATAAAAATGGGTTGAGGTACATTCACAGATGAACCTCATGCAAACTGTGTTAATTATTTTATAAAATGGTTGTTAATTTTTTCCAGTTCCAACCCCTATTTGTTCATTACGTTTTGTTTCATTGTTCTGGGCTGGGAGTGAAGTGATTATGCCCTAAGTACCTTTCTTACCGTTACCAAAACTTTCAAAAGAAAAAAAGAAACTCACGTTCCATACAAGTCATCTTGTTTCATAAACAATAACTGCCAAGAAGAACGTCCAAGTGTCATTAACATTTTCAACAACATCTCCATGCGATAGTGCACCTAAAGCTGGTGGAATAAAGTAAAATTTTGCTGTGTGTGAAGTAGCGTTTTTATTTCAAACAGTTTGGAAAACTCATGCGTGCACGCAATAGTCGGTTACAAGTTGTCGTCCATATTGCAACACATGGAAAACCTTACTTTATAAACTTTTGTTGCAGCTGGATCAAGCAATTTTCATTCTTAGTACATGAAAAATAGAGTTCACTACAAGTACAATTTAACTTAATGCTAGTTATGTTAAGGGGCTTATGGACACCATTGTATGCTTGAACTTTTTTTTTCATTTTTTATATGGAAATTGTTAATTGAACGCTAGAACGTGTCAAAGGTTCTTGAATGGGTTACTACATTTCGAAAGTTTTTTTCCGTAATATTTCTTTAAGTTTCCGTGTTTTGTACCTACTTACCAATTACGTGAAAATAAAAACCTTTAAATTATGATCACTAAATAGTGTAACTCGGATTTGTTTTATTTTATCATTTATTTTACGATTTTTTTAGACACAGAACCAATTAGTTTAAATAATATCTTCATTTCAATTTAAAATTATTTCAAAATTAAGTCAGGGAACTACCCTTAAATTAAATGATAGGTATCTACATTTACTTAAAATAACTATGAAGAAATTTAACTTTATCCGTAACACATTACCTCTCAGGTTTAAAACGTGCCACCTCACACCTAAGAACCAAATCCTTAAACCTTCGCCATCCATGTCAAGCCACAGTCAGGCGCGGTTGCACCAGCACACTTAGCATGCGCACACGCATCGCTTGCGTCACTCATCGCCGCCTCATTAGTACGCACACGAGGGACTGATATTATAACACGGTACGCTTTGTTATTTCTGCTGTCTGTCTGCCACTCTATTGTGGTTGTTATGTGGTCACAAGTTATGGTTTTAAATATGGCTTTTTTGGCACGCAATCTGTCATAAGAGTGTCATCATGACACACCAAGAAGGTCGGTGGCGTAGGTAAAGAGTAGCAAAGAGAGTTTGCATGCTTGAAGGTTATTTGGATCTTTGAAAGTCACGCTAGATCTATTTTAAGGTCTTTCTGTCTTGGCCTAGCCTTATCCTACTATTTCGGCTCAACTCTGATTTAGAGGAATCTGGTCTTGATAGCATCCCACGGCAGTAAGGAAGGGTCCTTCCTCTTGCAGTGTATATGATAGGTAGTAAATGTATGTTCGTTAAAATTATCAGCATGTCTTTTTTGTAAACATATCACCGTGAAAGTTTATTTGAAGTGTGCGTGAACAGTACCTACTGCCATTTCTCCTAAAGCTTGGGGTTGACAGCTCACTACAAGCTTATTTCAGCTCAGCACTACGGATAGCCAAGCATGAATGTTTTCTCGTATAGTAACGTTACAGTAGGTATCGTTAACGTAAGTGAATTTTGATAATAAAAAACTGCAACCCCCTAGTATTTTGGTTAAATTTGTATCATACAAATAAATGAATAATATTCAATTTTTTTCAGTATCCAATTGACATAAATATTATGTGCGTAACGAGTATTATAGTTATAGTATAATTTTACGTTAAAACGTCAAAAATATTCGTGTTAAGCCCTCTGTTCAACGGCAGGCTCTCATGAAAACGCCAAAGTGAAGAAAGTCCAAAGTTTATAATCCAGTTAAAATTACAACAGAAACACAACAAAAACAAATTACAACAGAATGCACTTAATTGCCGCTTCAAGATTCTGAACTCTTTAATTGTTTAAACACACAAAAAGTGCATTCGTAATCTTAATTAATCTAATAACCATCTCTTTCTTTTCAGGTAAGCTGGTCACTGAAATCGAAGCCTTATGTTCTGTAACTAAGACTGAAAATGAATAGTCGGTAAGTGGTTCTTACGTAAAGGAGAGGGTAGAGTGAAAGTTGGCGAGACATCATATTACCATAATTGAACAAATTATGAAGAACAAAAGTTTCATTTTTATCCTTATTGGTGAGAGGTGTAAACACCTCTAGGAGCTCGTGGCTAAATAAAAACAGCCGCACGGGTCGATCTTTAAGGTTAAGCAACGCTTGCCGAGGTTGGCCTGTGGATGGGTGACCATCTTAACATACCGAGACTCCTCCGTGCCTCGGAAAGCACGTTAAGCCGTTGGTCCCGGCTCTCATTTGTAGATCTTTGGCAGTCGTTACGGATAGTCAGAAGCCAGATAATCTGACACCAGTCTTGCCAAGGAGTACCGTGTTACCCAGTTAATGGGTTGTGGAGGTCTGGTAGGCAGCCGCTCCACGTAAAATACTGGTATTCAGCTGAATCCGGTTTGACTGGAAGTTGACTCCAATATAATTGGGAAAAGGCTAGGCAGATGATGGTGAGAGGTGTAAACAAAGGCATTTTTGTTGTGTAAAGTGAGGTAAGTGACTTTTGTGAAGGCAGGTCAATGGGCGTAAAAATAACCGAATGGTTCCTGAAAATGATTGACTTGGGCTGACCATCACTGTGCCTTTTCAAGTGCACATTACTCTACACTTCTACACTAATATTATAAAGAGGAAAAATTTGTATTTTTGTGTGTGTGTATCTTGGTAATGATTAAACTCAAAAATAACTGGACGGATTTTAAAAATTCTTTCAGCAATGGATAGCTACATTTTCAGCGAGTAACATAGGCTATATTTTATCCCCGTACTCCTACGGGAACGGGAACTACGCGGGTGAAACCGAGTCCGAGGTCTCAAATAAATTTAATTATCCTTGTTGGTCTGAATGTGGGGTCCTAGGTTCGATTCCCAGATAGGGCAAGTATTATTGGGTGTTTTCATTAGGAATTTCTCAATGGCGGCCCGGATTTTGGAAATGGTAGTATGATACCCCCACGCCTTGGAAAGCTCGTAAAACCGCTGGTCTCTCCCAGGTCATGCCAGGTTCCCCCGTCACGTAGGATTATGAGAGTGCATCTATGTTTGGACACACACTTGTGCAATAACTCAGCAAATATGATGGCTTATATCTACTGCGTTTCACAAACTATTAATTATGATCAATGATCTATCTATAGTAATATATTAAAACTGAAGAGTTTGTTAGTTTGAACGCCCTAATCTCTGGAACTATCAGTCGGATTTGGTAAATTATTTTTGTATAATTATGATACCTACATTCCTGAGGAAGTCTATAGGCTATACGGAACGGGAAAAAACGGGCTTGCGCGAAGAAAGTCGGAATACGGAACGGGAAAAAACGGGCTTGCGCGAAGAAAGTCGTGGGCAAAAGCTAGTTGCCTAATATAGATTGAGATCGGCCACCGTGATCGAAATTCTGTTGGGTGGAGTCGTCTCTAATTAATGGCTAATAGTAAATCTCATTTCCTTTAAAAATGGTAAGAAAGATAAATGATCGCGATCCCGCTTTTCCTATTACTAAGTCGATTTTATCTATATAAAAATGAATCCCTATTTCCCTTGGTCATGGCATCACGCGTGAACAGCTGGACCAATTGCGTTAATTCTTTTTTTGTTGTTTGTAAAAAAAAGTATACATCCGGGCAAAGCCGGGGCGGGCCCCTAGATACAAATATAAGTAACCGTACTGATGAATGATATAATGTAGAAAATTACACCATGTCATACAATATGGTTGTATGAACTTGTGTGAGGCTGCAATTGTCTCCGAAACATCCGGTTCCAATGAGTGTCGCTTTTATTTGGACCATGAAATCGGATACATGCACTGACAACGACCACGTAAAATGCGGACGTCAGCAAAAAAAAATTAGTCCGATATGGCTGATGATAGATTTAGTAACCTACACGTGCGTTATGCTAGTTAGTTACTACTTTTCATTTACGTCCTTCTTTTGTTTTCTATTAGATTGTAAACTAAAGTAAATTTTGAATTGTGTTGTTAGTTCATAAAATTGCAGGGGTCCGAGGGGTTCTCCATCGGCAATATCGTAAAAATCCTTCCTTTGCATGAGTACAAAGGAAGGATTTTTAAAAATGGAGGTGAGCCTCCTCTGTATGGATCCTTGTATTTGGCAATTGTGTGCGAAATTATTATGTTATTCTGTGAGTGAATTAAATTTCCTTCCAATGTCGAAATATTTACCTTAAGGCATACAATTTTCTGCCAGAGTTGCGGAATTAGTTCGAAAGAGTCACCGCGGCCCCGGAACGCAAAGGGCTTTAGAAGGAACACGGATGGGTTTTAGTCAGTAAGAGTCTGACACGACCTTCCGTTCTGCCCAGAGCGGGAGAAGTCATTTGATGATTTCCCATCCTTAAAAAAGGACACAATTTTACACCAAGCCAAGTAAGCTCAACTCCCTAGTATCAGTATAGTTGGAAAGCTGTCCCACATGATTGCAGCGCCAGTTTGTCGCTCCACTAACTCGCCCGTGCCAGTAGCCAGTACTGGCACGTCCGTGTCGCGGCGGCCTTTATGAGCACTCGACTGGCTTGATTACTGGCATCAGGGGTTTTTGTTGGCAATCGAGCTCTGAATGCTCTGATACGTGGATTCATGGGGAATTAATTTAATATGTCTGTTTTGCTTGGTTTTTATTATTTGATAGATACCATCGGACATTTTTTTGTGCAATAACAACACTTCTATCACTCATTTTACTTTTACTACCACAAACGTGTGCAAAAAATCTCTGGCTGTATACATCGTAAACACAGTGGTAGAAAAGTAAAACAAAAATGTAATGAGTAAATAATAAGCCTCTTTTACTATACGATAGTCTTCTTTTACGCCAGTCGGCATGCAACCTTTGAGTTTGTTTTTCTATCATGTCACTCCAGTGATGCCAACTACACGACAATATTCAGATTCATTGCTCTAAATATAATCGAGTTCCCAGCCAATTCTTTATTCCCACATCTCATTGATAACAATTCCATTCGACCACCGGCACCGCGCATGCGTGACAGACGACCACACGGTAACGATCGATCGCTGTGTGAGAACTGCGCGCACGCAGTGACTACGAAAAAACGGAGGTAAGGGGCCCGCAGACCAGTGCGATGCGACAATGCGACTCCACATCTTCTTCGATTTCCATTCTCATCGATTTTTATTCTATTTGTAGATGTAGAGCAATTATATGAAAATACTTTGTATAGAAACGGGTCACTGCTTTGTTGACACATTTACGGAGCCTTTAAAAATGGCGCGAAGCGCAACGCATTTTTATATAAACCTTTAAAAAAAAGGGGAGCCGTCGCGACCCGCTTGTACTGTGCAATACTTATATTGATCAGCTTGTCTCAGCTGGACATGAGCCCTCTTCCAAGCTGCGCCACAACACCCAGTCCTCTGGCTTTCGCAAAGATCGCCGGTCCACCTAGCTGTTGGGCGCCTATCTGTTCACCTGGGCCAGTCAAGTTTTCGGAAGGTCTTATAGTCCTTGCTTGTGCGATAGTTCATACATAGACCATAGTGATGCCGGATTTTTGCAATGTAATACGGCCTATCCTAATGTGTGCTGCGCGTTATACGTTCGTCGATCATCTGAGACGTGCATGGCAAGCTTCCAAGAATGCTGGAATATGGAACATTATTGTAATATGAGGAAAATTGTGGTTTTAATAGACGGTTTGTTGTTGGTGAAAGGCTGTAGGATTGTCTTTTCGTGGGTGTTCAATATTAATAAAAATATACGGCTCCATAAAAAATATTGGTATTACCGAGAAAATCTGTCAATCGCGGATGCTGTCTTGATTATATTTTTTTACCGAAATGGCGAAACTTCACACAAACCACTCCTTTACAGTGCATTGAAAAAATATCCACATCTCATTTTGAGCACCAATGTTGATATTTTGTCTTACTGTGAGTAATTACGCTTTGCAAGTGACAATGCAAAAAAAAATCGGCCAAGTACGAGTCGGACTTAACCCGAAATAAACACGTTTCTTGTATGGGATTCCCCCTTAATTTTTAATTTAATTGTTTTTTTGTTTTAAATTGTTGTTATAGCGGCAACAGAAATACATCATCTGTGAAGTCTTAGTAATAGGGTCCCGTTTTAAACCTATGGGTACGGAACTCTAAAAACTCTTAGAAACCTTCTAATTTGACTTCTTTTATAATTTTTAGCCGGATTGCGTGGGTTTAGCAGCCAATCTTAGGTCTCCCATAATATTTCTAAAATCATTTTAGGAGCGATATTTAAACCAGATATCTCAGAAAACTATCTCACATGCCAAGCCAGTGATGTAACTCAAATCAACGATTAGAAGTAATATTTAGTATGGAACGGTTCCATATAAGGCGGCTAGTTTTATAGCCGTGTGGTAACATGGGATTCTGAATCATTATACTTTGCACACGGGTCAAAGAGTCTGGTGGGTTGCGTCATATTGACCTGATGGCTTCTTTATCATTCTTGAATAATGTGAAACCCACACGTACTTGGACACCTGTACACTGATGGCTAGAGAGACTAAGGAGAGAGAGAGAGGAGAGAAGTGAGGAGCGATGAAGTGAAATTACGAACAACATTCTCTTTAAGTTTGCTGTTGGGGAATCTATGTAACCCTTCCTTATCTAAAGTTAAGTAAGTTTCGTTGAGGTTATTATGTATGAAGTTCAGAAGTGCATTTTAATGGTATTTAGGCCAATTTTTTATTAGTCCGATCTGGGGACACGGTGGTGCCCCCGCCAAGCCGAGCCAAGCGAAGCGCAAGGGCACTGCCTATCTTTTCTCGAAGCTCTTATAACTTGGGTTTGGATTATACCAGATAAACAAAATTCTAGGGATATGTTGTCAATAGTCACATATTCACTAAGATGTTGAGTTTGTGACGTTAGGCCTTGTAGAGTTAGGGCGTGAAGAGTTAGAAGCTTGGCTCTACATGAGATCTGAAAACTTTTAGACAGTGCGTGTCATATGGTCTCGTCTTGGCAACATTTTACATGAAAATGTTTTTGGTGGGTAACTTTTACCTGAGGCATACAAATGACGGTTCGACAAATTTTATCCAGAAAATATGTCAAACAACCATAAGTAAATGATTCTTTAGTTATGATATTATGAATGATTTGACTGTTGACAAATCAGTCCTAATAAGTAATTTAACTTTAATTGTTAACTTTTTGGGCAAACTACGAAGAGCTACACCAGATCCTTGATAGTACTAAATTAATATTGAAATATAGTCACTATTTAATTATGGCTTATGTTTAACTGATCACCTGATTTAGTAAAATATCACAGGCAAAAATAGTAAATGATCACCAGAATATAAAACCGCATTTTAATTTAAAACTATAACCAAAGTTTGTACATCTTGCTATCCTATTAAAGCAAATGACTCCAAACAAATCATAGTTGACCCAAAAATAGTAAATGATCACCAAAATTAAAACCGCAGTTTAATATGAAATTATAACCAAAGTTTATACATCTTGCTACCCTATCAAATAAGCCAAATATTTAGTATCCGGGTAACCTACTAAAAACAATCTCTTTTTTCTATTAATGCAAGTCGTTTCTGGCACTCGCCGGCCGCTGCCGCGGCACCGCTCGCTTCGCTCGCTTGGCTCGTGCGTCACACGTGCGTGGTCACAGTTTTAACCTAACCTAACCTACACATTTTGTTTAAAGAAGAAATTTGCTCGCAAAAATTTGGTGATCATTTACTATATTTGGTCCCCAAACACAATTTGAACTACAGTCGTGAATAAAACAGCTAGAACTATTATTTTTTTAGGCTTAATTTTTTTGGTGTTAAGTATATATTTTTGGTAAAAGAGCTTAGGGTATCGAAGTATTTTCTGGTGGTCATAATATTTATTCCCTTTAATAATTATGTTTATTTTAAGGACAAATCTGTTTTCGTACTTTTGTGGTGAAAAATAATCATTAATCATGTGCGATTCTTGAGCGTCCACGGAAAAAACATTTACCTTGTAATAATGGCATTACAATAGTTATGTCTCTATCATGTAAATACATAATATAAAGCTTCCCACACACAACACTCAAAGAATTAATAACAATTCTAACTAATTCACAGCTGCCGATTCTCCATTAAATACATATTTGAAACAATGTGCTTCCTCTGTAAAACTATTAGTAGTTTATAAGCTGCCATATATGGCGGTGATCGGTCTATGTAAATGAAGCGTGACCTATTAGTTATATATTATGTGGATATTTGATACGAATATTGGTTTGGTTTGAAAATCATATATTTAATTGGCGAACTAATTTGGTATTATTAGTCAAACATTATGTTCTTTCTTGACATAGGAACCGTTGTATTTACAAATATTGGCTCATTCACTATTTATTTTTTAAATTTTTGTTCAATTTTTTAATCTGAATAAAAATAAAAAGTACTTTCTGATTGAATGCTGATGTTTTATGCCATTCTCACAATTGTTTTATGATCTATAAATTCAGTTTTATGGTTTCCATTCTGCTAAAACGTACTTAAAGTTAATTGTTACGAGTGATAACGTGTAAATGTTGATTTTAAAAATAAGACTCACTTTATTAAAATTAACTCCCCCAAAATCCCCATTACCAATGCTGGGTACTTTTTCACATGCTGAATAACATCATCATTTCAGCCGAAAAACTCCCCTTTGGACAAAAGCTGTCCTTTAGCGTCGTCATCTCTCCGCATTCAGACCCGAAATAAAAAACCATTACATATCTAAATACCACAAAATCTTCAACAACCCTAAAGATTCCTTTATCTCACCTCTAAAAGCAATAAACCACACACATTACCCCACAGACAAGCACTAAGGATGAGCGCCATTATTTCGACTACGAGCACAACACGGTTCAAGGGGATATCGATTACATCGTTATACCGATCGCCGGCCGCATCGAGTACGCTAGTGTTGCAACGTTACAATCGATTGCTATTATTCAATATGGCTACTGCATGCTGTTATGGATTTTATTGTAAGTGATTGTAATGATTGGTCAATTTTGTTTCTGTTATTCTGAACTTGTTGGTAATTTACAAAAGTATCAATTACGGTAGTCAAATGTCAAATTAGCTCGCGATTTATGATTAATTTAATTTTGTTTTGTGCTGCTTGGAAACTGGGCTAATTCCAGTTGTAAACGTCCCTTTGTGCCGTTTACCTTGCTCTGTTCTATGTCCTGCTTACTATGTTTGAGGACTGCAAATATTTATATTTAAACCCTCTTCTTCTAATATTTTCTGATTAATTTTCGTTGCAAGATCCAAGACAGTTATTTATTTATTTACCTCCTTACAACTACATATTATTACAGGCTTTAACCTTATGTGACAGTGTAGTTGAATCGTTTCTCAGGGACTAGTCGAGCTTAATTGCTTTTCTGGTAGTCGACACTGTTTTTAATAGTAAGGTGGGGTTTGGCAGGCTTGTCTTTAAAATAAACTAGCCTATAAATCTTTTAATCATTGTTGCCAATTCTTAATTCATATTTGCTATCATTGGTTTCATTTTATCGTCGTCATCATTCAGAGGAATTTTGTGACCAGAGATCGGAATAAGTAGATTATATTTACCTAATGTTCGTGAAATAAGTAACATATATGTAGAGTTGATAATACCTCCTGTAAAATCCCGGAATCATAAATGGAATCATGACAACTAAAACCTGGGATTATAAAAACATGAATTGGACTTTGAGTATAATTACAAATTATTGATTTGAAGAATCAAAAGAAGAAAGAGTTGTGCAAAAACAAAACAGTTTTAGAAGGCACGGAACTCAAAAAACATAATAAGATTCTTCAATATAATAATTTTGTTCAAATGTATTCAAAGCGCAATAATTAATTTGCAATTTCTTATATCCCGGAATACAATCGTCATGTTTATGATTCCGGGATTTTAGAGGAGGTATTATCAACTCTATGTTACTTACTTCCACGAACTTTAGGTAAATATAGTCTACCTATTCCGATCTCTGGTTATGACAGATACTTGTGTTAAAACCTGTTAAACTTTACTATCGCGTATATCAGTAACATTGATCCATAGGTCTTTTAAAAGGGCATACATGAAGAGTGACTAGTAGAAGTAGAGTGAGTAGATAGTAGTGAATACAATACTAACCTGTTTGCATTAGGATCTTTATGAATTGCTACTGACAGATAGGAACCTGATGAAATGATCTCTTGTTACTCTTGCAAGAACAAATTGCTTATTTTTAGTACCTTTATCTATGGCCTTCGTGACGAAGGCCAATAGTAGATTGTAACGTTAGGTTGTAACGACAGGGTTACAGAGATGCCATCTTCCATGAAAATATATTATGTACATGTTATATAGAAGCAAGCATGTTACAGTAACAGCCGCACGGGTTGATCTTCAAGGTTAAGCAACGCTTGCCGAGGTCGGTCTGTGGATGGGTGACCATCTTAAGATACCAAGATTCCTCCGTGCCTCGGAAAGCACGTTAAGCCGTTGGCCCCAGCTGTCATTTGGAGATCTTTGGCAGTCGTTACGGATTGTCAGAAGCCAGAAAATCTGACTCCAGTCTTGTCAAGAAGTACCGAGGAACCCAGTTAATGGGTTGTGGAAGTCTGGTAGGCAGCCGCTCCACGTAAAATACTGGTATTCAGCTGAATCCGGTTTGACTGGAAGCCGAGCCCAATATAGTTGAGAAAAGGCTAGGCAGATGATAATGTTCTAAAGAAGCCTTCTTCATCTTGTGTTTCTCTACCGTAAAGATTAGTTCAGCAGTAGTTCAGCATTATTTCAGCGTAAAGGTTCGTATCTCATGCAATAAAAAATGCCACATAGTTGTTAATCTTCCATTAGTTACTAATTAAATTGTCTCTACAGAGAACCATCAAATCTAACAAGTAAAGGCAAATTTCTTTTAACTTAAATCTTAGTTCAGCCAGGAGTCATTATTACCTATGTTATGACAACCCACTGACACAAAAAACCAAAATACTCTTCAAATCCGGATCCATTAAAAAGATCACCAAATATGATCTGATTATTTTCAGACCAATTTAGACTAGTTTTAAACACCGTTTATTGGCCACAATCAAACAACCGAGACTTAAAGTTCAGTGGGTATGCTAATTAGTTGGCTGGCTCATTAGTCTGGCCTCAGCTTGGACCCTGCTCCGAAATATGACAACCCAGATACCAGGAGTTGTTGGTATTTTTAATTGTGTACTACTATTGGGTAATGGTAAATGAGAACATATATTGGGATGGTGTACTTAATGGCTATTTGCATAACGTAACGACAGATTTATGATTTTGTTGAAACAGTTATTTATTAGAATAAGAACCATTAATTTTTCTGACGACATACTAGGCGACATACTTGAAAAGAAATTGATTAATGAATTACATACTTACGCCAACTAAGATGTGGAACAAACATATTTGATGTTCCACACCTCTAAAGTATGTTGATCATTCAGCGTTTTGGCTATCGCGATTTGGATATACTTTTGGTGTAATTTGGAAAGCCAAATTGTGCAATAATAAAAAAATAATTGGCAAAATGCCTTTTCAAGTTTTTTTTTGTTTTTTAAGTCGACTCGTTATCATTTACGGAAGTTTATAAAAAGTGATGGCGGGAAACAATGCCTGCATTCAGGATTTCTTTTCCAACTTTTTGTTTTGAAAAACTTACACCAACGTGACATGTAAGGAAATAGCGAACAGTAACACGTAATAACGGACGATGGTTCTGATTTTTTTATAGTATCAAGTTTGTTATCATCCCTACAGTCGGCTGTGGACCACAATTACTGTTGGACTACATCATCTTCTAGATCCTCCTACTTCAGCCGTTTGCTAATTTCTGAGCGTCGAGAAGATTCTCCCTTCATTTATAACAACCTTTCTTATAGTATTTTATTTTATGATGGGAAATCATCAAATTACTTCTTCGGCTCTGGGTGGAAAAGAAGGGCGTATCAGACTGTTACTAACTAAAACCCATCCGTGTTCCTCCTAAAGCCCTTTGCGTTTCAGGGCCGAGGTGGCTCTTTCGAACAAAACCAGGCAGGACCTATAGGTCGGAGTACTTCGTGTACAAAGGTTGCGTCAGTTTGTCAAACTATCACATGTAACTACGCCCCCTGGGGCTGCTACAGTTCAGCTTCTAGAAAATTAACGAGGATATATCCCTAGTTACTTTACCTCTTAATTCTGCCCTTTCTGCTAGGATAGGTGCACATTCTTGAGATATTTCATCCAATACCATCATCAGCCGAATGACGTCCACTGCTGGACATAGGCCTCCCCCAAAGGGGGATTTGCCATAATCGCCACGCTTGGCAGACGGGTTGGCAATCGCAGTGTAGCTGTTGCAATGCACAGAGAATGCTGCTACCCTGTGATATTGGTCTCATAAAAAGTACCCACTTATAAAAGTTGTATGCATACAAGTCTACAATTTATCTGTTTTGTTGTCATAGTTAAATTGGAAACTTGGCCCCTCATTGGTCTTTGTTGGTATGAGCTCATATCTGAAGAGACTAATGAGAGCCTTGTTTTCAGGTTCACACGAAAACGGATTAATTGAAGACTTGTGCTCTGATTGCTCGCCATTTTATGTCACTCCACAATTTCTCGGAATGACTTCGAGAAATTATAGACTAGTAGAGTAGAGTAGGGACTCCATTTTACGCACTTAGACTCCCATTCGGTCCGTTGTGCGTAGGTGTCCTGGCTACGTTAGCCAGCCTAGCTCCGCCCAGAAGCGCAGAAGTTTCCTTGGAGCTTCACAGGCTTCGCGGAGCGACCTCACCGTTCCGAGGATGACATGGGCGGCTGTTTCTTCGGCATCAAAGCAGCCTCTGCAGAGTGGGCTGTCTGTGGCGCCTATGTTAAAAAGAAAAAAAAATATAGACTAACAAATTTGATGCGTAAAAAAGTATTCCAAATGTTCAGTTGACAATTTATCGAGAGTTTAAAATCTTTCAAGTTATTTTATAATCTTACGGAGTTTGCCATTTGCCGGTGACACATATAAACCATAGTATTAATAGTTCCATGTCATGTCATCAACCTCTCAAATAGCTCCTCCCCAACATATCGCACCTATGTATTTCCTATTGCAGCAACATCTTCAATTACCATATAATGGTGTTCACAAGTTGTCCAACGACTTACAAGTTCCATTTGAATATCGTAATCCTTAAGTATTGCTACAACTTACATAATATCTGATTACCATTTACGGGTTAAACGATTTCGTTTATCTATTTATTAATCATGTTATTATTTGATCATAAATGTTCACTTTTAATATGATTGTGGACCTTCTAATGGACCGGTATGCAATGATCAGAAATTGCAGAATTACACGGTTGGTATTTGGTATTAGGATCATCATATGAATGGTTATAACTTAAATTGGATGTAACTTGTTATTTAATTAGTCAAAAAATGAGCCTTTTACCTTAGTATTTCGGGTATTTTCTGACCAATTATGCTTTTTAATTTGTAAATTTTGGTCCTGTTCTAAATGGTGACCTCTTCAACGGATTGCAATTCACAGGTCTTCTCCAAATGAATATTGTTGAGGACGTGGAAAGAGGAACATTGATATTGATTATCGGTCGGCCTCGGCGTTGTCAGCCATGTTCACTATGTTTAGGAGTCCACTGACTTGACCTGCCCAACCTCATTTGAGCATGGAAGCCAATAACATATCAATATTAAATTAATAAAATTTATTCCAAAATGGAGCAGAGCATTCACAAGTTGATCACTGGTTGATTTATGTATTAACTTTATAGATATACTGTTTCTTTTTTGTGTTTTTATTTTTCTGTTAACTCACACACTGTTTAATAAATGGTTTGGAACCATTAATTAAACAGTGTGTGAGTTAAATATGTAAATATGTGAGTACCATTTACCTAAATTTATTTAGAAAATGATTAAGTTTACCTCTGCTAGTAATACTTTGTTCCTATAAGTAGCGTACTCTAGGTGCATTGTCCTCACATAATATTAAACTAATTTTTGTATACCGAATTTGGTAAAACCATTATTTGAAAAGAGTAACTATGGAGTTTCTTGTCCGTTATTCTCCATAAGAACCTACCTTTCCGAATAGACAGTAGAGTCACTTTATTATGTAATATTATTATTTTACTGAACTGTAAATGATGACGTTCAGAAGTGTCGTTTAATGGCTTGATTGAAATAAACACTGACTTTTTTGATTGCATTTGCGTTTTCAGCTGCTCGACAAGCATTACCTCTAGAAATATTTCTTCTCCTCATAGTCACGTATGTTTAATTAGCACATAATGGTTATTCTCACAAATCGTCGTATCAATCATAGGTGTATGTTCATTCTCAATGTCGACCGGTACGGGTCTGTAATCGACATTTCAATCTTTGTGACAGATGATTTGCATATTCACTAAGCCTCTCTATACTTGAGGAGATTGCACATTTGTCTTGGCTGACGCTTAGAATTTCACGTGTGAAAATACTGTACTTACATTGGTAATAGTGGGGCTATTATTTCGTTTAACATGGTGTAATTGAAATAACTAAAAACTTCTTAAGAGGTCATTGTACTCATCATTATGAACAACTTTTACTATGGGACCAACCCTGACTGAATGAATGTTGGTTGTTTAGATTATTATGGCTGACGAAAAGTTGATAAACAAAATCCAAGTTCACAACATTTAGTCACTACCTTCGCGAGTATCTTGTTACATCTTTGTGACATAGTCTCGTTACTAGAAATATCATTAAAAGCTGAATAACATTATATTATTTTCTATATTACAGTAAAAGTTTCCGCTTTCATTAATCTATCAGTTGCATTGCAGATAATGACTTCAGGCCGTACTCATGGTGGTTCCAACGTCCCATTTATTTTTTCACGCGTCAGTGATACCTTGTTACTTATGCCTTTGATTAGCTTAGATTAATATTAATTAAGTAGTTGTATTGGTAGTTACGACTCAACGGGGCTGACATGTTCCTGGAATAAAAGCCCCTAAAATACAAGATATAAAAAAAAACAAGTTTCCAACGTATGTGTTAATAACGACATCATTATCATTCTAACCTATAATACTTCCTGCCAGGGTTACGGAATTTGTTCGAAAGAGTCACCGCGGCCCTGGAACGCAAAGGGCTTTAGAAGGAACACGGATGGGTTTTAGTCAGTAAGAGTCTGACACGCCCTTCCGCTCCATCCAGAGCGGAAGAAGTCATTTGATGATTTCCCATCCCTAAAAAAAAAAACCTATAATACTTAATACCTTTACTTAGCTTGTATTCCATCACTTACTAACCCATCTTTCTAAACTACAAACGCAGCGTTATTTTCATCAAGTGTAAAATCTTCTAACCACTGCTGTACCCTTTCATTTGGCCTGCACTGTATGTAAATAGATGCGGTTGCATGTTCTACAAGTTTATATATTCATAGCTTTGTTTGTTAGCAACGCAAGGTTAAGTTACTTCTTTGTTCGATATTGGGTTAAACTGAGATTACGCTTATTATCTTAAACACACGTTATGTTTCGCTCGATTTGAAATTGAACTCTTTTACGCAATTGTATAAGTTAATGTGTGTTACAGATATTATGTGTATCTAGATTAGCCTTGATTTTGCGTTTTACTAATGGTTTACTAAAGTGTAGTTAGATTTTGAAAATTTTTCAAGTTTCAGCCGGTCTATTCCGTAAACATCTCTCCGTGAAAGCTTTGGTGACGTGAGCTTGAAGTAATTCTACTTTGATTGGACGGATTGACAGTGAGCTGTCAATCCTTCATGTTCACTTCACCTGAGATTTCACTGTGAGATTTTACAGAATAAAACTACTCTGGAAGTCTAAATAGTGAGTAACCAAAATGTGATCAATATGAGAAAGAGATAAAGCCGTTGGTCCCGACTGTCATTTGTAGATCTTTGGCGTCGTTACGGATAGTCAGAAGCCAGAAAATCTGACACCAGACCGTGTGTTACCCAGTTAATGGGTTGTGTAGGCAGCCGCTCCTCGTAAAATACTGGTATTCAGTTGAAACCAGTTTGACTGGAAGCCGACCACAATATTGTTGGGAAAGGGCTAGGTAAATGATGATGGTTGCTAGTGTTATGCATCCTGAATCGGTTATAACCCGACTGCCATGAAGGGTTATTTTATCAAGTGTGTTTAACGAATCTATGAAGAAGGTCAAAACTCTGACATTCATCTTTTTACACCTATTATGTTAACTGTTGTATAAGTTATACAACTTGTTTAACACCCCTGAGAGGCGACACTGGCCCAGCCTCACTTAGTATTGTTAGACCAGGTCGAGGTGAGGTCGCCAATGTTTTGTTCGGACTCTTATCTGTCTGATAAAAAGATTACTTCGTATTGTTTTTGTAGTGTGTTGGGTAACTTACGCACTGTTATTGAAGATTTCGATCGCTGCTGAGAGGATTTCGGTTTTGGGGTGAACGGGCCATTCTCTTTCGTGCATTGTCAAGGTATTGTGAGAGTTGAGAAACCAAAAAGAGGTGACAAATTCATTATGTGAGGTTAATACGCAATTTTATTTAGCAAATCCGAAAGTAATGCTCTCAAGTGTTGATTTTTTAAATCTCTGATAACTTTTATGAAGACCATAAATGTGTCAGTTGGATCTTAATATAAATTATATAAAATAATAAATATTTTTTCGCTTTTGTTTTGTACAAAATCTGTCAAACTAAGATGAGATTATTATAGATGAGATATTTTACTATAGAAATATTTTATCCTCAGAAGAAAGTTATCCCATTACTTATTGGAAAATTTTACCCATATATCAGTTACTTAAAAAAAACACAAATGTTGCGGTGTCATCTAAAAGAGAAAAAATAACGGTAAATAGTTATGTATTTAAATAAATAAGGCGTTATTGCTGGTTCCACAAAGTTTTGAAAAGATTTTTCTACATTATAACTCATGATCCAATTTATTACAAAAAACAATGATATGTATTGAGGACGTACGAAAAGCAAATCTTTAGTTCTCAGGAGACTATACAGACGAATATCTACCCATTGAAAATGAAATCTACTTCAGAAAATATGATGATAGAAAAGAAACTTAGAAACGTCATGCTCCATGTTAGTTAACACCTTCATAATCCTAACTATGATGTACAACAATTCCTCAGCTCCTACCTTCGGCAACACTCACACAATGGACAGCACAGCTTTATCCTCTCATCAGTTCCCATACAACAACGGAGTCATTAAGTCCAGTCCACCATTGTGAGGGTATGGAAACTGATGCCTGATACCGAATATATTGTGTGTGAGAAATATTTTACACGACCGACTGGACATAGGCAAGTCCCAAGGACTGTTTTAGTGATAGTATTTGCCAAGTGTGTAATGAACAAATGGAAAATTAAGACATACTAAAAGGAAATATTTGGATGATAGTATATTTTGCCATGTGTCTAAGAATGAGGCAAATTAAGAAACACTAAAAGGAAAGATTTGGATGATGAATGATGATGGGAATCTTATGCACCGCGTACACTCACTCACTCACTCAGCTAAATGCATGTGCGTTTTATATGTGTAAAAAATGGCGATGCTTATTCATGACGACGATAGGTACTTTCGAGACGATGAAGAAAGTTTTACAATTTAAGGATTTTTCTATACAGGACGGTTTTACATGATTTTTTTCCATCGGAGTAGACAGGAACTATATAAAGTCACCTGCTTTGGTCTTTATATACTACGGCGATTTTTTGGGCCAAAATAGAACACTTAATTTTGTTCACAACAGCAAGAGCATTGAAAATTAAAGAAATCATTTAAAATAATTGGTAATTGTTGGTTGGCTATAATTGAGCGTGCATTATAGGATAAGGTTAAGTGTACCACAGTATTTCTATAAGTTGTTAATTATGTTGTAACACTCGTTGGTGATCCTTAAATTAATTAAATAAATAAATAAGTGTCTTGGTGATTACAAATGATGGACGAAGGAGATCTGCCCCCCTTACAAAATTTTGGTCCAGGGAGGTTTCAATCTAGCAGTAGATGCCAATTGCTTGTCTCATATGAATCTAAAACACCTGTAATTTCACATCACAGCGTCAAATTAACTATGTATTACCATTCGCCGGTTAACTGTTACCAAACCTTAACCGAAAGGTCGAAGTAACTGCTTTAGTATATAATTTAACACTTCGGTACATAATAGCCGTTCTGCACAAGTATATACAATGAACAGGCAGTCATTCGTATACTGTAATTTGTTTATTATATTTTAGTGCAACTGCTACTTATCTATTTTTGCTACTATGTAATTTTTGTTTGCTGCTTTCAATTTTGAAGGCGATTCTCTTTTGATTTTAGTTACATAATGTGTTTGATGAAACACGTGGGATAGTAACAATGATTTTGATTTATATAAAACATAATATATTAAAACTGAAAATAATAATTATGTAATAGCGCGTCTACAAAAGGGAGATCTTTCGTTTCCGCGCTTTAATAATAATTATTATAAGTTTTTTTGGAAAAAAGGAAGAAAATTTATTTATTTTTTCTCCCTATTTTTCATTAATGCTTGAATAATATTATAATGGTTGTTTTTAATACTTCAGTAGTGTATTTTAAAATAACTCGACCTCACTGACAATCCTGTCGAAACCATGGCACATGTGATTTCTCTATTAGCAGCTAACACGGCAAAACATCGGAAATGTAACAAAATGGCGATCGCGTGACCAAACTGCTCACTTCCGTAGATCACAATAGTGTGGGAATAATAATGCAATAATAAATTATAATTATGATTATTATTGCCCGTGTTTGTTGTGACGTTGACAATGTGACAGTGATACCTCTGTGATGGATAGCTGTTATGATTTTAATTATTGAGCAAAAGTGGAAGTTATTATTTTAATTTGATTTGTGTTGTTGAAATAAGCAAGATATAAAATGTATGTGCCTTCCTCATATTGTTTTAGTGAAAGCTTAGAGCGATTTAAAACTTACTCACTGACTTAAGATTAACAAAAAAAACTTTTTCCAATTGGAATAGTGTTAAACGCTCATCATCTTTTTTCATAATTCAATCAATCTATCATCAATCAATTATAATTTAAATAAGTTATTTACATTCCAATGATGAATACGAATTATAATTATATAATATGAATTGAATGATTTGATAATTTTCTTTATTATTGCTTTTAATAATTATTCTTTGTATGTATAAATTCTAATTTCAATTAGATATAAATATGTTATGTGAGCCGTTTTTTAGTAAGATTATAATTCCATGTGCGGTATAAAACATAAATAAACATAACTTTAAAGAAAGCCACACGGACGCGAACCATATACATATATGTATATGTAGGTGAACCATAAACCAAATGAAACTGATTGAAACCACGAGAAAATACAAAAGGCAATAAAATTTACTTTAGCCTTAATATCTCCTTGTCAACAATACTTTTAATAACCACAATACCGTATAATTTGCTGCAACAACAAAGGGAGCCGACGTCGTGCTAAAATTGCAACAACCTTGGCATGGCGTGACAATTTTCATGATCATCATTTATATGAACACCGGATAACGTTAGTACGCTTGGAAATTAATGGGCAGGTAAAGTTGCTAGCTTTGTTTATAACTTAGGCCGCATTCATACGGGAACCGTCATTGACTGTATGTCAAAAAAAAAAAAACGTCATGTGGATGCACGTTCACATTGCATACGGAATCGTATTTTTTCACGATTCGTTAGAATATCTGAATTGATGTTCACATTCATTTGGTGTTTCAGAGATCAGTTTTGAATGAACTACCTACTTAACCTATGCGTGTCCAGGCGGCGGGGGCGTCATTTTTTGACGAACGTGATATATAAGACGTGTCCGTCTTTTTTCACGATTCGTGATGCATTTGAACATGGACATTCAAAAAGCATTGCCTGCGTCAAAAAAAAGAAACGCATCATGAAAAAAGACGATTCGTCAAAAAACACGAATTTATTTATTTATTTAATTAAGGTTCACCAACAGTTGTTACAGATATTACATAGATAGGAACATATAAGTAATTGTGTCTTAAATCTAACTGCACAACCAAATACAGGTAAACACCACATGCAAAATGCTCTTTCTAAATATAAATTTTAGTTTAAAGATTTAATGTACTTAAATTCTAGATAATTATACTAAATATTAATACTAATTACGTCTGACAAACGTCGATATTGAGTCTGCGTGGACGTCAACCAGGTCGCTGCCTGCGTTTATGAGTTTGCACATGCGGGGTATAGGCGAATTAGCACCAAACACTGTACGGCGAAGAGGGGGAGCTAAGGGTGTTATAGGTTTGCGAGGTGGTCTACGGGGTACTCTGAAATTGAATTTACACACCAATTGTGGGCAGTCAATGGTGTTATTGAACAGTTTATATGCGAATCTCAAATCCAAGAGCTCCCTTCGAACTTCGTGTGTCGTTCTTGTATGGATGAGCCCTTCTTGTTATAATAAGCTGGACTGTTGTTATGTGTTGTTGCAGTTCAAAGTAATATGAGGATCTACGTCATAGAAGATTGTTATTGTGAATATTGTGTCTTATAAAAGAACTTATCATGGTTTGACTTGTTCTGAGTTTGTATGAAACGAAATTTTTATTTATTCAGTAAATAGGATATATTATCATCCATATATAAAACTTTTCCGTTACTGACTGACTGACTGACAGACAACACAAAGTTGAAAGTTTTAGTTCTAGAAAGCTGTAATTTGATTTGAAATTCATACGGGAACGGGAAAAAACGGGATATGCGCGTACGAAGTCACGGGCAAAAGCTAGTTATGCATCATGATATTATTTATGTTTTAAGCTTAATAGAGTCAACATTTCCTATCTGACTATCTCTAAGAAGAGATGGAAAAAATAACTCAAGGATCAAAGTCCCTTTGATAGTCCAGACACTCAGCACAATACCAATTTGTCCAGAAAAAATAAACATTTAAGAGGAAGCATAATAATTGAGTCAGGAACATCTACAGGCACATGCCTAAAGGCAGTTTTTAAGGGTCCAATTTATATTAACTAACCTTCTGTAACAACTAAATATCCATTAAAAATTAAAATTGATTTCATATTAGAACTTTTGTGTTTAAAGTACATGGTGCATCAATTGAAGTTCAATGGCGTTCTATTATTTAATAATGAACATTTGTTTGCACTTTTGAGCGATTCTAGTTAATTGTGAGCCTATAATTGTTTGAAATGGTGATTGATGAAATATATTTGTGGTGCTTAGTGCAAGTACAAGTATATACAAACAAAGCAGATTTTGAACAATATTCGTAATTATAAAATGTCATGGGAATAAAGCCGATTTTAGTTTTGCACATTATATTGTTGTCTTAGACATCCTCTGCTGCTTCGACTCCATTCTTCAACGTTCATACAAACATTAGGGAATGTTTCTATGTTCTCGATGAACTCAACGGATTAATAAAGCGATTCGATGACCATGTCTTGGTACTAATTTCGTCGATTCAGTCTGTATATTATGGAGATGTCAGAACGAACTCAGATAAAAGAGATGTAAACTGTAATCTCGTAAGTGATTTAAATGGATGGATGGATTCATTTAAATCACTTACGAGATTATAACTTAAACTTAAAAGATTACCAATTGTGTTCAAGTTTATTGCTTGTATTTTGCCAATGTTCATGAACTGCCGGAATGAATCGATGCGAGATTTATATCTTTGCGTATTGGACGTCGCCGCGGGGTACGATACGTTTCGGCAAAGACAAACGATCCGTATCATAATAGGGACGTGTGATGGATTTAATTACTCTCTTAATTGGTTCTAAATGATTTATTGAACAGAAATACCGACTGTCAATACAGCTCAAATTACTTCATAAAATATTTTTTATGCAATTTAACCAACTAGTTTTGGTTTTACAAATGATAACACAAGGATGTTAGTACGTAATTGATTGTGACATTCGTGAGAAAAAAAGTTGAATAAATTAATTTTTGGGCGTGTCTTTACAGCGGACATGCGGTAACTAATAATGACAGCAAATTTGTAAATTGTTAAAGAGAAAGCATTTCAATTAATTACTGTCAATATTAATTTGTCATTGCGAATTGAAAGTTAATGGAATATTATTTCACACACTCGACATGTCATTACACAAGACGAAAAAATGTCTTTCATGAGAGAATTTTGATGATTTGAATTTAATTGATTTTTATTGCTTCAAAAGCAACTACTTCAGCATTTTCAACAGAGTGTGCATGAAAAATAAAAAATGTTATTTAATTACTAGCAGTTCAAAGTAATATGCAGATCTACGTCAAAAAAGATTGATTACGTAAGAATTGTGTCGTATACAAACAGGACTAATCATAATCTGACTTGCTTTGAGTTTGAATGAAATATTTTGTTTTATTTATTTTGTAAATAGTTTATCAAAACCACTTTTACATGTCATATTATTTTTTTAAGCTAGATGACTTGACATTTCTTATCTGATTACCCTAAGAAGAAATGACCAAACTAATTCAGGGATCAAGGCCTCTTCCGAAGTCGAGATATTTAATCAGCTTATCTACAAATACATAATAATATACTTATAATTTAAATTAAATTAATAAGTATTATATATTATTTAGCAATTTTCTTCTTCATTGTCACTATCCATTTTATTGCTACTCACCGCAAGGGCACTAACAGTTATTAAATCTATTATTTATTATAACTCGTGTGAAAACATTTAAACTCGACCTTAATCCAATGTTCTCATGTTTGTAGATCATGTTACGATAAGCCATTACTAATGCCTTGTTTGAAATCAATTTATGCTAAGTTAATAGATCAATTCCTTAGTGATTTTGACATAGAAATGCTGCTCTACATTGAGGGACTTCTAAGTAGTTCCGTGGTACTTAGATATGTAGCTTCAGGCGATGAAGTTAGTTTTCGGTGATGTTTATTAGGTTCTAATCACCTTGTGTAGAAGGTTGAACAAGTGCCTGACTGACTTTATGGATCAATCTCAGCGTATAAATGTTTAATAATAATAATAGCCTTTATTAACAATCTTAATCTTACAGAGTTTTAAATATTCTAACTACTTAAATAAATTTTATTATAACTAAACAATATATATATATATATATATATATTTTTTTTTTTTTTTTTTTTTTTTTTATATACTTAATTATCTATGATGACACCGGTATTAAGATTGTCTTGCGTTTCCGCAAAGGCCTCCCCAAGGGCTTGCCAACCTTTTCTATTATGGGTCTCCCTCTCCCAAGTATGTCCGGCAACTCTCCGTATTTCGTCCTCCCATCGAAGGTATTGTCTCCCGCGCTTCCTTTTATTTTCTCGAGGGCACCACTCGGTTACGTCTTTAGCCCATTTATTTTTATTGCTTCTCATCATGTGCCCTGCCCATTTCCATTTTAATTTTCTGATGCAGTATGTTACATCTGTAATCTTTGTTCGGTTTCGTAGTGTCCTTAATTTTGTTTTGTCCCTGAGCTTGACATTCAGCATGCTTCGCTCCATACTGTGTTGGCAGACCTCAAGTTTGCGTGTATTTTGTTTGGTTAGGCTCCAAGTTTGACATCCGTATGTCATGACTGGCAGGATACATGTGTCGAATATTTTCTTTTTGGATTTGAGTGGAATTTGGGAGTTTTTCATAATTTCTTTGAGGGACCAGTATCTTTTCCATGCTAGTTGAGTTCTGTTGTTTATTTCTTTAGTTGTAAGGTCATCTGGAGAAATTATCTGACCATATCCATATATCATATCCATACCATTAACCTTTTGCGTGTCTTAACAGATTTTTATCGTCCAATCCTGACCAAGCCCTTATGTGTAACTGTCCGACTTAAGACATTTGGAGCATTTTTTCTTATGTCGAACTGTGTAACTTAAGACACGCAAAAGGTTAAACAACTTATCCAGAAATGCAAGGAATATCATATAACATATTATTTAGCTTTCGTTGACTACAACAAAGCGTTCGACTCTCTAAAACATAAATGTTTAAAGCATGATAAATAATATTTATTTTGTAAATAATTGAAAATGAATACCTGTATACGTCAATGTGATGACGCCGGCGTTTTCTAGATGACTTTTCTGAGAAGAAACACCGAAACAAACTCAGATGTCAAAGTCTAGTTAAACGTCCATGCAATCAGTACTGGTTAAATCATTATGAAAACCATATAGATTAATGACTGTGGTGATTTTTTAAGGAAAGGGCACATTTTTCGGGATCTGTCTCGACAGTAAACGTGTTGACAATAATAACAGTATTATCTTTGTAGTTGTATTGCTAAACTCAGGTTCAATTGTCAATGTTTGGAGCAAAAAAGTCGATCGAGTCTTTAATTTCATGAAGATGTCCTTTACTGACGTCGTTATCTTGATCATCATTAGCCAAGTTAGGCCTGACAATAGAGGCAGCTTCCAACCCGATGCGTCAATTATTATCATCGTCATTATCAGATAAAACCTCAAATCCTGCATTTCCGATACCTCCCACACATAATATTGCACATAAGTCATAATCATTATCCGTCAGTCCCCAATTATCAATGGTCATTTTGATTTATAAATGACTTACGCCTTGAACGTAACTACGATCTAATGCGCATGTCATTTAAGTGTTAACATAATTATGTTAAACATAATGAGGAGGTAGAATGAGGAAATGGAGATTGTTATTGGAATATGAATCTCCTGGCTGATCTTAAAGAGTAAAGATTTACGAGTACCTATCTGAATGTGAAGCTAGGTGGAGACGGAGAGGACACTAAACATTTGTATAGGATAATGAGAGGAGTGATGTGGCAGAAAAGGCTATCAGCGATGGTGTGACGTTTGACAAGCGAAAAGAAGGCGTTGCGCCGATCCCAAGCAAAATGTATCAAAAATAAAATGATAATAATGCTCTGGATCTTTAGTTTAATTTCATCATCATGATCATATCAGCCGAGAGACGTCCATCCCTGGACATAGGCCTGGCCAGAGGGGGGGGGGGGGGGGTTGCCGTAATCGCTACGCTTGGCATGCGGGTTGTCGATCGCAGTGTAGCTGTCGCAATGCACAAAACCACAGAGAATGCTGCTGCCCATACTCTGGTGCGAGTTTAATTTGCAAAGCTTAAAATATTCATCAATTCGAGAACCAAGAACTGTTTGAACTTTATCTTATAAGTGGAAACGGACTCATTATAAGTACAAATCAGAAAGGGCGGGATACAGACGTTTTATTTCCTGCAATTGACTTTTCGAACTAGGATGAGAACGAAGCCAAAATGCCGCCGATAAACGGAAGGCTTTATGAGAAATTGACTGCCTGAAATGGACGCTATAGTTACCATCAGTGTTTTGTTTATAAACTGGCGCATTTTAATGCCAAATTTGATTTCAATTATTATTAAATTTTCGTGCTTTGGTTGCGTTTACAACTCTGCCTAATCGGCCGTCATAGCATTTGTGGTCCATGTAGAAGTTTATTATAAACTAAGTTCAATAAATTCATAAGCCTTGAACTGAAAGATTGAGACTTATTTAAATAACGATTTATCAGCGAATCGAAGACGAGACTGATATATTGATTGAAATATATGAACTGTGAGATCAAGATAACAGTTATAAAACATAAATAGTAAATGATTTAAGGTTTAAAGCATCTGCTTTGAGCTTTGTTTAAAATATCAAGACGACTGAAGAAGATGAGATTTTGAAAGATAAGATTATAGTACATGATACGTACGAAGAACTTGCTTTTGTGAAACTCATCAACTTTAAGCTATATTTAATGTTTATGTTTCATACAGGTTAAAAGATTGAACCAAAACTATTATAGCCATAAAAGCATTAACTGATCGAAACGTGACATTTAAAAGGACACCTCTTATTGTTTAGCATTAAGTTTTATCTCCTCCAAAATCTGAAATTAAATAATTATTATACGTGCAATATCAATATTAGTAATCATTAATTATTGTGGAGGCGTGCCTGGCCTGGGAGCTAAATGTCACGTCCTACCAGCACTGTTGGTAATATCTGATAAATAGATTGTGTGTAAAGGCGTGTTGAGGGCAAAGGTAACAATGTGTACCTACTCTAGGTTCTAGTTTCTATTCTGTTTTATTTATTAGGTACACTTTGTGTGATGTCACTTTGTGAAATGGAGTGGCTTTAGTTTTGGCTGCCATTTGTAGATCTTGTTTATGAAGACCGAACGTCGAACAACCAACCTCACCAATTGGTATTGAGTTAACCAGCAACTAGGTTGTGGAGGTTACATACATAAATGTCGCTCCTGTATAGCTGTTTCGGGTTCGACTAGAAGCCGACCATACCATAGTTGAAAAACAACTAGGCAATCTTGTATAATCCTTCTTGTGAAGTCACTAAGAAGATTATCCAAGTAACCAAGTGGTAATTAATGTAAATGTTCCTCAACAAGCAGACTCTCATAACCAAATATTATAAGCATTACTTCACAGTTACAACATCACTATTTAGTGAATGTTCTATGCGACAACTTTCCACAGGAAAGTGCGTCGTTGCTCACTCATTCATTTGAGACGGCTCTTGAGTATCGTGTTATGACTCCTTGGGTATTATTAGCTAATGTTAGAAACTTTCTCTGCCTGCTATGTTTTGTGTATTTATGATAATTTCTCTTGTTTCAGGTAATGTGTCGGGTGTTGCAGTCTACATCGGCATAACCGGCTCATAGAATTTTATTGCCGTCGCAACAATGGTTGATGGATTTTTCTAAAATCACCAGGTTTCATAGAACAAATATTGTTAGGATTTTTTATTATTGGAAATTTTATAGTTTATTATTATTGGCTGCATCATTTTGTACTTATCGCTTGATTTGACTCCTTCAAGAACTATTTTATTAAGTTACAACAAGTATTATGCCTGCTTTGATTTAAGGAAGGTAAATTTATCATTTCTTCGGTTCGAAGTTCGACTCCTAACTCTAAAGAGACCTTGAATCCTTGCAGTTTCGATTGTATGTCATCACTTTAACGCGAGGTTTTCAATTAATTCTTGCTCAAATATTTATTATAGCTATCTATAAAATGCCTACTGAAGTAACCTCTTACACAATAATAATATAAATTCCATTGGAAACGATATCTGTAGGCGGCCGACCAACAGGTGAACGAAATACCGATAAGGCACGAATCCAAGTAGCGATTGTGTCGAAGCAATTTAATTGTTTAGCTCCTAACTTATTTGTTACATTAACTTAATTTATGTGGTAAACGATATGGGACTTATCTGCGATGAAATTGTAGGAAACTGCTTGGAATTACGATTGGGGTTAACGGTCACAGGTTGATAATGTTGTGCCTGTTACGTGACTATTTTATCGTCCGTAGAGAGTGTACTTAATGCCTAGTTACCCTTTCACGCAGCGGACTTTCACGTCTCAAGTAGACTGATAAATTACTGACCATGTTACTCTTGCTTTGAATAAATTATAAAATCTTGCTAGTTACTTGCGAAAGCTGAAGATATATAGTTTACCGATTAGATGTAGAACAAAATAGCACCCGATATATCCGTAATTCCGAATCAGTGACTGGTGCTTTCATGCTATCAAATTCAGTGTTTCAGAAGATGAAGATTGCAAAACTGTCTTAGCTATCTAAAGATTGTGAGTTTTGAAGATCTGTGGGCTTCTTATATTGTTTGCATTTAACCTTTTTTCAAATGACTCGCTCTGGGTGGAACGGAAGAGAGTGTCGAACTCTTACTGACTAAAACAAACCCGTGTTCCAAATGCCCTTTGCGTTCCAGGGCCGCGGTAACTCTTTCGAAAAAACTCCGCAACCCTGGTCCTTATCGAGCCATCGCTCCGCCGTTCGCAGGCCCGCGCCTGCGGTGGCCGGGAATCGCCCTGCGACACCCGATGCGTCTTCTTCTGCTGCAGCGGCTGGGGCGTGAGGTTTGCCTCTCCCTCACGCATGCCGCCTCTTATCTGTTGTCCTGTGTATAATTTACTTGGGTACGTCCTCTACAAAGTGTTTATTAAATGACATCACAATCAAAGTATTCTCATATCTGTAATCTGAAATCATGATCCTAACAAACAATTTTGTCATAGCTCAAACTGTTACTTCGAATTCCTTCACCTGTATTTATGGCAGGTCGTGCTCATTGGGTCGTTCACTATCTGTAAATATCTATTAGTTGAGGTCACTGCAATAATGCATGCGGGCTAGTATCAGATTTACGTGGACAATGTTGAACGTGCCAATAAGATGTAAGTTTTACCTATAAGTAGTACGGACCTATGACCTCAAAAGATTTGAGTTATGTATTAACTCTAAAGTAGAGCTGTTAAGGCTTTTGGCTACGGTAAAAGATATAAGAATGACACAACGTATGGTCCTCACCACTAGACGATCACGTCCAAGAAAAAAAAAATATTCTCTCTTATATCTGTTCTACTTTGGAGTTTCGCTTCTGTCGTTGTATTCCAATCTTTTTGTATTGAAGGCTTCTATAATCTTCTTATTTGTCAGCTTTAACTTGCTCAGGTACTTATCTGTCGGGTCAATGGCGCGTTGTGTTTCACGCGCGCCTCAAAGAGATGTCAGCATAGAAGACGGGGCCCTCTAGGGCCAGAGTCTGCCAGGGTTGTGGAATTTGTTCGAAAGAGTCACCGTGGCCCTGGAACGCAAAGGGTAAGGGAACACTGATGGGTTTTAGTCAGTAAGAGTCAGACACGCCCTTCCGCTCCACCCAGACCGGAAGAAGTCATTTAACGATTTCTCCTATATCTGTGGATTTAATCTAAAAACCTCGTCATGCCCTTATCCTAATATGCAATTCGACCATTACTGACTGAGTGACTGACAGACAACGCACAGCCGAACTACTGGACGTAGAAAGCTGAAATTTGGCATGCAGGTTCCTTGGGAAGTGTAGGGGAGCATTAAGAGAGTATTTTCCGAAATTTGGGATATACTTATACAAAGTCGCGGGGAAAAATGAAAATATATTAATGTCAAAATATTAATGAAATTTAGAATATGTCAAGTCTATGTAAAATATTAATCAAATTTCAAAATAACAATACAAAGTATGTCTAAATTAGATATATTAAAAAAAACAAAGCACACAAAGTTCCATATTTACCTCAAAACAAGGAAAAATACAAACATTTATGAATGTAATCCTGCAGTTCTGCGAAACGTCCATTTTTCCCTACACTAGATTATAATGTTAGAACATTGTTATGCATCGCACGCGCAGGCATCAATAGGCCGTTTGTAGGCTTGAGAATGAGCCCTATGTATACGATCTACATACATTATGTATTACAACATGGAACGCTATGTTATTGTGTTATTTATGAATTAACTTGTTATTTGTTAAACAGTCTGCCTACTCGGTTGGATCAAAGGATAGCAAGAGTCATATTTATTGGCGTCTTGGACAGCTTATTATCCCGGAAGGTATTAATTTGCTCTATTGAATTTGAGGGTCAGTGTCCGATTCTTGAGTCGAGCAGGGTTTAATTGGGTTTTCTTTACCCAATTTGTCAGTAGCAGTCCAGAGTCTGGATTTTTTCCCCGTTAAAAGGCTCGCCCCTATGGTCATATTACTTAACCAGAACTGATGTTATGTGGGTGTAGTAGCCTCCAGTCTAAACCCTCGGGGAAAATACAGGTTTAATGTCAAAAATAGTGTTTTTTCCCGTTCCCATAGGAATTTCGGGAAGTCCTCTTTTAGTGCTCCCCTACACTCCCCAAGGATCTACATGCCAAATTCCAGCTTTCTACAACCAGTAGTTTTAGCTGTGCGTTGTCTGTCAGTCAGTCAGTCACTCAGTAACGGAAGAGTTTTCTACAATATATTGATTGATAGAGGTCCTCCGCTCTCTATTTATTTTGGGTTCTTCCAAAAGTATATCATCTTCATTAACATGAATAGATTACATAATGGTACATTGTAACACAGGTACTTACATGCTACAGTAATATTCACACTAAACTAAGCCCAATTACTGAGGATAAAATCTACAAGAATGATTAATTATTCAACTTTCGCTACTGATCGCCTCAGTGCGCTTTACGGTAATTACCTCAGACTCGTGCAGTCTAACTTAATTATAATTATTCAACTTTATACTGTAAGGGTGTAAGCAGAGATCCAAGCGATATGCGACATGTTATCTCTCCAACACCCTTAACTGGTGGGAATGGCTAAGGCTTTAAGTCAATAAACAAAAGAATTTAACTCTAAAATTTGCCTTGCCTTTATATTACATGGCTTTTTGTCGCAGCTTCGCCTCTGTGGCCTGTTAAAGAGGAACCGTTTCATTTTTTCGGCATAGCCTAAGACACTGAACGGTGGTGTAGCTTTTGAAGAATGAAAAAAATCGTAATCGAATCAGAACTTACCTTTCAAAATAATATAAACAAAAAAAAACATTTAAGCATCCCACCCATACGCACAAAAAGTTTTGGGCATACTTTCATTGTACAGCTTAGTTGACTTCTCTGCCGAAATCAATGCTTCCTGTTTGCTTAGTCGGTCTTTTAATTAAGTCAACAGTGAATAGGTTACTTCTGGGCAATCGTGCTCCATCGTCGACCACATCTACGCTTTCCATTAGGAGAGATAGTGCCCCGAGGCTTTTTTTTTTTTAAGGATGGGAAATCATCATATGACTTCTTCCGCTCCGAAGGGCGTGTCAGACTCTTACTGACTAAAACCCATCCGTGTTCCTTCTAAAGCTCTTTGCGTTCCAGGGCCGCGGTGACTCTTTCGAACAAATTCCGCAACCCTGGCAGGCTCTGGCCCTAGCGGGCCCCGTCTTTTATGCTGACATCTCTTTGAGGCGCGCGTGAAACAGATTCATTTGATGAAAGTATGAGTAACTTGAACAACTTACCCATAAACAAAAATTAAGTAACACTAGAATTTGGCTTCAGTAAACCATACAATTGTCGAGGTGTAAGTGTCGCTTACTTTAATCAGGGTTTATTAAAACAGGGATTTTCTAGTAAATCATTCAGTCAACTTTATAGTCTGCAATTTTGTAATCATGCTCCGACACTTGCCTTATATTTTTTTAAAACACGTTTTAGAATTTTTAACTCAATTATAATAAAAGTAACATTTATCAGAACCAAAGTTATTGAATGTTCTATAACATTGTATAGCACATGTGTTGTTTGGAGCACCTTTATAGCAACACTCATACCCTACAATATCCTTTCAAACCTGGACTAAAAATAAACTAGTCTAGACTTTCTCTTGCATAGTTCTAATTACAGAACCTTAGTAAAGTACACAAAGGCTAACGTAATGGCCATTGTAGTAGCGGAACTACATAACAAGTAATGGTCGGCAGAATTCAATCTTTTGCTTCATTCAAGTCAGTCAGAATGAGGTTAATAGAGGATTATCTAAGACTGAACTGTGATTGAAAACAGAGTGTATTTTGTATTAACCTGTTTTTTGTAAACTGATAAGCAATTTAAAAGGGTTTGATTGTATTTGGACATTCAATTTGGGAAGTTATTTGCTGTATTATTGAACAAGATTCCACCTCTCGCTATGTTTAATTCTGTAGGTAAACTTTTAGGTACTTTACTGATTTCTAATACGTATTTACATCCGATGTTTTAAATAAATTATTGTGTGTGTGTGTGTAAATTATTGTTAGTGAAAGTTGGCGAGACATCATATTACCATAGGTAATTGAACAAATTATGAAGAACAAAAGTTTCGTTTTTATCCTTATTGGAGAGAGGTGTAAACACCTCTAGGAGCTCGTGGCTAAATAATAACAGCCGCACGGATCGATCTTCAAGGTTAAGCAACGCTTGCCGATGTTGGTCTGTGGATGGGTGACCATCTTAATATACGTTAAGCCGTTGGTCCCGGCTGTCATTTGTAGATCTTTGGCAGTCGTTACGATTAGTCAAAAAATCTGACACCAGTCTTACCAAGGAGTACCGTGTTACCCAGTTAATGGGTTGTGGTGGTCTGGTAGGACTCCGGTTTGACTGTAAGCCGACCCCATTATAATTGGGAAAAGGCTAGGCAGATGACTTACAGTTCGATGAGGTTGCTGTTCTGCTAAAATCTATGAATCAATCTCCTTAGCCTATGTTGGGGTTACCAGTATTTTGCATGGAGCGACTGCCTATCTGACCTCCAAAACCCAGTAACTGTACCCAGTTACTGGTTACCAGCCAGTACCACCAGTACCACCAGTACCACCAGTCTTACCAAGGGGTACCGTGTTACCACACGGTACCCCTTGGTAAGACTGGTGACAGATTTTCTGGCTTCTGATTATTAGTTATAACCGCCAAAGATCTATAAATGACAGCCAGGATTAACGGCTTAGCGTGCTTTCCGAGTGTCGAGTACCTATAATGGATGGTCACTCATCAACGGTCTGAACTCGGCAAGTGCTGCTTAACCTCGCAGATGTTATTATTTAGCCATGTTCTGGTGAAATCATGATGCTTATTAGTGCTTCAAACTATGGAGAAATACATGCGATAACATCTATCTAGATCTTTAACGACTTTAACTCATCTGCAAAGGACACTGGTACATCTTGTATCCTTACCCAAATACTTAAAATTTCGTAATTTACCCAGGAAATTGAAATCCGAAATTCCTTTTCAAATAAATGTCGCAATACCATTGTGAATTAGGCTTAGCGATTAGTCGGCGTTTCCACCTGCCAATCCAGGCCAGTCCGAGTGGCCTTTTGTGTATTTTTAATTTCATGCTGACTGGTTTAGCCAAGATTGTGTTGCAACGAATAATGGCATCCTGTTCGCAGAGTAATAAAGATTGGCGACTGGTTTCTGTGACATTAGATTACGATTATTTGTTAATATGCAACACTATCTAAATGAGATAGCATCCCTGCCTTATCTCATTTAGATAGGGGAACTAATGTTTTGAGCTGTTGTTTAAATATTCGAGATGTTATTATGATCAGTTCGAAAGCATATTGAGCAGTTATTTAATTTAATGGCGGTTGATTAATTATTGCGACAGTAAAACATGGACAGTAATAAATAATCAATTAGTCGGTTATTTTATCATACAATGTCAATTCTAAAAATAATTGAGCAGTCCAATAACTGAATGAGCGGTAAAAATGATGGAATGAGCGGTTATATAATATTTAAACAACAGCTCAAAAAATTAGTTCCCAAAAATATTAACGCAAAAATAAGATTTTTGGTTAGGTTAGAAGCTGTGACCTCCTACGACCAGACACGACTTGCATTAATAGAAAAAAAAATATTGTTTTAGTAGGTTACTGCTTAGAATGAGATTTCTTACCGACAAATTCCGATTTATTACTGCCCACACGTAACCGCTCGTTCAATAATTTTTACCGCCCATTTCATTATTTTCCTGCTCAATTATATATTCACTGATCCATTTCATTATTTTTTAATACTCATTTTTGTTTACTTTACTGCTTTGTTTTAACTGCTGAACTAGTTATTAAACGTGCCATTTATAATTTTTAACTTACCAAAACTGCTATTTACAACTGCCTCTTTAAATCAGTGCCTTTAGATAATGTTGCATATCTAACAAATAAGCTGAACGATCGATGCTTCGGGAAAGGTGACGACGGCGAAAACACCGCCAAAGGCAATTAACGCAGTTTAATATTTAGTCGGAATTACATGTCAGTGACGGCAAATGTAAAAAATATGGGTAAATTGCAGGTATTTTTAATCGACTTCAAAAAAAGGAGGAGGTTCGCAATTCGTCGGAACCTTTTTTTTATGTATGTTTCCCGATTACTCGAAGATGGCTGGACCGATTTGGATTATTTTTTTTTGTTTGAAAGGGTATACTTACTTCCCAGGTGGTCCCATGATCATCAAGTCAGGATCTGATGATGGGATCCTGGGGAAATAGAGAGAACTTTTAAAAAAATTTATAGGCGCACTAGAAGCAATTTGGGTAGTTTTTGGAAGAGTACTTTCTCGGAGTGGTTCCATTTCAATTTGGTGAAGATCTGATGAAGAACTTCGGAGATAGGCAACGGAACTCCTCCGGAACGGACTGGGATTGCTAAAATCTCAAGTTTCTCTATTGTTTACACCAGTTCATAACATAACATCATGCCGGTACGCTGTGAAGGGGTAAGCACATGTGAAAAACATTTTTACAAAAAAATACAACCGACCTCCAAATACACCACCATACCACCATGTACTCAGAAATAAATCACTATTATTATTATTATTAAAAAACACTAAAAAGTATATAATAACTTTAATTTCGACAGTCGGTGTCAAAACCGTAAAAACGACCAAAAACACCCACTTTTTGTAAAAAGTTTTTTTTACCTATAGATATATTAATCGGAAAAATAAAATACACAAACAAAACACGGAAATGGCCTGTCTGTATTGAATTTTTGGATTACCAGGTTTATCACTGAAACCTGTGTATATTTTAATAATATTGGTACTACTTTTGCTAACTCAACATTTTTCATTTTGTCTCATCAGAGAAGACGACCTCCCAACAGAATTGTAAATTAAATATTTGCAATATGAACATTGACATAATAAGAAAAAAAAAATACAAAGGTAGTGAACCACTTTATTTCTTAAGTATGTTAAAAAAAGGCATTGTGCTTCCGCTTGCATTTTTCTTTGTAATAAAAACATGGTTAAAAATATAACCTATAGTAGGCGCCAGATAAGCGTGGAATATCGGTCATTGACCCACCTACATTTATTGACATTGTTAATTTGAAAAACGGAATTAATGACACAAAACTGTCCCGAATCATCATCTCTCGTGATCCTTAACATTGTCTAATAATGAAAAACGATTCATATTTAATTGCTCAGGTACCTATGAGCAGTTATTAGGGAAAGGTCAATATACTTTATTCCACATTTATCTGGCGCCTACTATAGAAACAAATACAACTGAACTAAATCTAAGACACGAACTATTAGTGACAGTAATGTTTGCACATATGCGTGCGCAGGCGCTGGCGACGCGTCGCGGTGCATAGGCGACCTCATTGCCGGTCACTGCACGCGGGTAGCTGCAGGTGCTGCTAGGGATGTGGTTAGATCGTATCGATAAATGGAAAATAGGGCACAAATTAAAATCTACATTCATTAAAATACTGCTTTTTTTTCATATCACCAAAAAAAAAATGTTTTGTTTTGTTGTTTGTCACCTGACAGAAATTTTGTTTATATCTAAACGATTTCATATGCTGAGATGGTAACCCTTTCGGCATGGCCACGCTCAGCACAGGTTTACTGTATCATTGTTATGTTTTATTATTGTTTTTATTTTTTACTATGTGTTTGTTGATGTTTTGGTGTTGTGTCTGTGCCGAATAAAAGTTTTCTATTCTATTCTATTCTATCATCAATTACAGAGTTTAGTCGATAGTAGAGTTGACATTGTATCATGTTTGTTGCAACTTTTATGTAGTGCCTCTATGCTTTTAGTTGATATACATATTTTTATATCTCCGTTAATTAAACATTCTATCTTGATTGATCTTGCACATCTTCAAAGTTCAGATCTGAACGGCCAAGGTCAGACAGATTTAATTACTGTATCATCGCAACCTACTCCAAAAGTTCATCAGGACTTTATTGAAATTTACAGAAAATGTTTTGGTCCAAGGTTATCGATAATATCCAAAGCTTTCTCCTCCCTACAGTAACGGTGCGAACAGGCCTACTACCATGCAATTGTAAGCTAAAACACCTCTCTATTATAGTGCGTGCTACTCACTGCGTCGAATAGACGCACTTAAGTGTGTTACTGTCTTTATATGCGTTGTTGTACTTACGACCTGTGGTTGTAAACGAGTGTTTTGCTGGGTGTTATGAAAGTGGTCTTTGGTTGCAATTTGTTTGTCTATGTTATAGCGGATGTCAGATTTAATGTACCGTTTGAAATTTAATCTCTGGGTGGGTTTAGTTTTGATAGTATTAGTTTTACTGACAGTCTTCTGAGAGGAATTTAAAACTGTGTTTATTCGGTTCCTGTGACCGATGAGATCGTGAAGCGATGTAAGAGATAATACGTAATTAAAAGGGTTCTTTCTCGCCCAATTAGCTTTCAACATGTCATTATTTCAAACATGTCACTTTCTGTGAACCTTTTCTCACATTGTTCTCACATTTTCTCCGAACAGATTTCGAACTCAGCAAAAAAACAAACAGTAATGAATTAATTCAATCACAATGATTACAATTAAGGCATAGCAGAGATTACTAAACTTAATTGTAATACGTGCCTTTGTTTATACAATGCGTATTCTGTGCAATGGTATATATTGCAAAGTTTTTTGCCAAATTGCGGAAAAAGGAATGCAATCTAGTGTTACGAATGTATCTGTGAGAACTGGCGAACAATTATGCTGGGAACATGTCAGGTGGCAGGTGCAATGTTGGAACCAACTGTTGAACCAATATTGCGTATTTGGTCCCATTATGTTACCTAAGGTAACTCCACCCAGTGTTGCAACACACATAACAATGCAAACGAGATAACGATATTGTTAGTTTTGAAAAAAACATTGTGAATTGAATACATATATTTTTTATTATTAGTAAAAACTTACGGGTGTGTTTAACAGTGCAACCAAAGAATATTACCATAAATAAACTCCAAACATTTTTATTATTTTTTTATTTAAAATGGGTTTGCTCTTGACTCCATGTTCGACGCCAGATAAATTTTGAAATAATCCACCAAATAGTCATTGATCCACCTACATTTTATTGACATAGTTAATGCTATCAACTGGAAGTGTGCCCAAAGGACTGGCGGCATTAACGTTGTATAGTAATTTTTTTTTTTTTTATATGAGTTTGCTCTTGACTCTAGTTTAAGTCATAAATGACTGAGGAAAAGTCGACGAAGTAGCGAGCTTACCCAGAAAAAGCCTGTTCACTCTAATTTTGATGAGATTAGGGTTGTATGCGTTCGGAAACACAGACGCAGGCAGAGAATTCCACTCCTTTGCTGTACGCATTATAAAAGACGTTTGGAAACGTTTAGTGCGAATCGGTGGAATAGCAACAAGGTAGGGATGGTAACTTGCAGTGCGTCGAGATGTCCGATGGTAGAACATAATCATAATATTCAGAAACTTGTCCATCGTACACATAGAACCTCATAAAGCGATGTCTAATTAAAACTGAAGCAACTGCCCTTAAATGAAGTTCCTATAAAGTTAACAACAAAACATAAATATATCCATAAAACATGAAATTCATTGCTTCCTTTGCAAGTTTCTCATCACTAATATTGTTCACATTATTTTACTGAAGGGAAGCTGTTTCTCATGGCTTAAGTGCTCAGAGAAATCTAAGGATGTGAGGGAAATAAAAACGGATGGATTTTGAATTAATTACCATGTTTAACCGTACTTACTATAAGTGCACTTAACTCGGTATCTTACTTTGTAGACCAAGTGGTTTTCTTGATGCATAAAAGTTATTATAATTTATTTATGACTAGCGGACGTCACGCGGTTTCAACCACGTAGTTCCCGTTCCCGTGGGAATACGGGGATAAAATATACCCTATGTTACTCGCTGATAATGTAGCTTTCAAATGGTGAAAGAATTTTTGAAATCGGCATAGCAGTTTTTGAGTTTTTTCATTACAAACATACACACACACAAAAACATAATTTTTTTTCCTCTTTATAATATTAGTGTAGATGTAAAAGTAACCTATTTAACACTTGCTTTGTATTAGATGCAATTTTGTATAGTAGGCGCCAGATAAATGTGGAATAAAGTATATTGACCTTTCCCTAATAACTGTTCATAGGTACCTGAACAATTAAATATGAATCGTTTTTCATTATTAGACAATGTTAAGGATCACGAGAGATGATGATTCGGGACAGCTTTGTGTCATTAATTCCGTTTTTCAAATTAAAAATCTCAATAATTGTAGGTGGGTCAATGACCGTTATTCCACGATTATCTGGCGCCTACTATAGTACATTTTTCATTACTTAAGTGTTGTTCATTTCTTTTAAATAATAGCTGAGTTAAAGTAAAGCTAAGTATGATACAAAGTTAACCCTAAGTTTAGTTATGTTCATTAGGTAAGTACGTAAGTAATTGAATGCTTATTAAAAGTGATGTAAATCTTGATTGTGATAATTGTACCTAATCTGTAATATTGGACAAGGGAAATAAATTATTGGATAATGTAAATAATTGAATTTTATAAATTTGTTTAACTGTAACTGATATTTAAATGTAATATATATAAATCATTCGTTCAGCATCTGCCCAGCCTTTTCCCAATTATATTAGGGAAGGCTTCCAGTCAAACCGGATTCTGCTGAATACCAGTATTTTACGTGGAGCGGCTGCCTACCAGAACTCCACAACCCATTAACTGGGTAACACGGTACTCCTTGGTAAGACTGGTGTCAGATTTTCTGGCTTCTGACTATCCGTAACGACTGCCAAAGATCTACAAATGACAGCCGGGACCAACGGCTTAGCGTGCTTTCCGAGGCACGGAGGAGTCTCAGTATGTTAAGATGGTTACCCATTCACAGACCAACCTCGGCAAGCGTTGCTTATCCTAGAAGATCGACCCGTGCGGCTGTTATAATTTAGCCACGAGCTCCTCCTAAGATATTTGCTCGCCATGAGAAATGGCAGACATGTCGTGAGCCACTCTTATTTGAGATCTTGCATGTATTATTTTAATTCTGTTTTGTATACACATGTTTGAACAAACAAAACAGTTTTTTTCTTCAGTCAGTTTCTTTCTTTGTTTCTTTCTTTCCGCAGGCGCTTTATTTGTGGAAATCTAGATGAAATTATGAAATGTAATTTTTTTTTCAGTATTAACACCTAATCTACTCATTTACCATAGTTTGTGTGATTCTTTTTCCAAAAAGTTTAGAGGAAAATTGGGTTTTGGGTTGTAAAAACTTACTTTACTTCATTATTAACATAATCGTATAGTTTCAAATATGTATAAACCCTTCACATTCACTTTAGATTCGAATACTAAATCGTAGGTACTCATTTGGTCATTTAGGCAGCTGACCGCTCAGTTTATGCATTAAGTGTAGGTAAACTAGAGTGGTACAGTCTCTGGCGAAAGGAACATTGCTCGGATTCTACTTTAGACGATCTAGTTGACCACCTAATTCGGAGCGCTAAAATGTTGCTTTGCTCATTTTGGGACTGCGTCAATTTGCGTTTGATTTGAAATAAATTATTTTAGATTTAAGTTTTATGCTTTGGTGGTTTTATACTCAAGTGTCATATTTTTTTATTGAAGAATGTAATATACACTGTGTAAATCTAACTTCTAATTAACTATGCTTAGTATTTTTTACTATCCTCATAGTACAGCAGCATCGATTTTTGTATTATTGACATGCTGTCGTTTGATCACAACCTCATCTAATTTGTAGACTATGGAGCACGCTTACCTAGAAGTAGGTAACCTATTCACCCTTCCGTTAATTCCATTAATCTCTAATATTTGCCATACTTTTCAATATTAACTTTTTGTGACTGTAAAAATAGTTCATAAGATTAGAAAACAAATCACACGCGCTTATTCAGTTACTAATAATAATAATAAATAATAATAATATCTTGGGACAACTCACACACGGTCATCCGATGCCAAACTAGGCAGAGCCTGTGCTATGGCGACCAGACAACTGATAAACATACTTATATATTTCTAAATACATACATATTATAGACAAATTAATTAATTAGAATAAAGTTTGTTCATTCTGCGTGATTTCGCCTGTTTATGAAATTCAATAAAGAAAGCCATCTTTCTTTTTTATAATAACTAAAACATAATCGACTGACATATGCGCCATTTCCTACTTATTTCACGCACATTTCTCAGTCACAGCAGCATTTTAGTGTTAACGTTACGAAAGGTAAATTTTCCCAGCCTTCGGACCCTACAAGTGGGTACGTAGGTACTGGCTGTGAACTCTTAGCATTGTGAAACTGTTAGATCTTGGAATGGAATTTAGCTAATACTTTGGCAATTGTTCTTACTTTGGTCTAGCATTTTGTTCTTAGGTATTCAAACAAGAAGACTCTTGGTCGGTACTCAAAGTTTCTACCTCTAGTAGATGTGTCATCATCATATCTGCAGTTTAGTTCAAGGTTGAGGCCTGCAGGTTGAGGTCTTTCCGTCAGGAATAGATTACTTCTGGGCCAGCTTGTTTAATTGGCATCGTCGACCCCATCATCGCTTACCATCAGTCGAGTTAGGAGTCAAACGCGAGCCTGACAACAATAATTGTGCCGATTGTCGTTACGGCCTGATGGCCAAAAGTTTCGTCGACCAAAATAATCTTTTTTTATATATAACGGTGGGAAATCATCATGGATGTCTTCTCGAGGGGTCTGTCAGACTCTTACTGACTAAAACTACCCCGGTGTTCCATCTTCCACCTACGCCGGGGATCGCGGGAACGTACGCGATAACCACCGGCAGCTTGAACTCTGTTTCCGACACCAGCGGTCTACTACTTTATGTATTTTTTTTTAATGTTTAAAAATGTAATCGATAACGTATTTAAAAATGAATAAACGAAATAATAATAGAAAAGTTACCTTTTATTGCACCGGATAAACTCTCTGATCAGTTTTATATTTTGCTACTCAATATCTTGCATGAAGACTCTTTACAAGAAGAGCCGGACAATGTAGACAAGAGTTTTCTTCAGATTTACATAATTTAATGGTGATCATATTTATATTTTCTTCTCTTCTCTACCGACCCTCTATAGTTAAAACTGCGTAACAGTAACAATCGGTGTGCAAACGGCAATGACCTGCCATACCAAATCATTACACACTCGTCAAATTAAAAATAATACCATACATCAACTATCATTTTGTACCAAAGAAAGTGTTATAATTTAAAATAATTACACGTTACTTTAGACAGCAGTTCATTAAAATAGTAATTACAATCAGAAATAACTATTGATTATATTATAACGTAATCAGTTATTATAAATGGTTAAGGATTAACATTTAACATGCGATGTCATTCATGATCAAGGTTTTTAAATGGAAACAATTGATAAGGTATTTTAATTTAAAGTAGTTTTGAATACAAAGACGGTTTTAATTATGTCAGCAACTTAATTGCAGTAATTAATTGATAGTTTTTATTTTCTTGTTATTTTTCTTCTAATTAATTCACTGGTTCAATTGAGTTGTTCTAATCTACCTCTCAATTTTTAATTATTGAGATAAATACCTAAATTATGTAAAGCTGAAGAAAACTCTTGGCTTCGATGGCAGGTACAAAAAAGTGGGGTAGATTCAATAAGGCAGTCTTGAGTAGTTAATTTGAGGGCCAGTTTCATTCAAAGGCAAAAATAAGGCAGGCAGCCTTGTTTGTAATCATCAAATGACTTCTTCCGCTCTGGGTGGAGTGAAGGGCGTGTCAGACTCTTACTGACTAAAACCCATCCGTGTTCCTTCTAAAGCCCTTTGCATTCCAGGGCCGCGGTGACTCTTTCGAACAAATTCCGCAACCCTGGAATAAGGCAGTCTTGATTAGTCAATCTGAGGACCAGTTTCATTCAAAGGCAAAACTAAAAGGCAGGTAGCCTTACCTCTCTATTTACTATTTCTTTGACTTCGGAAAAATTCTTTAATGACATGGCAACACATCCTCTTAGGTTACGCGACGGTTGCGCAACCGATAGTCGAACGGTAGTTGTGACCGCAGCCACCGCGACGGGAACCGGTTGCTACAACGGATCGAACAGACGCACCGTTATCCTATGGGATGTGGTCTAAGATAGGAGAAATAAGGGTTTAACTGTATGTTAATAATAGGCGGAACGTTGCTTTCGTATTGTGTTTGGATAGTGTCGACGAGTGTGAAGGATCATTTTTGGAACAGCTGGTTGATTCTGAATAAAAAAGTCGCCGTAAAAACTTAGGTGAAGTGAGCTGCCATTCCAATTATTGCGATATGATTTTTACAGGAATGACAGATTGTGCTTCACCGTTATCAATTGACAAAATATTTGGCTTTCTAGGGTATTGGACCTCAACAGTTGGGTGTACTATTCAAATACAAAACATTTAAAATTACTTATTGTCGTCTTTCTTCATTTAATCTATTGAGATTATATGAATAAATTAATGAATTTTACTGTTTCACCTCCTATTAAAAAAAAATAGTTGTCTGTAAAGTCGGTTTACGGACGATAGTTTAACGTGACAACGTCACAACAAAACATTGATGAAATGATCGTAACGTTACAAATGAGCGTAACGTTACAATGAGTCAACCTTTTTCGTGCGTGCAGCCGGCGTTCATCGATTTATTAGACGTTGTCACGTCAAAAATAGGAAAGCATAGTTACTATTTTTATATAAATATAAAAACAAGTCAAATAATAAACATAGGTAATAATTATATTTCTTTTAAACGCCACATCACCGCTAAATACTCACGCCATGAACCACACAGAATCGTGACACAAACTTGTAAAGAACGAGTACCTGAAAAACCGTGAGATTACGAACAAATCCGAGTATTTCGCACGAGTGCGGTTTGCATAACCTTATGCAAGGTATATGTGAATAAACTGAACGTTAGCATTTTATCGCATATTGAGCAATTCACTAAATTGTGTTGTTTATTTATTTTACGGTCTCTTTATTTAATAGTGTGCGAAGTGTTATCAGTTTTACTGTACACACGTAACTAGAAAGTAGACGTTATACAAATGTACATACGTACATAATAGTTAGGAACATCGAAGATCAAGAAATGTTTAGTATAAGTGAACCAAGTTTAGTATTACCCACAGTTTACATAGCATTTCATAGGTGCATGTGTGGGAGGAGCTATTAAAATGGCATAACATTACGCATGTGTCCTACAAAGAAGTAATCAAAGAGTGAGAATGCCTAAAGTATACCGATATTTTACTAATACGATTAGCCGGATTAGCGGATTTCTGGCGGAGTCTTTGTTTCCTGATTGCTACAACCCAACTCTTTAACGGCCGGTCTTTATAACTTATCTTTTTAAATTAAACTTAAATTAAATGTGTACCTAATGTTCCTTGACTTTGTTATAAATGTTGCTTTTTATATTTCATATTTTGACATTAAATGTGTTTTTTTTTTTTTTTTTTTAAGAATATTTCTAGGGACTTTGTTCTGTTTAAATATGTAAAGCAAGTTTTTATTTTAGTATGATTGAATTATGTTGTTTTTTTTTTGTGTACCTGCTGTGTAAATATTTCGACACAAATGTATTTTTGTTAAGAAATAAATAACTTGAACTTGAACTTGAACTTGATCAACTGCCAAATTAGCTATCAACAGTAGCTACGTAAGTAAGTCAAAAGATAATAGTTTACTTCCAGGCAAGCTTGCTCCTTCGTGTATGCATTGTGGACATTGTGGTCAAAGGCCAGCCTATCGATAGTAAAGAAAATCCTGGACGAGGGGTGTAAGGCAAAATCCTAATCTTTGAAACTGGACGGATCTACAATAATAATAATGAAATTCGATAAAATCAGCTATCATGATTTCATATTATATTATATTATATAATATTTAAATATATATATAAAAGTAGCCTATGTGTTAATCCAGGGTGTCAGCTTCCAACGTACCAAATTTTATAAAAATTGGTCCAGCCGTTTGCGCGTGAAGAAGTAACAAACTTACACACACACACTCACTAACTTTCGCCTTTATAATTTTAGTGTGAAGTGTGATATATACCGAAACATCAGCTACTGAAAACAAAAAGCCATACATTTTCATGATTGGTTATGATCAGTGACCACCGCTTTGTAATTACTCGTCCACATTCAGTTTCTGTAGCGTGTGGTCGGTGAAACCCGTCCACAATCGTGCGCAGCTTTTTATATCATTATATCAATAACAACAAGATTAGAAATTCTTATTCGATGAAAAAGTCAGGAAAGATGACCGGAGTGATATTTGCTAATCGGTCGTTTGCACAGCTGGTCATCGAATCAATTAGAGAAGGTGCTATGCGGTAGTGTTGCTTTCAGGCAACAGGTATACTTCAGGGAAATTTAATTTGTTGAATTAATCTTATGTTAGACTGAAAATTAATTCCACCATTCCATTATTACATATTACATATTAGATTGATTCAAATGAACCGCCACTCGTTCATTAAAAGGTTCATTAGAAAACCAGCGTCAGACAGCATCAATCTGTCTGACATATCGCTGAAATGGACCTTTTTAGTGCAGCCGTGAGACACACACTTGGTTCTTAGCATACCTACATTTCTTTTTATTTTTATGTACCGTGCGTGTTTCATGTAAGTGCTAAATAAATATTCTTTCTTTCTTTCTTTCACCAATCCGCATAAATTCTTTCACCAATCCGCATAAAACGTTTTGATAATACTTTCACCGTGCGTACAGCTAAGGAATGGAATTTCCTGCCAGAGTCTATGTGTCTTGATGGGTTTAGTGGTGGTCTGTAAGTCAAGAGTGGGTTACTGCTAGGCGAACGTGTTTGATCGTCGACCACATCATCCCTTTCCATCAGGTGAGACTGTGGTAATACGCGAGGATATCATTAATATTTAAACTTTAATGATTATATTCTCTCTATTTCATAGCGCACCACTCTTAACCAACTTAAAGTAAATTCTTTTGATCTGATTTGATTACACCTACCAATTCTTGATATTGTAAAATAATTGTTAAAGATAAAGCCAAATGCGATTATGAGTTCTGTATACTTCGCAAAATACCTTAGTACGTGCAAATACAAACAAAAGAGTCTTCATAAAGCGGATTACACACGACACTTTCTCTGCATCGTCGTGTCAAGGTCTAATGTGTTAAGTTACACTTATTGTTTTAATCGTCGAGCCGTGAGAGTAGGCTTTAACGTCGGTGATGACATTGAGCCGTATGTGTGTAGGTACTTAGCTTACAATGGCAGGCATTTTGAATAAGAGTACGTACACGCTTTTGAATTTGCGGTTAGGGAATTTGTATTGAGAAATGCAATAGATATGGTAAGTACTTTAGTCAAAAGATTGACAGAGGTCTGAATACTAAATACTCACAGACATTAAGCTTAATTGTTTATTTAATTGATTGGGCTTTTTGCTATATCTGAAGCCTATCTTAACTCAGTCAAAAGAATTAAAGGTTGGAAAACTAAATAGGAATCTTATTACTGTGATTAGGGGTTTTGTAAGACCTAATTGAAGCACATAGGTTATAAATTTTGCTTTGGATTTTTTAGGGGTTAATTGCCTTTCAAGCTTTCTGAATATGGAGGTGCCAAATGGTATTATAGAATATGAACAGTGACAATACTTCTTTCTTCCCTGGACCCACTATTTTGGGTCAATCACTATACTATGCCGCGTGCCGTTATGAGAGAGACGCGGAGCTAAACAAGACGAATTCCTTTTTCACAAACGATTCACTATGACAATAACGAGTCACAGTAAGGGGGCTGGTTTGCTCCTTTTCCTGCGTTAACTTGTTCGGTCTTGGGTAGTTTATTTAGGCAATTGAGCAATTCAAGTGTAATTTGTATAATTTGTGTAATTTCTATCCTATCAAAGCAGGAAACCTTAACATCTTTTACAATTATTTCCAAACCTTTAATCTTTTTAGGCTCAACAAGGACATATTCTACATATCCGTTCATAACATACTATCGACATATTATTTACAAGCCCATCAAATCGTCATCTTCCTCCACATTGCAAGTCTATTGTAGGTGAAGGTTCCTAATGCAGCTACTAGATACTGTGCAATTATGTCTATTGTGGTCATCATGCGATCTGTCGATTATGGTCAACAGTAATTGTGGTCGGATGTCTCTGTCCTCTGTTGATGTAATCATACGGTTTTGAAGGTTTTAGGATATTGTTGTTGACTATGGTTGTGACAGTCGGAACTGGTTATAAAATAAAATTCAATTAAATTGACATTACAGAACACAAATTTTCATCATTGTGCATGTTTTTAAATGACTCTTTTCGGTACTGTGTCTAAATAGGCTAATGTATTTCAGAATATGGCAATATTGGTTCTGATATTCGAAATGAGAGCTGTCTCATTCTTTTTAAAAAGGTCAAGATCTAATTTTTCCAAGATAATCATTAACAAGAAACCTTCAATAACCACCAGAATTAAAATCAACCTACTTTCATATCCTAACTCGGTTAAGGATATGAAAAGTAAAATACACCCTTCAGATTACAACACGAATCTAACACATAATTCCCTAACCATTGCAGGCGGAGGAAGGCGGACAACGACACAGAGCAGTACAAACGTGACAAGGGATTCGCAGCTGCTCTCTCTGCTCGCCGCGCGTAGGCGACAGATTCTCCACGATAGACTGTCGACGCATATCAATACGCTAGCGTCATTAGCACAAAAGGCTAACAAGTATGTATTGTCTCTGACTGGTGAAGGGATTGAGAAGTAGGTTAGTTTAGTCTTTATAAGGCTAGAAGCTGAATACTACATTGATTAATGTTTGTGGAGTAGAAAAAGAGTACGTTTTGTAGAAAGATCATTTTAATACTATTTCATTTAGGAAGTTGTATCTATTGACGATAGTATCATTGTTAAAAATAAATAAGAAACAACGAAATGATTTAATTATTTCTACTTGTGCGACTCAAGAAATAATGTATTACGTGTTTACCTAATTTTCAGAACCAACACAACATTCGCCCATTTAGAAGTAAGGGATTCAAATGGCTCTACAGTGAAGAGGATAACGATTGACAACTCCAGCAATGATCCAGCGACCACACTTAAGTTTATTACCTCCGACGGATCAAAGGAAATTCGACAAGATATAAAACCACACGAAATACGACATCTTTTCGTCCCTAGAGTCTACAAAGACAACAAAAGCAGAGCAGGCTTTATGAATAACAGAAGAAGAGAGGCAATCAACAAGGCTGTAACGATACCTGACCGCAGTGAAATTACTGAAAGTAGTATAGTTTATGTCCCACCTGAAAAATTTGAAAACCTAGATAAAGATGTTGAGTTAGATCCCGAAGAAGAGTTCCAAGTAGATGAATCGAATCACGGCCTATATCTCCTCAACTATTCTGATACCGAAAATGTCACTCAGAACAACAATTTAAATGCCACTGTAAGTGAAACTACAGATAACAGTACTGCTATTGAAAATACGACACAACCTAGTGAGATTTCCAAAGAAGAAACGTCTGAAAAAACAGTCGCTAAGGAATCTGAAGACAAATCAGAATCTAACATCATAGCCAACAGTACAGATAGTAAGAATACAAAGCTAATAAAAGTCGAAAGTGAAAAAGAAAATCGCACACTTTTCATGACTGACGAGATTTATAATCACTTTAGACCACTTGAAACCGAATTACCCGTCGAAGAAATGGCACCGTTCAAATATTTCGGACAAAAACTAGGTGGGCCAGCTATAAGCGATAACCTTACCAATTCACCGACATTATCAGCTTCTACCAAATCAGTTAATTTTATAGTAGCACCCTTAGAGAAGAGAAAATTTAATTCAAGGTATTCAGCTACAGAAAAGTATAAGAATACTAGCGTAGATGAAGAAGAAATTAATGAAGATATGGATGTATCAGTTGTTAAGAATGTAATTGAGAAAAATAAAGTCAGAAATACAGTAAAAGGGCCTGCCCCGGCACGACACGTGGGATTAGTCAATCAATATAGAAAATTTTCAACCACTGTGCCACCAACTACAAAACCGCAGAACGTTGCACAGTTGAATACAACAGAGCCGATAGTTGCACATTCTATGCCCGGCATTTTAGATAAAAGTAAAAATAGTACTAGGTCAAATAGTACCGCAATTATTAAAGAGATAGCATCTAAACCCAATGTAACTAATACAACTAGAGAAAATTCTCAAAATAAAACCAATGTTACTTCTACTGCCCCTAGGAACTTTACTCGAAACTATTCAAACATAAGAAGACGGCCTCTGAGAGTAACCGCTGCTAGTACTGAAAACACTCCAGTGCTTGCAACTGTGCTAATAAATGCAACTACTACCGAGAAGGCAGCGACATCAGTTTATACAGCAGTAGTCACATCAGTATCCATCACATCGTCTATGAAAGGAAATAATAAAACAGAAGGTGGTTTGAAAGAAGATGACAACAGTAAACTCTCCGAAAATTCTGAAACTAATAATAGTACAATACCTAAAGCAATCCTTATAAATGAAACGGAGACTACCACTATTTCGCCTTCGAGTTTCAGACCAAAACACATTATTAGAATTAGAACTACAACAACAGATAATCCAAATTCTAGTCCAAATACAGCGTCTCCTATAGCCAGTGAATTGTCAACGAGGAATACAGCTTTCAGAAACGACACTGAATCAAAGATATCAGATAGGTTAGCGAATTTATTCCGACAAAGAAACATCGAAAATGCGACAAATTCGACTAGAACCAATAAACATAGAAGAAGGCGACCAACAACGACTTCCACCACGACCACGACTGCAGAACCTACTTTGCCGCCTACTGACAAACCTCTAGAAACCTCCTTTTCGACTACACAAGCTACAACAGCCTTTTCTAGTTATCTAACAACATCTTTACCTCCAGCCACAACTGCAGCTTTCAAACCATTCGTGGTGACTTCCCGAACATCATCAGAATCAAGTTCTAAACCAGTTTTTGTTTCAAGTACTACATCTAAAACTGATAAAACTTTAAATAGAACTGATGGTGAAGATATCGAGGACCCTGCATCACAGAATGAAGAGGTAGTTATAGAGGCTGAGAAGACGTATACAGCGTCATACGTTTTGGCTGGACTAGGATTCTTGCCTGTTGCAGCTATAGTAGCTTTTGTTTTAAGAAGCGTATTAAATAAGAAGACCAAAGAGATCGACACGGAGTATGAGGGGTACTTTGAAGACGGAGATATTAAGAAGGAGTCTCCTATCACACCGGTGGCAAGACCCCCGCTGCCGACACCGACAAAACCTGACCAAAAATGGGAGTTCCCGAGAAATAAATTGAGGCTACAGACGTTGTTGGGACAGGGAAACTTTGGACAGGTGAGCTTAGTAGGTTAAACTATGCCATTTCACTGATCGTAATTATGAATTTGATAAGAACAACGAAATAATAATTCAAGAGTAGTGTTCTTAATTTTCTCTTTCGAGTCTAATATTTTGTATTTTCTATGATAAAAAACAAACAATTCACTATCATCAAGGCATTATTTTTTCTTTTTCAAATTCACTAAATCGTGATTAACATTGCAGGTATGGAAAGCAGAAGCCGACGACTTAAACGGTCACGATGGACTGACGAGGTTGGTGGCAGTCAAGAGCATCAAAGAGACAGCCTCGCAAAAGGAGAAGCAGGAACTTCTCCATGAGATCTACATCATGCAGAAGATAGGGACACATCCTAATGTTGTCACATTGCTTGCCTGTTGTACTGAACTAGGTACGTACAACAGAACACTAAGAGAAAGGCTTCATGATTATGTTTTAAATGGCTTTAATAAATATACCATACAGTGTATTTAAGGTAAATTAAATTGGAGAAGGTAAATCATAGACATCAAAATGAACTGACACACATTCACAATAGTTCTAGTGAAATAAAATATTACATTGTAAAAAAAACATACATAATGTTAAAATTGCTACTCAAATTTCTCGCAGTACTTCTGACCTAGCGAAGAAAACAATTTCACGCTTGCTATTTTGCATTTTTATTCAGACGTTTAAGCGATTTTTTCTTCGTTCATGTTTAACTTGACCCATTTGTTTGCTTTCCAGAACCCTATCTCCTCATCATGGAGTACGTGATGTGCGGCAAGCTGCTGACGTACCTCCGCGAGCGCCGCTCCCGCCCCGACCGGTTCAGCGGCAGCGGCGCGCTCACCTCCAGGGACCTCACCGTCTTTGCCTACTGCGTGGCCAGGGGGATGGACTATATTGCGTCTAAAGGGGTGAGTACACAACATACAACATACAACGTTCCATCTATGCTTTTCGAATTTATTTCATTGTTTACCAAGATTGTTCCTACAGACACAGTTCCTAGGTATATTGATCTTTTTATTGCTGTTTTGTTGAAAATAGCGATATACTTATTCTTTTGATAAAATTTATTGGACAAGCAAAATATACGTAGACTATGTTGAATTCTAATTACACGATAATCTCTTAATCACACTCGTGTCAACTGTATTTCGTACGGCGCAGTTCGTAGTCACCTACTAATCGATTTTGGTTTTACTTCGGCTGCAACAAGGTGACTAGATACTCGATAGCCTAAATTTTCAACCCAGATAGCAATACTAAAACTATCAGAATATGAAAAAATTTACCGCGTCTCACTTCTCCAGATCGTCCGAATATAAACTGATTCACTATTCCATACTTTTCCAGATCGTCCACCGCGATCTAGCCGCCCGCAACGTGCTGGTGGACCACAACAAGCTGTGTAAGATCGCGGACTTCGGCATGTCGCGCTGCGCCGGCGCGGGCTCGCGGGCGGCGCGCGGCGCCCTGCCCGTGCGCTGGATGGCGCCCGAGGCCCTGCTCTACAACGTGTACAGCCACCACACCGACGTGTGGGCCTTCGGGATACTGCTGTGGGAGATTGTGACGCTTGGTGAGTAACTGACACATTGACCTTTCTGAACTTCGCAACTAGGTACCCCCTGGAAGGACTGGTGTCAGATTTAAGGCGTCTGACTACACGTAACGATTGTCAAAGATCTTCAAGTGACAGCCGGGACCAACAACCTAACGTTCTTTCCGAGACATGGAGGGCTCTTGGTAACATTCACGGATCTACCTCGGCGAGAGTTGCTTATCCTCGCAGATCATCTATTCGGCTGTCGTTACTTAGCTAGAACAAATAGCTAGAATAGATAGCTATTACATTTTGAGTAGTCCTAAATGAAAATACGATACAACGCAGTTTAAAATCTACTCATGCATATTAAAATGACTAATCACTACTTAGGGTAATTCAAAGAAAAGATCACAAATCACTGAATAAATCAATTCGCTTTCCAATTTCTTCTTTACATTGGTGCTGACCTGAAAATTGTGACTGGACCTCTCGAAACTTGATAGTATTAAAAGAAGGAAATAATTTCTTAATTTGTATTAAATGCAGATATTTTTTTTCACGTCTTTGTTCTTAGTCCTATGTATTCTGATTGGTCGATTTATAAATCCATACTAATATTTTGAATGCGAAAATGTGTCTGTCTGTTTGTTACCTCTTCACGCTTAAACCGCTAAACCGATTTAGATGAAATTTGGTACAGAGATAGATTAGACCTTGGAGAAGGACATATGCTATACCTTTTGTTGCGAGAAAAGGGCTTGAAAGGGAAATAGGGAATGAAAGTTTGTATGGGAGTCCGTCATTTTTGAAGATAAAACCATAAATCTTAAAAATAAAAATGGATGCCTAAAGTAACTATTCCACGCAGACGAAGGCGCGGGCATAAGCTAGTAGTAAATAAAATGTTTTTTGTGTTTCTTATTTTTACATTCACGAACAAAAGTAATTCACAATACTTGTGTTGGAGTTGACTAATTTCTCACGTGTTTTTCCAGGTTCAACGCCGTATGCAGCGATGTCAGGCCGCGAAGTATTGGCTGCAGTAACAGAAGGCTACCGCCTGGAGCGTCCTCCTCACTGCAAGCCCCAACTATACCGCGCGATGCACTCCTGCTGGCACGCAGACCCCTCCCAACGACCCTCCTTCGCAGCCCTGAAGTCCCAGCTCGCAGAGCTCCTAGACAATGAACCTTCAGAAGGAAACTACGTGGATCTGGACTCCTTCTATCAGGAGTCTTCTGTGTACAGCGATCCGTCGGCCATTATTAATGACGATGAAGGTCTTTCGGCGGAGTATGACAGGGAGAGACGGTGCTTTAGAGAGTGAGTAGTTAAGGTGGTGAGGGTCAATGGTGTTCAGTAAACTAGAGAAAGTCGGGTTCAAAAGAAAAATAAAATCAATTGTGTCTTACACGAATTTTTTTTTGGATTCAGAAAGGACATCATTTACTCGCACCACCTGGACCCTGTAAATCTTTTTGATAATACCAAAAACAATTTCAGTAAAACAATGGATTAATATTCTAAGAGTTGACTTTAACGAATAGACCATTTTTTCTCAAAAAGCCCGGATGTATCCAGATCTTTCTCGAAAAATAATTTTGGCTTCAGAACACCTGTAAAATATTTAATCAATTTTATTTTCTAGACTTACCACCGGTCCTGCCAAATTCGAAAACCGAGCGTTTAACTTCCGCGACGAGGAGCTGCGGAACAAGTTCGGTATCGGCACACCGCGGATGGGAGGCTTCGGCATCCGGGACGTCCCCTTCAACGACAGGAACTTCTCCGATGGAGAATTCAACGAACGGAATTTCCCGAAGGAAAACTTCAGTGACACGAATTTTACCGAACGCAAAGATGGGAAACTCTCGACTTCTAGTTTTCATCGAGAGAGGGAAAGGGAGAGAGAAAACCCTTTGGTCAGTAGGAACAGCTTTAATGGGTTTCCCAGAGTAGGGACCAGGGATAGAGACAATCACTTCCAAATGGCACCTGACGGCAGGAATAAGAGGGTATCAGAATTTGAATGTGACATTTAAGCGCGTCACAAAGATGGCGGAATTGGTTCAAATGTGGAACACTCCGCAGTACTGCCAACTGTGCCGCGTGACTCGAGCGCGCTTCGGTGAACATGTGGGCATAACTTAGCCTTGTTATTTAGTTGGTAGTAGTATTAAAGTGAGAGAAGATAATCGCCTGATTATGTATATGGATACGGTATACGAAACGCGGTTGTAAATTAGAAGAATTAGGAGTTGAAGAAGAAGAGATTTAGCTTTATTTTTTATAGCATTTTGATTGGAACGTAGACATGTTTTGATACTTGATGTGCTGCAATCTTCAGATTTTTTAATTTGAAGTTGAAAAGACTAAGTTATGCCTGATGAATCTCAATACGTCACATTCCCATTCATTCAGTGAAACTCGACTGAAATGTAATTAATTAGTGTGTTTATACACTTCTCATCAAAAAAATCGAAACACCTCGCAGTTTATGATTTGATAAGGATTATCAGAAAAATGTGTATATTTAGGAATAAATGTAAAATGTCATTTAATAGTGAGTAGTATGAGGTTTTTAAATCCTAATGTTAATGTTCTAAATTCAAATTAAGTCTTCATAGGTTTCGTATTTTGTATAATGAGTAATTTTTACCCTGTATGGAATATGAAGGAAATGGGTAAAACAACACGCGTAAATGAAAAAAAATGTAAGAAACGTTTATTTAATAACTTGTATTCCCTCCGCGAGCTCTTATTACTGCTTCCATACGGTTCTTCATCGATCGGATGAGAGTCACGATCACATGTTGTGGTATATTATCCCATTCCTCTTGGATTGCATTTTGCAGCTGGCTAAGTGTTTCTGGGGCTGGATCTCTTGCTCGAATTCGTCTCTTTAATTCATCCCATAGATGTTCAATGGGATTCATGTCCGGGCTTCTTGCTGGCCATACCATAATGGAGATACCGACTTCGGTAAGATAATCTCGTACGACGCCCGCGGTGTGAGCTCTAGCATTGTCGTGCATGAATATGAAGTCGTTGCCAATAAAATGTGCATAGGGCATCACATGAGGTTCAAGACACTGTTCGATGTACCGATGAGAGTTTAGTGCAGGCAGCCGTGGCCCAGATACAAAGGCAAGTTCTGTCTTACCGTCGGCGCTGATTCCTCCCCAAACCGTCCACGAACCGCCACCATAGCTGACCTTTTCTTCAATGCAGCATTGTGCAAAGCGTTCTCCATCTCTTCTGTAGACCTTGTTCCTTCCGCCGTTACCATACAGCATAATTTTACACTCATCAGAAAACAGTACTTTGCTCCACTGAAGGTATGACCAAGTTAGGTGCTCGCGTGCAAAGTTAAGGCGCGCTCTTCGATGGTCTGCAGTTAATTTCGGCCCATTCGCTGGCTTATGCGGTGCCAATCCGCGTTCCTTCAACCTTCTTCTTATTGTAGAGTCACTTACAGCTACTCTTCGTACAACGCGAAGCTGCTGCTGCAGTTGAAAAGCGTTAAGGCGTCGATTTCGTAAAGAGGTTGTTACAATAAATCGATCATCTCGCTCAGAAGTGACCCGATTCCTGCCAGATCCTGAACGGCGCGTGAACGAACCAGTGTCCCGATAGCGTTTGTAGACTCTATGAACAGATGATAAGCTTAGATGCAATCTTGCAGCCACAACACGCTGACTAAGTCCAGAATCCAGCAATGCCACCACTTGGGCGGCTTCTGCGGGCGAAGTATCCATATGTTTTAGAAAAAAAAGTTTTTTCAGACGTCCCAAAGTCACAGTAAATGAAATAAGAAACAAAAAGTTTAAAGACAAGCGCTAATTTTAGTTTTTAAACGAGAAACGTACTCCAACCCTAAATACACATTTGTCTCAAAACAGTGATTAATTTCATTTATAGGATAAACAAATGAAATTCTAATTTCGAATTTTGATTTTTTTCTTCTTACTGTAATGACCAAACTGCCAGCTACACAATAAAGTTTTTTTTTTCATGGAATTAATTCTCTTTTGTAAAAAATTAGGACAAAAACAATAAAAACGAAAGTGTTTCGATTTTTTTGATGAGAAGTGTATTTAGGCATTATCCGCCAAACACTAGCACTGACTTGACAAAACACTATAATTTTGCACTAGTGTGTGGAAACATGACATTACAAGTTTGAATTTCATTCGTACTGAAATTGTATAACTTGACAACTATGTTTATAATTGTAAATAATTTGTTAATTTATAACAGTATTTTTATATTAATGTATGATGTGGTTTTCATATGAATATTTTGTAAATAAAGAACTGTTATGTATGTTGATTATGTATAAGTGGTGGATAGAATTATGCATACCCCGCATTTGATACAGGCCTAATTAATATTTAAACTTGACTGTTTTGCGGAAAACGCAATAAGCCGTTTTTTGCTTAAACACGAAAATATTGAAAAACGTATATCACTTATTGTTCATTACATTCCCACATAAGTTTTATATCTAGATTTGACATATCTAATTGAAATTTTAAGTCAAATCATTAGAATTCGCTTTACTTTGATAAATTTAGAGTATCAAATGTATGAAAAAGTTGGATCATAATGGTGCTATACATTATATTATGAGCGTACTGTAAATATCAGATGTTATGTTACGCTGAGTGTTATATAACAATATTGTATGTTATCTACTCACAGGTTTATCTATTGTTTCTCTATTCCAGATATCGCTGTCTAGTCTCAAAAATTGTATGATTGTATGATAGTATTGGTTATAGTAAGATCTGATTGTATTTTAAGTTTAAAAGAATTATTTTATTATAAATAAATATTAAAATGTATTGAAAAATTATAATGGTCCTTTTATTAAGCTTTTATAAGAACTGGAACCTTGGATTCCCTTTTAATTACTTTTGATTCGCTAGGCAACTTGGTTAATCTAAATTAAATGTTGCCAAAGGACATTACTTAATTGAACAAAAGCAAAAATGTATTGACATAATTAGCTCTTCATTACTAAAAATGTCAACTAAAGGAATTTTCAAAATTGGTCCTTTGAGACATCTCAACAATGTAATGCGATTGTTTTTTTTTAAATAGTCTGCCTTTGTTGGTTTAAATAATTATTTGTAGGCACGATCAATGGGCTAACGGTAACGCACCAATGGCAATAACTCATATTGCCATTGATTCGAAGTTCGAACACCGTGTGATTTATATCATCACCACTGCTCTCAAAACGGTTGATGAAAACATCATGAGGAAACTGGCATATTATAGAACTAAAGCTTTGAAAAACATCAATCAATCCGCGCTGGGCCTGCCAGGTAAATAATAATCCACTCCCACTCACAGAGAGGAGGCCCGTGTCCCAGCAGCGGGAGGGATTATTGTGATACTCGGTAAAAAATTATAATTTTAACCCTAATTTTTTAATTTATTATATGTTTTTTTTTATTTTTTTTTTATATATGTATATTTACATGGATGGAAAATTTTGACCGTGTGTACAATTCAAATTCAAATGATTTATTTGTAAAACATAGGTGCATTATAATACGATGTTATTCTAATGTCAGGATCAAAATGTTTAACCTAATAGGCATACAAATTTTGGATACATTGAATATTAATACTTAAGATTTTTTAAATGTAAATTATTATTCCAGTTAATTTAAATATAATTATTATCATTAAATATAACTGAGCTTAAGTAAATCAGACATTTGACTCACATAAGGATATACCTAATTATTATTTATTTAAATTATCTGTTAGGAAAAAAAGTATACAACTCGTAGTTGTATTTACCAAACATCCTAAATCAATACAAAAGGGAAAGTACACACCTGCACATTTAACAGGCCCAGCTTACCCAACAGTGAAATACCGCAAGTTTACATTTGGTGCCATCATCGTGCAACACAGATAGCTGAACGCTTGTCTATAGTGCAGTAATGACAGTGCACGCCAGTGTAATCGCACGGTACTTTCGTTCCACCGCAACCTGTGCGCCGTTGCTTAACGCGTTTGTTTGATGTCCTTTTTTATACAGCATGTTTGGAAAAAAAAATCCATAAAAGAAACATGAAGTTGTATTTTTATGGTTTTGTGTGTGCAATAAAGAATAAGTAATTTTTTACTCTTTATTAATATGCACAATTAACCTTGAAAAGTCCATAGATGAGAACCAAAGTACTGCTTAACAGAAGTTTCTTCCAGTAGAACTACGACAGGAGACTTCAATGACAAAAGTAGACACTGTGTAAATAGACAATAAAAGAAATCTTTGATGAAAATTAGCACATGGGTTGAATCTAACCTGAATTATTATGCCACAGAAATCTTTTAAACCCGGTAGTACGGTCCCTTTATAACAACCTTAATAACAGCGAAGTAGAGTGAAAAATGTTATCAAAATATATACCGAATTCAAGCGTGGCTAAAGAATACCCAACAGCCGTCAACAGGGAACAGGGTCGATCTTCAAGGTTAAGGAACGGTTGCCGAGGTTGGTTTGTGGATCGGTGATCTTAACATATCGAGATTCCTCCCCGCCTCGGAAAGCACGTTAAGCCGTTGGTCCCGGCTGCCATTTGTAGATCTTTGGCAGTCGTTATAGATTGTCAGAAGCCAGATAATCTGACACCGGTCTTGCCAAAAAGTACCGTGTTACCCAATTAATGGGCTGTAGAGATCTCGTAGGCAGCCGCTCCACGTAAAGCACTGGTATTCGGTATTCGTTTGACTGGAAGCCGACCCCAATATAGTTGGGAAAAGGCTAGGCAGATGATATATTCAATGTATTCTTCATGGTATTATCTAGTCTAGCATTGAAGAGTTGGCAACCAATCATGCGCTAAGCATTTCCATGTTAAGGCAGGAAATCGAATGCTGCCAATTGACCTGTTAAATATTTAACACATAAGAATGAATTAACAAGTAGCAGCCGCACTCATGTCCTGCCACGGTTGCAGAATTTGTTCGAAAGAGTCACCGCGGCCCTGGAACGTAAAGGGCATTAGAAGGAACACGGATGGGTTTTAGTCAGTAAGAGTCTGACACGCCCTTCCGCTCCACCCAGAGCGGAAGAAGTCATTTGATGATTTTCCATCCATAAAAAAAAAAGTCGCACTCATGTAGGTAAGGACGGAATAATTCCAAAAGCGCCTGCATTATTTATGGAGCACTATTAAGTTTTCTGTGTTATAGTGTATGAAGTTCGAGCGCCCGTTAGAAGTATTTCGTTAATAACATTTAGCAATAATATTCGCCAGTAATGGTGCAAGTAAATAAAATTGTAAAAAATATTTCCTCATAGTAGCGACAAATGCATAGCTTTTCCTGTTTTTCTCAGTAAAGCAGTTCATTTAACCTTTTGAACGCCATTGTCACGTATACATGACAAGCAAACGCGCGCCCTGTATGCCAAACGTCACACATATGTGACAAAAAGTACGGCGAATTTGTGGGTTGGCGTCGGGGGCACGCCGATGCGTTTATGGTCTGGCGTTCGGAAGGTCGATGCCTGATTCGCACATTTATTTATTTATTTGATTTCCAGCTTGATCTGATCTGATTCCTAAATCTAAATATTTTTCTAATTGCTGCAATCTGGGGGTCTTTAAGTCAAGAGTGGATAAGTTACTTTTAGGCAAGCGTGCTCCATCATCGACCACATCATCGCTTTACATCAGGTGAAATTCTGTTCAAACGTGAGCCGATCAATAATAAAAAAATACTAAAATAAATGAACCCACCCTGTATGATCCATCTTGACAGTGTTACGCACAACCGACACAACAAAGCTTCAATCACAAAGAAAGTAACAAGTATCGACAAACCGCACGCTTCTAATATTTAAATTGTTTCCTTCTTTCGATTATAAGCTGGCGAGACAATGTTGTCGGGGAGGAAAACTAAGTTTGAAATTATTTTTCAATTACCGTTACTTTTATTTACATAAAATGTGTTTTTGGATGACGTAATTAGTTTAAAATTAAAAGTGGTGGAGTTTTAAAAGTATGATAAAAATCCTATGCTTACCTTATTTACTTAAAACAAGTTGTCTGTAAAGTCGGTTTACGGACGACAGTTTAACGTTACAACGTTATAACAAAACATTGATGAAATGATCGTAACGTTACAAATGAGCGTAACGTTACAACGAGTCAACCTTTTTCGTGCGTGCAGCCGGTGTTCATCGATTTATTAGACGTTGTCACGTCAAAAATATTTTGAAAATAAAAAAAGAACTTATTTGATTTTAAAGAAAAAAACGTATAAATTTAATGTCTTTGAAAAAAACAAAGTATTAAGTTTAAAGCAATTGCCATGTGCTGCCAATGGCTATTTGCTGTCTATGGACATATATGTATAGGAGATACTAGTAGTGTCTCAGGTTGTTCTACACAGCTCTGCTATCCATTAATTTTGTGCAGACGTAAACAACGCTGATCAGCTCTGTATATAGTGTGACCGGGTTTTCTATTCTAATTGATTAGCTTGACATCAGGTAACCGGATGTTCCTTAAAGGAGTGCATATTGTTACGCGCCAGAATTAATGCCGGGTACAATACATAACATTAGTTAAACTTGTAACAATATGTAACTTATATTTCAGCTTATCATTAATTAAGTTACAATAAATAAAAATGGCCAAACCTTGTGCGCAATCAGATGATTTGAAATTAGAACATTGAAAATAATTAGTTTAACGCTTATATTCCAGTGATGTGTATATATATATGTGTGTGTGGCGGCGACACAGACGGCGGTGCAGAGGTTAACAATTAGTTTTTATTAATATTTACAGTAGAGTCACTTTATTAATTTAATACTATTATTTTAACTATAAGTAAATGATGACGTTCAAAAGTGCCGTTTGTCTTATTGAAATAAACGCTTTGATTTCATTTAGATTTTTAAAATTTAATTTACATTATTACCATCGAATGTCGTTTCTGAAAATGCCCCTTTATTGTTAAATACCGTACCTATAATATGTAAACAATAACTACTAGCCACTTATTTTTTCACCTATTTTTTACTTGACTACTTTTTCAAAGCTATAAGATTGACAGTTGTATGTAGGTACAAGCGTATCCAGTTATTACCAGGCAATGATAACCGTCTCACAATACTACAATGTTTACGTTGTACGCGCAAACAACCAGAGCGCGACAAAATGCATAACTCCCTTTTTTGTACGTAACTTATATTTTATAGAACTGATATTATCATAGCAGTGGTATATCGTAAAGCAGTAATCTCATGTTTGAAAAACATGTTTTTACTTCTTATGTAGTAACATAAATAAAGTCGAAGAGGTAGAGAAAACTTGTTTACGTATTTTAACACCGACTTCCGAAATTTCATACTTTGTAGTGTTTGGAAGTTCAAAACAAAAATCACCGACGTCATACAAAAAGCAGCCAAACTAAAGTGGGACTGGGCCAGCCACGTCTGCCGTATGTCAAAAGGTTCATGGGCTAAAGCAACCACAATGTGGGTCCCAGAAAATGCCCAACGACATCGCGGGAGACCCAGGCGAAGATGGCGGGACGAGCTTGACGCCTATCGGCAGGATTGGTCCACACTTGCCCAAAGTCGCGAGGAAAATGGTAGGAAGAAAGGGAGGCCTTTGCCCTGCAGTGGGACACAATTGGCTAAAATATATATATTTGGAAATTGGTTGTATTTTTTTGTAAAAAAAGTTTTTTATTTTACACATTTTAGTGGTACCCCACTCCTAACAACACCACTGGAAAGTCACAGGAAAGCAAAACACGCAATTTCGTTTACTTGGATGATATATTTTCTATTTCCTCCAACTATTTTGATTTGAAAACCAAACTACAGAACCGATTTTGATAACATTTCTTGATTTTTTTTTTCAAATCGATTTATAACAAACATAAAAAAAATTAAAACCGAATTGAACCTTCTCCTTTTTTGAAGTCGGTTAAAAATATTTAATTATTGCAGAATGGAGAACACTGCCTACTGTAGTGTAGTGATGAATAAATACGAGATACTAAAGAAAAGCCTAAGAATATGTAACTCTGGATCTCCAAAAAGTCATGGCTGGTACTCTGTTGGGATGACGATGCACACATTTGGTACGAAAGGAAACAAAGACGAGAAAAAGGAACAGTGTTTTCGGGATTGCGTTATCAATGTCATATAAAACATCGTATTTATCTTGCTATTCTTATAATTTCTAATTAATTATATCATAAAATAGTTTTTGTCTGCGACTTCGTACGTTCATATCCCATTTTTCCCGTTCCCGTAGGAATTTCGGGACGAATTATACACCTAAACATTCCTCATCAATAACCCCATCCATTAGTGAAAACCGCATGCAAATCAGTGCAGTAGTTTTTGAGTTTATCGCGAACAGACAGGCAGACAGACGCGGCGGAGGAACTTGTTTTATAATATGTAGTGATTATAATAAAAACAGCGACACTCAGACAAATTAAGAATAAATGTGAGACAAAATCTAGTACATCTACGTCAATGTAAAATGCCATTCAACGAAGATAATAAAATGCAGCACAAAATTACGTAAAATAAAAGCGCTTTCACCGCTTTATAAGATAATATCACTCAACGTAATACAATAACCTGACATGATTCCCTATTACTATAGTTTACGTATATCGGATATCTCTCGATGAATATTTAAACTATGTATTATCTAATATTGACCAACTTTATTTAGGCAGACAGTATCTAAGCGAAATCCAACCCTTACTTTATTTACAGAGAGTTCCAATTTCACTGGCACAAAATATTCACAGTCGTAGCCAAGTCTATCGATAACAATGTACGGAACGATGTCTTTCGTAACAATAACTTCCGAACTGTGAAAGCTTCTCTTCTTAAAAAAACAAAAATAATTGCTTTATCATCATCGGTAATATCATGACATCATGCCCACACATTTTTTCTTCTCACTTACATAACACGCCATCAATGTAACTGTTAATTCTGACGGCAGAATGAACTTTTGCACCTAAATCTAAGGATCTATTGTCCAATGATAAGAGCAGTTATCAGATGACCAGAGATGACCTCAGCATCACGGTGAAAGTCGTCAGTTCCGGTATTACCCGACACCTGTGTACGAGATGAGAGAGTATGTTTGTGTGTGTATGTGTGGGGGAAGCTCGTGCGCCCATTTGACGTCGAATCGCGGAGCTCTGCGTGCGCGCATCGCTGCAGAAAAGACATCAACGCGCGCTAATCAAATATTTCTTTAACGATTTTTTTTATTATAAATATGTGTTCGTGCAAAGTGCTAATATGATAAAACTGTTTCATAACTAGAATGCTAATTAACTAAATAGATAGTTTATTTAAAAAAAATGGCGCGTCTATCGAGAGTTTTCCTCGTCGCGGCGTTCGTAGCGCTCCTGAGAGCGGAAGATGATCTCAAAGACTTTGAATTCAGTGATCCCGATGAGGTGATGATTGCGCAGGAGTCTAGGCAGTACCAGACTGTAGTCAAACCTCCTGTTAGGATAGTGAAGCCAACTGGAGTGACGAACTCCCATAGACCTCAATACAACTTGGACTCTTTTGAAGACAGACATGATACGTTTGAGGATTTCGATCCATCACCAAGAAGGACGTTGGTTAAGAACTATAAGTCTTCTCATAAGATAAGGGCTAAGGAGGGGATGATAAAGGATGCTGTGATAAGGGCGTTGGAGAGGAAGGACCACGTGGGCAAGTTCGCGCAGATCCTGCCCATCATCAGGGCGATGTCGGGCAACCAGAGGGTGGCGCTCGCGTCCCTTGTCTCCAGCCAAGTTAGCACCCCTCCTGGACGAGCGCCACTGAATCTTGCGCAGGTACGAAATATTATTTGTTGCAGTAATTTTCCTCGTACTGAATAATTTTCACATGCTAACAGTTCAGTTTTCAAAATTTAGATAAGTCTATCAGTGCTTACTGGCTGTATATTAGTTAATTGTTGAAATTCATTAAAATAATATTAGAAATCAGCCTCAGGTTTTGATTATTTTTATTTATTACCCGATGGTCAATTCCCGTACTTTAAAAGGGGTTCATATTCAAGTCCTAAAATCATCTTAGTGACAGACATAGTCGAAAACTTGTCAAATTTTAAGGAAATTTGCGGGATTTTTGTCAGTTTTCGACTTAGATGCAAACACCAACACTACATAAAGATACGCGAATTACCCTCTTGTTGAATTATCAATAGACTTGGGTGCATCACATGCCAAACCTAAACTACTTGGTCACAAAGATGAACTCTAGGCAGACATAACGCGAAGTTCAACAAAATCCATCCAGAAAATTATTTCAATCATTCATCAAAACGTAACAATCGTAATAATTATCTAACCGTCATTTTGAGGTGAAGTCCGTTGTTTCATGTCATTGACCATATCGTAATACAAATCTATCGTTTGAGAAAATCTTTGCATTATTTAATGTTGTATAGAACAATAAATGCGATCCCACGAGCATAGAAAAACGGAATGAATTAGATTCGTATCAAATTCTATTATAGCACCTAGTACGCTTTAACGAGTACAGTATCGTTGGATACAATAAAGCAGGGTTGAATTGCTACAAAGATCCCGTTACGGTTTCAGAGTTTGATTCTTGGTCTATTAGATTTTCCCAATTTTTCACCATCAAACAGTTCATGTTGAAAACAGAATGAACAGTTAGCTCGGTTAACATAGTTTCGTGATTTGAAACCATTTATATTGATCGGTCATATTCAAATCAGCCTACTGACAGGATTAGGCTTGAAATTCATTTTCTTTAACATTCTGCTGTTTTATAACAGGTTTATTTATTTAATTATTTAACAGTTTATGTACACACATTTAACAAATAGATAAGAAGAAGGGAACAGAAAAATAGGTACAAAGGTGATGCTTATTTCTAAAGAAATCTCTTCCAGCATACCTGCGAAAGGAGAATCGAATAAAAGAGATGTCCACCATCAAGTTTCTTAAAACAACAAATAAAATGGTTGCCTACAACAATACAACATTCTATCGATGATTTATTGTGTTTTCTAAAATACAACCAAAGTGAATCATGTTTGTTATAGAGCATTTCTTGACATCCAATATATTACGTAACATATTTATTGATGGTTAGGTAAATATTACCCATTTAAATATCATTCAATTTATGTCTCTTGAGGCTCTCAAAATGAAAATAATGACCGAAATTGTACCTAGGTCAATTTCTGGGTCGGGTAAAGTGTCAAATAATATGGAATTTCTCAGTAACAATCTTTTTTTTTTTAAGGCTGGAAAATCATCAAACGACTTCTTCCACTCTGGAGCGGAAGGGCGTATCAGACTTTTACTGACTAAAACCCATCCGTGTTCCTCCTAAAGCCCTTTGCATTCCAGGGCCGCGGTGACTCTTTAGAACAAATTCCGCATCCCTGACAGGGTCTGGCCCTAACGGGCCCCTTCTTCTAAGCTGGCATCTCTTTGAGGCGCGCGTGGAACACAATGCGCTATCGACCCGCGCCTGCTTGTAATCGGACAGCAAGCCACCCACCGCTCGCCGTCCGCAGGCCCGCGCCTACGGTGGCCGGGAATCGTCCTGCGACTCCCAACGCCCGAGGCGACTTCTAGTTGCGGCGGTTGACGCGTAGGGCATGTCTTTTCCCCACGCGGCCCGCCTCCTCCTTCGCTAGGATTACTGCTTCGCAGAAGTAGGTGACCGCTACCCATGCCTCCTCCCTCCAGACCATGGATTGAACCAAGGCCGGACGCGAGAGGTCGCCGCCGTCGATCGCCTCGACTCTAACAGTCTGGAGTCTAGATTTGGGCTTGTCTAGTGGCATAGGAAATTCTTTGACAAAGGATTTAAATTTAATGGCGAAATATAGGTGCAGTCTAAGGCGCATCCCTGCTTAACCCTTCAAGGACTACAGACGTGATGCTGTGTTATGTACATATGTACGAACTTTAAAAATATTATTTCCAACGTTCTTTGACTAGGTTCAAATATTTACTTGACCCACTTGTACACTTAAAGTTCGAAGATTTGACTATGAATATAAACTCAACAATACTGACATTGCATAAAATTTGCTACTAAAACTAACATTTACACACCTACCTAAAAGAAAGTGCCATATAATTTGTGTTGACACGCCATGGCTCATAGTTCGTTTATCATTTAATCTAGCTTGGTCACTGGGCACTGAGTCATCTATTTATTTGGTATTTTGTTGAACGTCAGTTTTAACCGAGGGTTGCTGCATTGCTGGGAAATAATACTATGTAGTCATGATAACGATTCTTCTTCTTCATGACGCTGGCATGGCAGTTACTCTGCTGGGATGAAACTTAGCCACTTCCATGGTATCGTCAGTGGCTACGTTGAGGTCATGTGAGCTGCAAATTTTGAGGCACAAGTGACGGGATAGGAGGTAAAACATCTGCCAGGGTTGCGGAATTTGTTCGAAAGAGTCACGGCGGCCCCGAAACGCAAAGAGCTTTAGAAGGAACACGGATGGGTTTTAGTCAGTAAGAGTCTGACACGTTCTTCCGCTCAACCCAGAGCGGAAGAAGTCATTTAATGATTATCAATCCTTTAAAAAAAAGGAGGTAAAGCATATTTGGAATTCGGATTCACCCGCAGCCCTACTTTGAGAAGTTCATTCCCACTGGGGTTCTCCAAGTTATCAGGGACCTTCAAGTGAACTACGGAAGGTGAGGCCTTGTTTGCTTGGTAGCGAATAGTGAGTATGCAAGAGAAAAGAGTGTCCTGCCATTGGTAACAAAAAAAAACTGTGTAGTAAGCTGGGAAACGTTCACTTTGAGAAATAAAATTTATATGTGCCGGAGACATGAAATTCAGGTTTCAATAATTACCGATCTATCGATAAAACTTTCATAGTTGGACTGTAGGAATATAGGCTTAACCCAAAAGTAAGGCTTGCTAGACTAGGAAAATACGAGCTCTCACGAGAAAATACCTTGATCAGTTGATCATAAAGTTTAACACGATAAACAACGTATGGAAGCAGTAGTGTACTTAATTAAATAGCAACTTTTTATGACTATGTTACACCATTTTTTATCATAGACTTGTTATTTAAATTCTATTCAAACACCCGCGCCGTTTCCCCGATAATACACTTATGGCCAACAAAAATGCTCCACATTATATTTTACGACACAATACAGTGAGAGAATTGGTTCGCACAATTATTATCGAGTTTTTACTTTTCCGTTTCTCTGGTGCAAGCGTGTTGTAATTACTCATGTGAACCAACGTAATGTCTAAACTAATTGTTTACTCCGTTAAATAGCTGTTTCTTTGCGGAAATGCGTTTCTGTATTTCATGATTGATTTTTCCTCATGCGTTAAGTGTGTTTCTAAGAAACGAATACAATTGCATACACGTAATATGCACTAGTATCTCAACATGATTTGCTAAGTAATAGTAGACTACAGGTGATTTGAATGTACTATAAAATTATATATAGCCTTTTGCTTGACATTGCACAAGCATTTTTACTTATTTTTTTATGTCTGAACGTAAAAAAATTACAAAAAGTATGGCTGCAAAGTCAACACGTATCTTTTTATTTCCATCGCCAGACAAATCAGAGATTCCATAAAACCGTGTTTTGTAAACTTAACGAAAGTAAATAAATATAAACACTTAAACGTGCGGTTTTTGCGGTTCAAGTTATTTGCAATTTGACAGAGTTGCGGAAATGTATTTGTTTTGGAAATTCATTATTTTAGCTACTTACCTGCATTAATTTTATGAATTTCTGGCATTTGTGATTATTCCAAAGACCAAATTAAGTAAACTATGGATTTATTTCAATGTCCTACAAAACTGCCTATGGAAACAAGTTTGTGCAAAATGCCATATTATTATTCCGTTTGTTCATTTTTATTACACATTTGTTACATTTTAAAATATTATTAGTTTAATATTTATTTATCCCACAAAAAAATATAAAAAATAGTAGTCCGTCGACCTCCACACTTCCACGGGATGTACAGTCTCATCACCGATGATTGTGGGTGATGCATCCGGTTTGCGGTCAGCAGTGTACGGACCTTCCCTCCATCCAGGGCGTCGAGTTTGGTTTGAGTCCATTTGAGAATGCCGAAAGAGTACATTAATCCTTCAGCGATTGCCTCATGTCAGCAACATTGTCCAAGTGCCCAAAGTTTCTGACATACTCAAATACTTGTACATTTCGGTCAAGGAGAGGGATCTAAGGTATATGGAATCCGAGAGTTGAGTTCCCTCAAATTCCATAATCTCCCGTTTTCTTTATATGCATGACTGCACGTTTGGCATATTGTGATTATTCCAAAGACCAAATTAACATATTGCATAAGTAAAATATGGATTTATTTAAATGTCCTACTAAACTTCCTATGCAAACAAGTTTTTGCAAGATATCATTTTAATTGTTAGGCAATCTTATTAGAAATGTAAATAGTAAACTTTTTATTTTCATTTCGAACAAAAAGATAATAGATTTCGCAATAGAAACTTAACGATCTACATCAATAAATCATTTCATTGACTGACACACAATCAAAATACAACTTACACCGCAAGAATGATAGTATAGAAAACACAACAGCAGGAACAACATTTCACTTGTTAACTTTTTATCGATTGGTTAATTATTAGCGACAAACATTCCATCTCACTCATTGTTCTCTGAAGTATCGTAATCGTTCGCTAAAGAGATTTCATTCGATCTCCAATATCGCAGAACTGGGTCATTTTTTTGTCCCGTAGTGTAATTTTCACGCTTCTCCATATTGTATGAGATTTGTTGTAGCTTTTGTTTGTACAATACTTTCTTTGTTTTAATTAATTAACACACGAAGGTACTAGTGATACTTTGTGTAGTCATTGTTTAGTTTCTCTTCATACATTATTACTATTTTTTAACCTTACATAAGCCTAAAGAAAATGATAAAATGGCTGAATAAATACCTAAGAAAAGGCGCCAGTTGTATGTTTTTTTAGTTTAAGGTATGTTTAAGGAATTTAATTTCAAATCTTATTTTTATTTATTGTACACCTACCACAGTGTAGTATTTATAACCCAAAGGTTGACTGGTAGAGAATGCCTTGATGCATTAAGTCCGCCCATGTACTATTGTATTATGTGTGTAAATAAATAAGGTTTTTATTCATGTTTTTTTTGCCTTAGTATGTTATAATAAGATTACTTATATATAAATAACCTTAAGTTTCTTATTGCTTGAGAATAACAATACTTAAATCTACAGTCAATAGGGGCCGGGCCAGCATGTCCTTGTGATTATAGGTACGTTTTGTATAGCTCCGTCTCCCTCCCACACCGGAATCATGATGATTAAACTTTTAAGGCGCCATAGTAGGGCTTTTGGTCTTCAATATCTTCTAAATGAGTTTCTATTTCCAGCAGTGGACGAACAATGATGATGAACTTCCATGAGGTCGGTCTGGACGGTCATCCTTTTCTTACCTATTCTACTGTCGGATACACAGAACAAATTCTGATAAATGTTTCAAAATACTATTGTCACCTTTTCAAGAATAAGCTCTTGACTGGCCTGTTGGTTGAGTGGTTAGTGACCCTGACTGCTAACCGGAGGTGGGTTCGATTCCCACCCAGGACAAATCTTTGTGTATTGAGCATGATCATTTGTTCTGTGTCTGGGTGTAATTTGTCTATAATATGTACATATGTATGTATTTAGAACTTTATAAGTATGTTTATCAGTTATCTGGTTGCCATAGCACAAGCTCTGCCTAGTTTGAAATCGGATGACCGTGTGTGAGTTGTCCGAAGATTTAAAAAAAAATGACTTTAGTATTTTGAAACATTTATCAGAATCTATTTCTATATTTTGCCAAGCACGTACTAAACATTATTTCACTAAACACAACAGGTATTTATTTTTCAATCCACTTAACGTTACACTCAAATCGATTGTCCACACAATTATCAAACGGCAGGTGTTGCAAACATTGTCGCCATTTTCTTTTCATAAATATAATTATAGCGTAAAAAGTCGTGGCCGAAATGAACTATTTACCTTTTGTATGAAATCTGTAGAGTTGCTACGAAGGCGACGTTTTTGTTAAATATTTTTTTTTAGCTATTATTGCAGTAAAGTTGTTATGGATTAAGAAGATCATGTGCTTTTACTAATATAAAACTTATCTCTTTACTATAACGAGTTGCTGTAGCTAACTTGATATTGAAGATATTTACTTCATTAGTTACTGGTTGGTGTCGTAATGAAGAATTTAGATTTGCGTTCTATGGACCTTAATCGCTGGTTCTAAAAGCATGATAAAACATCTATAATGAAGGCGGCACTAAGACATGATTTCTGAAAGGTATCCCCTATTGGGGTTAAATAGGGGACGCTAGTTTGTATTATAAATCATAATTTTTGTCGATAATATTTGCCGAAAAGTTTCGAAACGATCCGTAGATCGTTTGAAACATTTTCGTCGGAAGAGGAAAATTAATTGATAGAGGTGATAAATATTATCTAATAAATATATTATTTGCTCGTTAGTTTTCTCAAAGCTTAATAATTTATTGATAGTCAAATAAAAAATAAAGAAAATAAAAATAATTGTGATGTAAACTGTACAATTGATTTTCCTAAATATTCAGTTTAGGAAAATCAATTGTAATTGATTGTAATTAATTGTAATTAATTTGCATTATTCAAATGCTTCTCGATGTATTGCCAAATAAATGATTACAATGACAAGTTTATTGATATAGAAGGTCAAACATAATTGTGTTATTGAAAAAATTCATCAAAATTTTAATAACGTTATCTATTTAAACATAAAATGATGCCCTTGTACCTATTAATTGCTTTGTGAAACGATTAAAATAACTAATTTGTTTGTCATCTGAACTAGAGTGTGTCAATGCCAATAGCTGATGAAGGGTATTCTAATTTTATTATTTTGTTGTGATAGTTAGTTGTGGTGATTTTATGTGAAATATGTGTAGATTTATTCATTACTTTCATGGCGTTTGCATAGTTAATGCCAAGGTTTTGGTGACACAACATTTCAACTGCAGTTAGTTGCCCGTTGACATAAAAAGGTTTTAGAGCAAACATCTCTGGATTCTCTATCATCTTTTTATATTGGGGTCGGCTTCCAGTCAAACCGGTATCAGCTGAATACCAGTATTTTACGTGGAGCGGCTGCCTACCAGACTTTCACAACCCATTAACTGGGTAACACAGTACTCCTTGGCAAGACTGGTGTCAGATTTTCTGGCTTCTGACTGTAACGATTGCCAAAGATCTACAAATGACAGCCGGGACCAACGGCTTAACGTGCTTTCCGAGACACGGAGGAGTCTCGGTATGTTAAGATGATCACCCATCCACAGACCAACCTCGGCAAGCGTTGCTTAACCTTGAAGAACGACCCGTGTGACTGTTATTATTTAGCTACGAGCTCCTACTGGATTCTCTTATCTAATAATTAACTAATATGTCCAACCACTAACATCACATCACACTAATCACACTAACATTATATAGGCGAAAGTTTGTGAGTGTATGTGTATGTTTGTTACTTCTTTACACGCAAACGGCTGGACCGATTTAGATGATATTTGGTATAGAGATTGTTTGAGTCAAGGAAAGGACAATGGATTTTGATTTTTATCCCAGGACTATGTTCCCTTTGGATAATTTTCAATATTAACGCGGGCGGCAGCTAGTAAGATATACAAAATGACACGATTGTCAATTTTTTGTTAAAAGTGCTGTTTACCATTGTAGTAATTGTATAAAAGAAAAGTACAAAACTATCTGATTGGCTATTTTTGAAGGACATCTAGACGCACTGCAAGTTACCTTGCCCTACCTTGTTGTTATTCCAAACATCGATGAATTCTCTTAATCGGTATGATTATTATATATCATATTTATTAGTTTATTATTTTAGCATATATATGTATTTTATTAGTATTATATATATTATCTGTATATTCTTTCCGAATTGTTAAAATTCAATTTTGAATCGTATTTTTATTTATTGTACACCTACCACAATATATTCTTTATAACCCAAAGGTTGACTGGTAGAGAATGCCTTGATGCATTAAGTCCGCCCATGTACCACTATTGTACATAAAGTTTAAATAAATAAATAATAAATAAACATATTTTATAATGCTCACTGCAAAGGAGTGGTACTTTCTGCCTGCGTCTGTGTTTCCGAACGCATACAACCCTAATCTATTCAAAGTTAGAGTGAACAGGCTTCTCTGGGTAAGCTTGCTCCATCGTCGACTTTGTCTGTCATTTCTAACCTAGACTAGAGTAAAGGGCAAACCCAACTCGAATAAAAAATAAAAAAAACTTGACTAATTTTAAAATATAACAATAATAAAAAATGAAATAGAAAAGACTGCTCGTGCTCGATAGTGTCAGACAGTCTTGAAACGCAAGCCTAGTCACAGTTCTATTAATACAATACTTATCTTCAAATAGGATCATTTATAATACCAAACACAAAACAAACGAAAATAATCAATTTTATTACTAAACGTCTGACTTTCACCGAGACTAATGTTGCGTAAACATTTTCGTAAGGAACAGAGTGATGGACTTTAAACACTCTGAAACTAGCCAAGTCAAAATACGTCTTTGAATAATGTATGAACGGAGTTCCATGAGATACATACGGTTAAGAACATTTGGGACAATTTGAATGTACGGTTGAATGTTAAGCCTTAAGTTACACAATCAAATTGAATTACAAAAAAAAATCTCTAATATCAAATATTTAATACCTAACAATTGGGCTCGCAGATACTCATCGGACACGGCTGTTTCGGGAGGTACCTGTTTCGGATTCAGCAGGAGGACACGCCCGGGTGTCAGCAGCACTGTGCACTGTGAGGATCGCCCGGAGGACACGGTAGAGCATACGGTGGAGGTCTGTCCTGCTTGGGCTGAGTACCACCGTGTCCTCATCGAGGCGATCGGCGGCGGCGACCTCTCGCATCCGACCCTGGTTAAATCCATGGTCCGGAGTGACGAGGCTTGGGAAACGGTCACCTCCTTCAGCGAAGCAGTAATGCTAGCGAAGGAGGAGGCGGGCCGCGCGAGGGAAAGACAAGGCCTTTGCCCTAACCGCCGTTACAGGGGAAGACGCCCCGGGCGTCGGGAGTCGCAGGGCGATCCCCGGCCACCGTAGGCGCGGGTCTACGGACGGCGAGCGTTGGGTGGCTTGCTGTCCGATCACCACCAGGCCCGGGTCGATGGCGCGTTGTGTTCCACGTGCACCTCAAAGAGAAGTCAGCCTAGGAGACGGGGTCTTCAAGTCTAGAGTGCATAGGTTGGGCGCCGGAGAGCGCAGAACTATCTCCAGCCAACATAATGTGTGGCCTGCAGGTGACAGATTTGGGGAGTCTGTTGCCTGTACAGTCTAAGGTCGAGACGGCGGTGACGTGTTCCGCACGCTTCTCTAGGGTAATAGCGGCCGCAGAGGGTGACGGGATCCGCATAAATTTATGCTGGTTAATAAGTGACGAAATGCGCAAGCACTCCAGTGCCTCGGTCAAAGGTAGCTGCAGAACACAATGTGGTTTTAGCTACGACGAGTCTGACAGACCTCTGAGCCCACCCCGGGGTGGAGGACATCCGTGAGGATTTCCAGACGGTATAAAAAGAAAAGTTTATTTAAGAGGTCATTTTCGGTTTGCGTGCTTCATCGCCGAGCACATCATCACTATCAGTATCAAAGGAGCAATTTTCGTATTTTTAATTTAATTTCTCTATATTTTGACAAGTTTTAGACATTGATTGTCGCTGAGATGATAATGCGGCTTGAATTTGAACGCTTCCTGAAAGTACCAAAATTGGCCTTTAAATTTCCCATATCTCCTTGACACATGCTGAGCTAACAAAATATGTACATATCAATAGTCTGAAATAAACGATTTTTTTTAATAGGTAGCAATCGATGTCATGGCAGTCTCCATGAACTAGGAATTCCGTATTTTGTTGATGAAGTTTGTGTAAGTAACATTGTCTGAAGACGCATTTTCGATATCGTTTATCCTAGGTATCTGAACGATCAACAGAAAGTAAGCCATTACAATATCGCGCTCGTGAAAACTATATTTCATCGACAAAAATTCCCAAGTCACATCTCTAATCTTCTCATGAACTGTCTAATTTATCAAAAATAGTGCAGCACACGCTTTCATATCAGCGTCGACGCTGCGGCATCCGATCCGATGCACTTGAGTGGCTCTCAGCTATTCCAACATTACGCTATGAATATGTAGCAGAAACCGCATCTTTGTGGGGCAGAGATTTAGAAAATATTGAGGACATCAGAATAATATCAGCTGCTAAGGACACTCATTGGCAATTTTTAGGATGTTTTCAAAGGAATTAACGACTATTTTCAAAGAATACTGAGACCAGTCTTGCAAAGCTGTCATTTGTAGATCTTGGACAGTCAGGGTTAAGGTTGGCAGGAGCCAGAACAACAATCTGGCAACTGCCTTGCCAAGGGGTTTCACAGTTACTGGGTTGTGGAGGTAAAATAGGCAGTGGCTTCGTGTAAAATACGGACGCTAGAGTTAGCATCTGTGTCAAGAATCTCTTTCTATAGGATCTTAAGAAATTTGAAATGATTACCTATGACAAACAGAATAGCAGCAAGTAATAGGTTACCGTCGATAACCTCGGGTTGGTCTTTGTAAAATTAAAAATCATTTTGAAAAAGAGACACACGAATTTCACTTATTAACTTCAACTGTTGTAAATTTAGACATTCAATATCAAGATTGTTGAAACATGGTTCTATCTAAGTACCTAACCCTAGGAATTTTAAGCTTTCTTGGTTTTCCTGTAATATTGCGTAAAAAGGTATTCAATTATTTATAGGAAACAGCCAAGCTTACTGGCTCAATCAAACATTCGTACATGAACACTTGCGATGAATATGCGATGAGGCATGCGGGTACTAATTGCGGTTTTCACTTTTGTGACTAAAATGATTTTGTGGTATTGACCGCGATTATTGGTATCGGTTGCGTAGTTGATTTTGTGCACAGTCAAATCATCGTGATTTTACGTCATCCATCCATCGTATTTCAGCCAGAAGATTTTGCAACAGTGTTTTGTCGCTAACCTTAGTTCTCCTGCGGATATCTCCATTTTTGTCTGCAGAATCAGCTTACCAATTTTTTGGGTACAATCCGTGTGCCCGATTGGATGACTTTTCTTTTAGTAAAAATAGCGAACATCTATACAAACTTTCATCCCTTGCTTAGCATATAACAGGAAATTATTTTCAAAAATCTTTCATTAGTACTCACCTCAGTTATAAAAGGAATGCTTCTAAACTCAGCAGTTTAGGCTGCGCGTTGTCGTCATCATCTTCCTGCCCTTGCTCCATGTTACTTGACTGTCGTTTGTTTGATTCTCGAAATGAGCATGTCTATATGTTGGTGACTTTCCGTTTACAATACAGATTTCTGATCTACCCGCATGATTTCTCATGAGGAATTTAGCTTCAACACCCATGACATTGCACTAACATGCTCGTACATACACAGTTACATATGTATACACAGTTACACACATAACAGGCGGCTGTTGGTACCTAAGTAAAAATATATTGTCGTTGCCTCCATTCTCTCTCTTTCTTGCATTCTTCGTCACACCTCTTTGTTATTTATCGACCTTAAAGTTAAATAGTGACGCAACTGCAATTTCTAGACGAATCGATATTTGTTCTGTGGATCGACGGATCTCTGTTCTAGAAAGAAGTGATCAACTTTACAAGTGCTTGGTTCGGTTTAAATAATTTATTTCAAGAGAAAATACTTGGGTTTACTTAAAAATAAAAAAAACTTCACAAAATAGATTTTTGGACAAACATAACGTGGACTATTATTGTTGGTTTATTATAATTTTGACCTTATCAGACGGATCAAGAATCTGTAAAAAATCAATCCACTAAGCCTCTTCTCAACTACCTATGGAGAATCTCTTATCTTCTGGTAGGTGATATTACCGGAATGATGGCTCGCAAATATCTATTAACTATGTTTAGATAAAATTTTCTTGACCTGACTCTTGATTTATTATTTCCTCTTGAAAGAAGATCACCAGTGAGTTTGATATGAAAACAAAAAAACAAATTCAAAGTCAAATTCTACAGTTTTTGACTTGAGGTAATTGTATTTTAGTTGCAAAAAACCGCTACACGCATCATCGGCTAAGAAAATGTCTTTGACCAAATATATTTGCATGTCTTACTCGAAAATTTGTATACACACTCGTGATTATCATAAATACATGCGTGACGGAACCACGGTCGCGTGCGCCATATTGTCAGGAAATCGTGTATTTGTTTGTTTGCATGTCTTGTGGGTGTTCCTATCGGAAACTGTGGTAAGCTTCTATGTCAAGGTTGCTAATACCTGCTGTTAACAAGCTACAGGTCGTCGAGTTTGTTGTTATCTCTTGTTGGTACTAGTTTTGCTTGAATAGTTCTGTGCCGTGATGATAGCTAGTAAACAAATCTTCTTACATTCGAATCAAGGTTCATCTGTCCAGTTTTTGAAATCCTCAAGTCCATATTTCAATAATTAAATCAATTACTTAAGTTTTCCAAGTGTAGATTCGAACAGTAGCCGAATTGAGAACATGGCAGCTTTTCTACAAATTTTAGCTGCATTGAAATCTATGAATACTCTCAGGGTAGCAACATATTCGTCAAGAGCTGCACCATGCATGGTTATATATTTCTCCTTGTCACAGCACCATGGTGTCAGTGGTTCCCTTTTTTTTAAGGATGAGAAATCATCGAATGACTTCTTCCGCCGGTGGAGCGGAAAGGCGTGTCAGACTCTTACTGACTAAAACCCATCCGTGTTCCTTCTAAAGCCTTTTGCGTGCCAGGGCCGCGGTGACTCTTTCGAACAAATCCGCAACTCAGTGGTTCCCTTGATGTCGTATTTTTGACAGATTGGTCATAGGTCGTATGTCAAAAATCTCCAATTAGACACCACTAACGTGTTTGTAAATTGATGTGAGGGACCAGAAATATGAAACTCGCAAGGCCAAATCACATGACATAGAAAAACCACATTCTCCAAATTAAATAACACACATAATACTCCGAGCACTGCCCCTGACACATCAGCTACTACCATACAGTTTCCGATTACTTTCGTTTTCGTTCACCTTACGTCAAAACTTTCGCTCTATGGTCCGTAGTCTATGGTGTTACATCTCGGCCATCGGCAGCTTACTCATTACGTCAATGGCTTCAGGGCAGACATGATTTATAGAATAAACATGGCGAGACGGGTTTGTATTGATTTGATCTGGTTGATTTATTGTTTTTGGCTTACGAGATTTTGATGAGAGTTGGTCAGGTGTACCTGTTGTAAGTTTTATTGGACTTACTTTATTTAGAAATTATTGAATGTTTCAACTATGGCTTTTCACTAAGATAGCTTGTGGGTGGTACCAACGTTTCTCCTTGTAAGTACCTTAAGATTGTTGGTGGCCACTGATTTGTTAGTGGTTGAAATTTTGATAGATCTGACTACAATAAGCACTTAAACAATCAGCAGCCTAATTTGCTGCCTTTCAGCTTTTATTGATTTATTCATTGAAACAAACAATGTTTTAACAGGTACACAAAAGTATTAAAGTAGTCAAAAATGTACACCCTGAGAGACCCCACTCAAAAACCAATCACACACATTTAAGTGCTCAAAAATAGCAGAGAGCCGCTATTCAGTATCTTTACTGCTCAACTCACAGCAAAACTTAAACAGGATATCTAAAGTTCTATGATATGGATACAAAAACTATCTCACAAAAAAATAATTCGTTATGCCTTACCAATGAAAATTATGTTATTAAACCAGCATAAATTAATATTGACCGTAAATTATGCATTGCGTTAAGTTGTTCATAAACCGATTTCCACCAGCAAGTAAATGTAGTTAAATTGCGATTAACTCGTTATTTCTGGGGAAAGTGGATTTAAGTGGCGATAAAAGGTTGCGATTAAATACTGTGTGCGTCCGTTTACTGAATCTTTAGCATTTACATAACCAATTTAAGTTATTCCTCATAAACGAGGATTTCTTTGTTCAAACTGTGCACATACACTTTACAGTATTATTTATTACACAACAGTAAAAATTCGTACTTACGTACGAAATAATCTTTAATTATTTATTAATTTCCCGTTTTCGTATCCATACCATACTATTATTATAAATGTGAAAATAACTCCGCCTGAGTGTCTACTTGTTACCGCTTCACGTTTTATCGGCGGAATGGATTTGAATGAAACTTGGCACATCCGAATTATGACATAATGTTTCGGATATATTGGTATATTTTCCAAATTCACACGAGCGATACTGCTGGCCGAAGCTAGTTCCTTTATAAGAATCGTATTTGGACAATCTCTTTAGAAAAAATAAACTGTAAAAAACATGAACCATTTAGAAAATTTTGTAGAACAGAACGTATCAAAACAACGACAAAAAAACGTATCGTAAATTAAATACACAATCGTGTCTAAAAATAAGGTCAACTACACACGCCACAGAAACACTATCTCCCAATCTCACAACCAGTAGTGCACACGATATAAATCTCGAAAGAATGGATACCTCACCAAACTGAAACTAGGTCTTCTCATGGCCGTGAAATGGTCATTGTATGGTTTATATTGTAACAAGTATGAACGGATCCTAAACAATTAGTCATAAAAATAAACAGCTGCAATGTCGAATCGTTTATTTTTATGTTAATGTGGGAATATTTTAGTGTTTAACATAAAAGTATTGTCTTAAGTATTGTGTGTCTCTTTTAAAACACTTCGTTTTTCATTATCTACACATTCTTATTCTTACAAGCATCTGTTATCATGATAATTTTCATAACTCCAATGTTTTTTTATCATCATCATAAACGTATGTATTCAATCTCTAGTTTCAATCTATCTTCTCACTTGGTTCCTTCCTTGGTTTTGGACTTTTTCTACATTCGTGACTCTACACACTCGTATCATGTTGTCATCATTGTTTCTCACTTTCTTTTCCATAACTTTCATTAAATATCAAAAGCAAACAACCACAAAGAATTTATAAGACATTTTGCTGATTCCAGGTGAGATCAATGTTTGGTAACAGTGACAACACGACAGACCTAATGCTACCCATACTCTTAGACATGGCCAATTTGATACGCAGAGCCGTCAGGTCAGGGAAGGAACCAAGGGAGGTCAAACAACCGTATGAACCAGCACCGCCACAGTTACTCAGACGATCCTTTACAGAGGACACAGAAATAGATGATGAACCATTTGACATGGGTGTAGAACCCTTGCCTCCGATTACACGCAATCGTAGAATATTTCCAAGGAAATACACTAACAAAAATCACACAGGAGACAAAGTACAGAACACAGCACATAAAGAAACTAAAAATGTTACAAACACTAAAGATGATGTAAGTAAAAAGGATGATGATAATTATACAGTTGTAGTTATCTCATAGTCAATCATCGATGCAGTTCATTATGGCAAATATTTATACTAGGTAATAGATGTCAGACATTATATATAATACTATTTTCCCACGGTAATCAATAATCATAAAATCAATTGACCGATATAATAACTACTGGCCTAGATGACATAAATACTTTAGTGCAATCCGTTATAGAAATAAAAATAATAGTAATGTTTTGTATGTCCGTGTTATGGTTGCTTCTACAGCAAAATTTATTTGTATACCTATTCTTCATGACTTTTTCAGCAAAACATTACCACTCCATCAACAACGACGCCAGAGCTGACAACTCCAATGTCTGTGACCATCAGCAGATCAGTCACATCCAGTGTGTCGAGATCGGACAACGGGACATTGGACCTGATGGCAGAGTCTACCAACCAGACGCTAGCCCAAGATCTGCCGGTAGCAGAAAAGTTGAGAGCTTTGAATAGATACACTGACAGGAAAGGTAAGATGATACTAGTAATATTTTTTTTTACCCTGTCTAAACCTAGAAGTCAAAAATGAAGTCAAGTTTCCGGTATATACTGTCAATGCTGGAGTTCATATCTCGGCAAGCATTTGAGTTAGCACGTATGAACACGCTACAGCTACAGACAATTAAAGCAAGTCAGACGTCCTAATTCTGTAATGCAAGAGTTAGAGTGTGTTACATTAAAATTGCTGTTGCTATAACTTACGAGAGCGCATGAGACTTTGACGAAGTAAAATGACCTAAAATAAAAGAAAACATAACATTTCAACAACGTCAACGTGTTATAGCACAAGTCGTGAGTTGCAAGATAATCTTTCTGATCTTTTAACCCTTCGTTACACTGACGTGGAGAAAAGTACTTATGTAAGCTCTCATTGTATTGACAGAAACTTTAGTCACCATAAAAGGAAAGTGGTTTCCAATTCCTTAAAAGTCATATCTATGTTTATCAATATTTTACCCAGGGTCGTCGTTCCGTCGTGGGACCTACCAACCGAAGCCGCCATCTTTGATTCGTCGCACCACTCCTGAGCCAGCCCCATCACCACCCATTCCTAAGAGGAGACCTACTCCTGCTAGGAAGCTACCCTCGTCAGCTACAGACCCTAATAAGTGCGAGCTGTTCACGAATACTTTGTGTCTGCATTCTACTGATTATCCTACGTAAGTACAGTATTAGTTTATGCTAAAAGAAATAGGTGTTTAACATTGATTGGTTCTAGCTCACAGGACCAAGGAGTTGGTGATTCTTCTTTTGCAACAGAAATTTGGTACCAATAAATTGCATTTACCACCCCTCCCAAAAGACAGTGATAAATTCATAAAATCGATAAACATATGACGTTTATCTATTTTATGAATTTATCACCTAAATATACTACGTAGGTGGTATGTCCTAGATTTTTGAAAACTATATAATTAAAGTCAAAAAAATCTTCATAATTATGTAATTAAAACAAGATCTGTTTCGTAATTTTGAATACTATGATCATCGACATGAATGCTTACACTTCCATTCGCAATATTCTCAACCAGTTCGGCAACTTCTTTAACATTTTGAATGGTTTCCCAAAAATGTCTGAAACGGGTTTTTATGCATTGATATTTTATTGCATAACCAGGAGTGTATAGAAAGCAAGAGTAATGTGTGAGCGAAAGTGATTCTGTTGGTGTCGTGTGGTTTGCAAATGTCATGAGATTTTCGCGGAACGATATGCGTGACCGTTATTATCTTGAGCGAGGTGTGAGTTCGAGAATCTGAGGTCTACCGCTTTTGTATTCTCATGGGCAAATTATTACGTTGCATTATCTTCAACTGTTACTGTGAATTTTATAAGCTTGCCATTGATTGATTTATTAGCACGATCATTACTATTGAAATATACATTATACTCTACACTTTTATAAATTGCTGTTTTAATGATTTTTTCATCTCACTTATTTATTGTGCAAGACGTTTCATGTGTTCCAATTGGATGACTTGGCTTACTTTTTGAGTAGAATGCTTATGTTATTTTAATGTCTTCATTGTATCCATCGAAATAATTATACATATCTGTAAGATGTTTAAGATAGATGTTTATGCTAATTCTTAATGGGTTTATCTTATATAATAGTAATTGAGATGACTTCTTTGTTTTTTCTTCGACATCCAATTATATCTGTGGTCACGATTCATAACCATCGAAACGTAACGAATTAACCTTGAAGAAAATTAGTAATGCAGATTTCTACAGGAGCCACCTAACGATTGATTAAGTACGGTCATCGTTTTGTTTATTTTACCGTTAATTAATTCATTATTTTTAAAAGTATATTTAAAATAGTTGGTCCCGGATATAGTCTAAAAAAAACCGCGTGTGAAAAAGAGAATAGAAATAATTGATTTAAATTAAAACTTCATTTCACCTTCTATTTCGAGGAAATAATTTGATCGGAAAAAGGTTAAATTACGGTATTTAAAAAATATTGAAATAGTGCTCAATCAAGCGATTTGGGCTGGATAGTCGGTACTGTCAAAAGATTCCAGTGATTTTGTACACATGTTGCAGGTTTGTCAAAAAAACAAAAGTCATTTATTCAAATTAGGCTGAGTGCCAGCACTTTTTGAACGTCAAACGTGTGTATAATTTTTACTATAACTTAATTAATTATACTGTCGTAGTTATGTATAACGCCAAAGTTACAATATAAGGTCCCATTAAAATAGATAGTTAAATTTTAATACAGCGTTTAGGACGTCTAACCAAAGATATCCAAGCAAAAAAAAACACTGATTAAGGTGATTTTACTTTGACTTAAAATTATAAATTGCCGGACACTAGAAGAAACACATCCATTATGGGTAGGTTTTTTTATGGATGGGAAATCATCAAACGACTCCTTTCGCTCTGGGCAGAGCGGAAGGGAGTGTCAGACTCTTACTGACTAAAACCCATCCCTGTTCCTCGTAACGCCCTTTGCGTCCAGGGCCGCGGTGAGTCTTTCGAACACCACCGCGCGCCATTTGAAGTATTAGAATTATGAGATAACAAAGACATGGATGTGTTTATGCATTGGGTAACCAACATTTTTTGTGTATTTTCGTAAGCTGTTTTTTTTTCTTGTGTTTCGTTTGTCTTATTTTTTTACCACTGTCCTTATTTTGGGGGTCTGAATGATTTGATGATTTTTGGAACTTATATTTATAACGCTAAGGCATTCAGTAAAAAAGGCCTATTTATTATTTCTGCTTAAATTAGGGTCATCCTAAAATATGACTCTTTATGAAATGAATGCGTTCCAAAGCATCATCAAATTGCATAGGCATTTTACATGTATGTAAAAAGACGACGCCGTATGTATAAAGACGAATTTTACAAAACGCCACCGATATACATATCCAAATGCGAAGGTGATTATGTTAATAGCAGTTTTTATTTCTATTATATAAGGACTAAAACATTCCATTTAAATATCATTTTAGATCGTTAAACTATTTTGTAATTTGCAAAATGGCGGAACACTTTCTAAATACTGCTTTAATTTTAAATATCCTTTAATTTACGACTGGCCTATCAGCTCATATTTTATGATAGTTTTCTCTTTAAAGCCTAGGAAGCTCCAAATGTAGGTATATTCAGTTGTGTAATCTATTTTGTTTTAATGAGCATGCGTGGGCGACATTTTGCTTCAATTAATTTAAACTTAAATAAATGTCATAATAATCGAATACCTACTACTTTTGAATGAAAAGTATGCTTGTTATTCCGTGTTGATTGGCAAAAATATTGATAAATTGAAGAGATAGTTCGCGTCTAAAAGAAGGATATAAGCTGGGCATAAATAGGTATACATACATAAAAAAAATCATTAAATGTTTCAAACTTCAACAAGTTTCAATAGAAATAGCCTACTCTATGAAAATGAAGCCGAAGGTGAAGCTCAAGTCCTACAATGACATATAAGTAAAGAAAAAACCGTTTGTAATTCCAGTGAAGCAATCGTGCAGTCAATAAGACGCAACAAGGCAGCTGCAGCAGCACTGCTGGCTGACTACAAGGACCCAGGAGAAGGAATCATTGACGGAGTCACTGCAGCCCAGGAAGCTAAATACAATGAGCAGCATTACCTTGTGTCTAATAGGTAAGGTATCTTTAAAAATAATAAAGTCAAATATAACTGAGGAATGATGAGACTAGATCCCAGATCGCCGGGGTCCTTATGTAATGACCTTGGAGATCTAGATCCTTGCAGAGAAAGATCTAGAACCAAAATTTTCGATAATATATGACATAAGCCCTACGGGCTCTATTAGCCTCACGATCAACCTCTTACATCAATAATAATAACATAAGAACTTGCCGATGACAATGCATTAGTAACTGATTTTAAGATCAATCAACTTATTCATTTATGTATCAATGTTACTTGCAGGCGATACGGATTCTATAAGCCTCACGATCATCCTCTTATATCAATAATAATAACATAAGAACTTGCCAATGACAATGCATCAGTACCTGATTTTAAGATGAATACATTTAGTCTTTTATGTATCAATGTTGCTAATATTACTTGCAGGCGAGGAGACACAGCCAACCGTGACTTTGCCAGCGCTGGTGAAGCAGGCTTCATGTGTCCAAGCACAGTAAAGTATGCGAGGCCGCAACGAGCGAGAGCTACTTCGGGCCAGTGGAAGTACATTGTGAACACTGGAGAACACACTCAGACGCTGAGGCTGGAGAAATGTTTGTAAGTATTGATGAAGCTATTAGTGAAGTAAATTAGGCTTTAAAGCTTCATGTAGAGAGAGTTCGGCATTCAGCCAGTGGAAATATATTGTCAATCCTAGCGAATATACTGAGACTGGAGAAGTGTTTGTGAGTAATAATGAAGTTTTTAGTGAAGTTCCTCTTCTTCGTCGTTACACTTTTGGCAGAGTGGTCGTGGTCGTCACATCAGGGGTGGTGGCAAGCTTCACAATCCGTCGTCATTTCTCCCGTACTGTAAGCTCTTATTGTACATTCGTGAAGTGGACCATGTAGTAGGTTGTAGGTTTGGTCGAAATAAAAATTCATGCAATAAATAATTATACATCAGTGCAACAATGACTGATAGGTAAACACCTATTAACAATACTTTAAAATAAATTAAAAATACTTTAAATTAAACTAATCTAGTTTTAAGTTAAATATGAAGATATTTAGATTAAGAATGGCTTGACAAACTAATTATTAGGTACATGTTTTCTATTCTATTAACATGAATACAATTCCTTGTTCTTTTTAACCTGTCTAAAAAAGTGAGCATGGCCACGAGATTGGTTGCATACCATGGGTTGGTTGCGTCGATTTTGAGATTAATATTTTGGGGAAATTGTAGCCTCAGAGAACAGGTGTTCAAGGCTCAAAAACGATGTCTAAGGGCAATGTGTAATTTAACAGTAACAGATAGCTGCGTACCTATGTTTAAGTCCCTAAAATTACTTACATTCCCATCTCTTTATATTTTTGAAATTGCTGTTTTCGTCAAGTCAAATATGCATCTTTTTAATAAAGTATCTGATAATAGAAATAGGCCAATACGAAAACAATATAAAAACATGCTGCATGTTAGAAGTTATGACACCACCTTATTAAAGAAAAGTGTTTTATGTATGGGCCCGATCATATTTAATAAAATACCTGATAAAATAAAAACACAGACAGTTCCAGTTTTCAAGAAGCAATTGACAGATTTGTTGACTAATAATTAATTATTATTTGATGGGCGATTTTTTGAACGATAAATTTTAAATTAATATTGAACTTCTCTACCTATTCTATAAATTCAATTCAATTGGCTCTGACATTCTTTGTAATAATTTTTATTTGTGAATTTATTTAATAATTTATTCTGACATTGTATTTGAATTATGCTTGTATCATGGCTGTATTGTAATATTTGTTTAATTGAATTTATAAGTTTTATAAAAAAAATTGCATGCCTTAGTTAAGGTAGAAAGTATATGGATCTCTTAATGTTAAAAAAACATCTGTATATTGTACCTACTTTCTGTGCAAATAAACGATCTATTCTATTCTATTCCTTCCACGCGATTTGTTGCAAGGTCATTAAGGGAGTATAGAGTCAGTATAGGTATAGGTGAAAAACATTAATATTTTCATTAATGAAAGACATAATACTTAGAAGTTTAGAGTAGTAGCAATACCTGCTGGTGACAAAGTATTTCAAAATGGATGACGTATTTTAATTGTTTTGTTTACTTGAGTAAAAATGGTTTTCGAGGTCAGAAAATCGATATTGATTACCAAAATTCTAGTTCCAGCAGATTAAAAAAGAAATAAAACAACAAAAGTTCACAAATCAGATAATAGACTTACCTTTACAATAAACGACAATGAGTACATAATATAATTGGAAATGTATTTCATCAAAGTCAAAAGTATCTGGTTGCGCAATGTTATGATTAAAAACTGTTATTAAATTACACTTGCACAACTATAAATTAAAATGGCCGGATGTCTGTTATTTCAGCAACATGTCAACATCTTACAAAAATAGTATAATTATTTCTCTCGCTTACAAGATTGTAATCATTTGAGGAATAACTATTTTAACAGGCAATTAATTTTGACAAAGACGATTTTGTAAGCGTCGCGTCGATTGATGTCTTATTTAGTTTTATTATCTGAAATGGAGCGAATTATTTGTTCATTGTTTTATTTTAAAAGGTTTGACAGCAGTGAAATTCCCTCAGAAATACGTGAATTCATTATAATTATTTTGTATTGAAAAATAAGTTTGCAGCAAGTTGAAATTAGAAATCACTACAACAATAAAATTTTTGATGTAACTTTTTCAGGAAACCAAAGGAATCGTGCACTTATCTGACGGATAACTTCAAATCAAAATGCGTTCAAGTTTACAACTACCACCGATTACTGACCTGGGATCAACAAAATGGTCTCCACATGGATATATTCAAGGTACAATATGATTTATTTTCCCTTTACCATATACAGAGTGTTCCAAAAGTGCGTGGTAATATTTAAGGGTGATGTTGGGTAGCTGTTATACATTAAGAAAAAAATTGAAATACAAAAAAAAACTACAAATTATAAAATAACTAATTTTGGAAGTCGTTTTTGGTTTTTTCTTCGTATTTTAACACCGACTTCCGAACATAAAGTTATTTTATACGGAAGTCGGTTTGTTTTTTTTTAATGTTTTTTTTTCACTTTTTAGTGGCAAGTGACCTAACAACACAGGAAAACAAAACACGAAATTTCCTCCAACTATTTTGATTTTAAAACTAAAGTACTGAACCGCGTTTGATTAAATTTCTATGGGAACGATCGGAACGTATATCCTTTCACATAAAAAAATGTTTTTTCAAATCGGTTTTTATCGGTATTTATGAGGTATAAACATAAAAAAAACGAAGAATCTCATCCTTTTTTTGAAGTTAGTTAAAAAAATGTGTTTTTTATCAAAAAATTTGGCCACAGAAAACTTTTGGTGACATTTACTACAGTTCAATCCCAGATTTGATGTCACCAACTGCATCAGACTGCTTGAAAAGTGATTTTTTTGGAGCTTTTTGGTCGATTTAAAAAAAAAACACTTTTTGTTTGTTATCATGTTTTTTTTTATATCAGCTGCCCAAAATCACCCTTAAATATTACCACGCACTTCTGGACACCCTGTATAACTATTGAATTCTATAAATATTAGAAGCAATTAAAAGTGTATTTTAGCTGTCAAACAAATAAAAAAGAACACGGAGGCGAAATCTTGAAATTAACGGTTATTATATGCAAAGTCATCACATCTATGTCTCCGAGACGGTAAAACACTTGATAGCGGCAAAAGGGCAGCATTTCCCAAGGTGCTTGAGGAGTGGCGAGGTATTACCACGGTTATTAAGGTAATCCCAAAGTACGGTCAACATCCTTACCAGCATCTAAAATGAAAGTACGACTATCTTTTTCAGGTACCAACATGCTGTTCTTGTCACATCGAAGGTTACAGCGTGTCCTTCCCACCACTTGGTCACCGAGTACAAGAAACCTCTTCAGAACACTTCCCCGGAGAAGATTTGTCCTCAGAAACAGGAAATCATGCTTTTGAAAACGTGCAATCTACTATTCAAAAACCAAAAATAAAATCGCCGCCGTTTACTCACAAGAAACCAATAGAATCCTTCCCACCGTTTACGGATAACCAAAATTTAATATCTGGGAGTCCTTTCAGCAAACATAATAACGATAACGATGACTCTTTGCCACAAAACCCTATAGATTCTTATGGAAACTCATATTTCCCAGACTCGTTCAACCAAGCTAGCTCAATTAGGCATGTAAAACGACCGCCTTCAGCCAGAAACCCTCCTTCGTCATCGAACTTCGATGAAGTGACTTTGCCAAGTTACTTGGAACCGCCAACTCCAGCAGCTGGTCAATCATTTAACTTCATCAAAGACAGCCCACCCAAATTCAAACTACCTGGTAGCCAGTTTAAGAGAACCACAAGGCCAAACCCACCAGGACGAAGACCAATCAGGAAGAAAACTTCTGGCGGACCAGATGATCTTGTATCATCAGGATCACAAGCCGTTGAATCTTTCCCGAACAGCAGTGATGACACATTAGAAGAGGTAAATGATTACGAGGAGCCTGATATAGGCCAGGCAACATCTTTAAACACTCCAAGGCCAAGAGTCACTATAGCTCCAAAACTACAACAGCTAACTACGGAAAAACATACGCCAGCACATAAATCAAGAGAACCCAGCAGTAGCAATGAACATTATATTTCTAATGGAAAGCGTGTAAATTACAACTATCATCCAATTATAGATTTCTTTGACGAAGATAAAGAAATGGAAACTGATGAATCAATAGACAGAGAAGATGTTGAACCTAGTTATGTTCCCAGTGTAGAATCAGAATGGAAACCAATCAATCATCCTTCTTCTAGAGACAGCCAAACAAACAATGTTGATAGAAAGAAACATAAATAATATAAAATGATAGGCATACATAGTAATTACGGTGATGCTATCAGATAGTGAATAGTTGAATGAAGTGTTAATGATGCAATTATTGATGTTTTAATTAATGAGTTATGTATAATATCATTTGAAATAATGAAAATTGTTAGAACGAGCGATTGAGACGATGTTTCTGCTGATGTAATATTTGATACTCCCCATCTGTCTAATTATACGAAAATAACTTTTATTTGTTATTTAAACGAATGGTTATCATATTGATAACAATCAAAAACTTTCTTGACTGCTGTTAACATGTTTTATTCAGTCTTATCTATGTGAATTTGATTCGTGCCTTCATAAAGTACTGATACCGCTTAAATTTCTTCAAAGTCCCTAAAGGCATAACGGGTATTAAGATTGCATCAGCCATTCTATACGTTATCTGTCTTGATTGCTTGTCTTTATTCTCCAATAGTCGTAGAACTAGCTGTAAGTTCCGCAATATTGTAAACTTTCATTATCGAACGAAACCAAACAAAGTTGCAATGTAAATTGTTGATATTTATTTATTGTTAAAATATTATTTTGTAATTTATTTAAATTATGTTAAGTAAGTTTAATGTTAGTTTAAGTTTCGTGTTGATTTAAAGATTTCAAAGACTTGCCACTGAAATAAAAATTTAAAAACTTTTTAATGTCTTTAATTTTTTGTAAGAACCTTGTAATGTTGCTCTTACTGCAGAGAACTAGAGGCATCACATAGTGCCACTTCACAAGATCAAACACTTAATTTCCTTCAAAAATCTTCTAACTCTTTTTCTTGTAGTTTTGTAACAGTTTAAGTTCACAAATTGTTTAACAAAATACAGCCGATCCAGTTAACTAGCGTCAAAAGTGAAAGCCGCTGCACCAAAGTTGAACGCACTACGTGAAGATATCTCTCATTCGTTCAAGCTCAACAGATACTGTAACAGTTTGACAAAAAGTGTGTTGGGACACTAGTAAGTAACCTAGATATTCACTGAGACAGCTCATTGTGTGATAACACAATTTAATACAATCTTTAGCAATGTATTATTGGTTATTGTGCAATTTGTCATGTCAGAAAATTAGTCTCGTACACTCAACTGTTTTATGTAGTTCATTGGTCAGGTTGTTGTTACAAATGTTCTAAAATGGTCGCGGAAATTGATTCCGTGAGTTTAGCAATAGTTCTAACTGGTTTATATGTGAAAATAGACTCGGTTTAGTTATAATAAATGAACTAGTGTTTAGCGCAACCGTTCGGAATGCTTCAATTAATTTTCTGATTAAGTGTCAGTTACTTTTAAAAATGTTTGTTAGTGTATGAAAAGAAACAACTTTTTATAATTAAATTAATATAATTGGAGCACACTTTATTTATAAAAATAACAACTACATAAATAAGTTCTCTTCGTTGTAAAAAACATTAACAATAACCTCTATCACAGTACAGTTAACAATAGCGAATAATTATTTTATAGATTTTGATAACTCGATCGATCGCTTTCGACTTAGTCCCGCGATACGTAATGTGGCACTTTCTATTACAATAGACTAATTACTTTCGAAAATATCCATCGCCTACTTACTAAACTATAACAATAATTTAGTTTTTTTGCTTACATTAAACCGCGATTGTGATCTATCTTAGTCTTTAAAATTAATATCTATAATAGTATTAAAATACATGAAAAGTCATACGCTTGAAAAGTGACCTGTAACAATTTTTACCTTGTAGAAACTAATTGAACTAAAAAAAACCGGAACACATAGAAGCTCAAAATTGGAAAACCCATAGATAAACTGAAAACGCTCAACAGCTAGCAACACCAACAAACAACAACAACAAACAACGTACGTGCAAGATAAACATAATTGCTTTGTTACATAATATATGAGGAATAGTCCTCATATGTAACAAAGCAATTTGTTTATCTTATAAGAAAAAATAAGCGCAAATTTAATCGATAGCAATTTATGCTGGAACATTGCGATCAATCAGTGATCGGCAGCTCGTAACACTATAATTAGAATTTGATTATACGACAATTCAATTTCCTTCAACCCGTCAAGTAATTTAAGTTACATAAAAATTGCGTCATACGTTTATCTACCAGCGGCGAGTTGATATAGAGTTAAATTACAACAATTTTCAAATCAAAAGTAAGCAGCTTTTAACTAAAGCAATTAAATATTGGTACTGGTATTGCCTGAGTTACTTAAATACTAGGTTTCACCTAACATTTCGTAATGCTACGAAATAGTTTCGCGACAAAATGGAAACCTGTCATCTTTGTTAAGACTATAGACAGATCTACAATTTCTATATTTTAACCGTTCAGTCGACGTAATAGTACATTCGTTTGCTAGGATCTAAAATGTAACCTGGCGTACTGGTCAATATGGGCACGGCTTGAGCAAAACTGTTAAGGAGAACGGCGGCACTCCTTCTAGTATTTTTGGATGTCCTTTTTACTTGAATATCATCACTTTCATCCTGTGGCAACTGTGTTGGCGCAACAATTTTAGCGCTTCTATAATTTCCACCATGCATTCTTTCATGTCCAGAACTTCGAGACTTGTAATCATCGTCCTGTCGTGATGAATGGTCGTCTTCATGGTTGTCGTCTAGTTCAATTAGTTTCTCGTTTCTTCTTCCGCCACGTCTTTTATGGTCATACTTAAGGTTACCGCCATGCATTCCTCGCACTGGAGGGTCACTCAATTCAATCAATTTAGAACTTCGGCCACTATTAGTTGAGCGATTCATATCACTCATTGATTTTAGATTTCCTCCATGTAATCTCTTAGGAGTGTACTCATCTAGTTCAATATGTTTTGTGCTCTTACTCTGTGAGGTTTCAGCGTCTTTAGGGGGCTTAGTGCCACTTTCTGGAGTTTTAAGTAGTCTTAGGTCTTCTTTTGTGGCTTGGCGATAGTTTCCACCATGTTTTGGACCTTTATCGAGATCTATTTGTTCACCAAATATTTCAACATCTCCTAAATTATTAATTGCTTTTGCTAACTCATCATCTTTATATAAGTCTAAAGCTGCGATATTTTTCTGCGGCTTCTTTTTAGGCCCTGCTGGTATTTCTTTAATTATTTCAACTTCCTTAATATCTTGTTTAAATTGCGTTACGTGTGGAGAAGATTTGTTTACTGGTAACTCTTTGTGTATTTCAGTCCTTTTTCTAGTGACTATTGGCCTATTATTCCGAGAAGGAATGCTAGGGGTGGTAGTACGAATGCGAGTAGCCACAGTTGTTGGAGGGGCATCTGTTGTTCGTATTAGTGTGCGTTTTGTTGGTTCAGGGGTGGTCATTTCAGGTTCAGGTATTTCTTGTTCTTTTTCTTTGACTGCATCTTCTGCTATTACATCTACTTCTTCCTCGCCATCATCATCATCGCCTTGGTCATCATCATCATCGCTTTCATCATCATCATCATCATCATCGTCATCATCGTCGTCGTCGTCATCATCGTCGTCGTCATCGTCATCTTCATCATTCTCGTCATCAGACTCAAAACTTTCACTATCTTTCACCTCTTTTTCGTACATTGGCATGTAATCATCCATGTTAGTTTTAACCCCAATCATAGCGTCAACTTCTTCTTTCTTCAATTCATCGTCATCATGCTCACCATATTTCTGAGTATCTGTCACTAAAGTGCTTGTATGTGATTTTTTTTTCTTTTCTCTATATTTAGGAATTACTACGTCATCTTCTTCGATGTGTTTATTTCTTGGCCGTTGTGTTACATCTTCTTTGATTGCAGTGTTTTCATCAGGTTTATAGTTACGGAATCTAGTTACAAATTTTAATAATTGCTTTTCTGTTGTATGATCGGGTTCCTTTTCAGTTGTTATTTTCTGAACTGCCCTCTCTGGTTTAATTCTTCTTCTAAATGTAGGTTTGGGAGTCGCGGTTGTTGTTGTTGAAGGTGTTATTTCATCTTCTTCTTCTTTCTCATATTCTTCGCTATTATCTTCGTCACTGCTATCTTTCGAATTTTCTTCAAGGTTTCTTTGTTTCGCGGTTGTATTTTCAGAGTCAGGATTGTCAACGGTTTTTTTGACAGAATTTGAAGCAGCTACATTTTGAATATCTGCAGGTTTAGGAATGAATTGTGATAAATCATGAAACGGTCTGGTGGCAATTCGAGTCGACCCAAATCGTTTCCTGCCTCGAATGGGTTTTTGAGTAGAAGTCTCCAAATTTTTATCAGTTGTTTGTAATCTATATGCATCAACTGACATTGCTCGTTTATTTTCGACAGGAGTATATTCTGACTTGTGATTTGCAGGTCTTATTTCATACCTAGGTTCACCTCTACGGTGATCTACACTGACATCAACAAAAGTAGCATCAGAATTCTCATTTTCATTTCTAGGAAGTTTAGTCCTATCTTTTCTGCCAATATCAACGTATGTGCGGCTATTAGTTTTTAGTTTGTCATCTCTATTTGATCTTGAAACCCGTTCTGCTACTCCACTTGATTGCAATTGCTTTATCAGTGGGCTAATATTACTGGTCGTTGTAGTTTTCTTTGAGTCTTGAACTTGGCTATCCCTTATAATTTTATAAGGTTCATAAACAAACGGTGTTGCTCTTTTCCTCCTTAATTTAAGAGATGGCTTTGTAACTTCTTCTTTGTTTTGGAAATAATTGTATGATGTATTGGGATTGTCTCCGTCAGTGTATAATAAACTAGCTGGTACATCAGTGTTTAGCGCTGGGTTTACCGTGGTTTTAATATTTTTCAAAATATCTGTGTACACATTAGCTTGTTGGGTATCATTAGCTACTAGAGTACCTTGTGGTGTATACAAAAAGGTTTTCAATTGTTCAGTCGATTCATTCAAAGATTCATTTAAACTCTGCTGATCATTTCTTAATTTATCCAATAGAACAAAGATGTTTGTTTGGGCAGCCTCTTGCAATTTATTAGAATCTATGACATTATTTACTTTAGATTCTGGAGCATTTTCTCCTTTAAAATTTGTAAGCTTGTATGTAGGAATTTTAGGGGCAAGAATAGGCTCAGGATCTGATATTATTTCTTCTTTAAAGAATGGGCTATCTAAAGGATTTTTGCCAAAATATTTGGCTTTGAAACAATCTATTTTATCCCCGAGGCCTTTGAGACGAGGTTGTTTCTTCGCAGTGTCAAAACTTTTATTTTCTTTAGTTTCTGATTCGTCGTCATTTCCATAATCTTCATCTTCTGTAGGGTTTTCACCTTTCTTCAATTTTTCAGGAATCGGATCTACTTCTTCATCTACTTCAGAGCATTCCAGACGAGACCGAGAGTCATAAAATTCGGTTCCACCATTTGATTTTTTCGGTATAAATTTGAGATTTTCAGCATATTTAAGGGGTGAATTTTTGTTAATACCTTTCAAATGTTTGTAGTAATATGGGTATTTTTCTTGTATGTCTTCTTTTTTTTGTTCTAATTTTAGTTTTGCGAGTTTTGGGTCTTCGACTTTAAATGACAATGTGGAATTTATGTCTATTTCTGGTACTTTAAAATTTATTTCTCTCTTACCGACTTCGTGTTCGTTCGATATATTTTCCTGGTTACTTTTCTTGCTGTTTTTATTTTTATTATGGTCACTATCGTATTCACCATCATCACTGTCATCACTGCTGTTGTCATCACTGTTGTCACTATCATCATCATCATCTCTAGATAAATCTTTTCTTCGGTATTGGTTATCAATTTCTGGATTATTGTTTTGATGTAAATGAGCGTTAACATTTTCTTCATGCTCGTCTTCAGAGTATTCCTCGTTTTCAGTTTCGTCCTTGTCGTCTTTATTATTGTTTTTCCATTTTTCCCCGTGTTCGACATTATCTCTGTACTCTGATCCTCTACCGTCTTGATATTTTCCACTGACCGTTGGGATTTTATATAATCCACCACTGTTTTCATGCTCCTTGAGAAAGCCACCATGGCCTTCGTGATCTGAAGCATGTTTTTGTTCCCCAGCGTGATCGTATGCGGAATCTTCATAGCCTTCTTCACTGTATACAGTTTGCGCTTTTGTACTTTTTATTGCTTCTCTAAGTCGAGGTGCATTTTTGATCTCTTCGTAAGTTTCTGCGTCATCGAAGGCAGCTTTTTTGGGCAAATGCTTATACGTCTCCGTTTTTCTGACCTGAGCATAATTTTTGACAGGGATGAACTCGTCCTTGTCTTCTTCGTCCTCGGGTTCATCTTTTTGAAGTTCTAGTTTCTGAAAGGTTGGTGGTCGATTGTGTTGCACAACGTTGTTGACAGACTCGTCCAGGTTATTTCTTAGTTTTAAGTATTTCTCTTTACCCTTTTCATATATGTCATGCCCTTCTTGGGGTTCGGATATATCTTCAGAAGTTGGCACTTGTGGATATTCATTACGCTCGTCATCGTATTTCATAGCATGGTTTTGTCTTAAATTATGAATATGATGCTGCAATGGGCGATAATGCATTGGTCTAATTTTTGCGTATTGATTCCAAGGGTGTTTGAATTTTTTGTTTAGTAAATTATCCCTGCTGACATCTCTAGGTGGCACTTTGTAATATACCGGTCGCCTTTCAGGCCTGTGAATTTCATATCGAGCAGGTTTGTTTTTCTGCGGAAACAGTTTTCCATCAGTTTTCTCTGGACTATCTAAGTACTCATCTTTAGCAATATTTGGTTCACCGGCTTCTTCTTCATAAGCCTGCAACCTATGTTTACTATCTTGTAAATCGTTTCTTATCTTTGTTAATACTGGATCTTTATAAATGTCTTGCAATGCCGGCTCCTCTGCTTTGTATGGGTGAAATATTTCATAGTTGCTTGCCGTCGGTTTCACATAGCTATTTAATTCAGAAGTTTGCTGTAAGTACTTTTGAAACGGTAGGTATGTCTTCTTATTTTGATCTAGCATGTGATGAGTGCCTAAAGTGGGTTTCTGTTTACCCGTATGTGGTGTGATAGGATATGCTTTATAATGTTGTTGGGGGTTTTGCACTCCATGAAACGCAGCTATATCGGCGGCAAACCTGGGTTTCTGCGCGGTGTATACAAAGTAATCGATCGGGACCGGCTGCTGGTTAGATGGCTTGGTGTGCACATTTTGCGGCTGAATGATCTCCACGGGTAATTCCTTGCTCGGTTCATTTTTCACTTCACTACGCGCACTGTCGTCCCATGAGACTGGGACCTTGATAGATGGACACAGTTCACAAAACGATAGCACTAGGAGTAAACTGGAGACTTTGTTCATGTGCATTGTTCACATCACGGATCGCGGCGGTGGTTGGCGGTTGACTGAACCAGGTCGATGGGCAGCCGAACGGTTTTTATCTCCTCGGTCGTTCGTCGCGGACCGATTGCTTGTCGGCCGGTCGCTTTGTTTATTTCGTGTGGTACAAGATGTCGACTGAAGCGGATCTTACAATAATCATTTAGCGATTGTTTGATTTTGTGAATCATTTGTTTCGTTTACTCGTGATCCTTTTATTACTTGAATTTAACTTTACCAAGCCAAGCCAGACTAATTAATAAAAACTGGCCTAGTTCAAGTCGGACTCGAATGCCCAGCGTTCCGAACTAATTTCACTTTAGTAACATGTAACTTTAACACTTTAGACTTCTTTTAGTTATCCCATATCGTTGTTCTGTTCTCTCCTAAATCTATGGGTAAAGAACCTGCATTTTTTTTGAAAATTTTAGGTTCAGTAGTTTCGGATATAAGGGTGGGGGGGTTTCGGGTTAGTGGTCTAGCTTATCCCCCAAAAGTGAACTCTATACACAGAATTGATTTATTTACGCAATGCGTCCGTGTTTGGGTCGCAGAAGTTCATTATGCGTATCAAATTTTAACGTAATCGGTCCAATATATTCGGAGCAAATTTACTGTGACAGACGGAGATATAAACCGACAACCGAGTGATCCTCTAAGGGTTTTTCACGGATGTTCGGAACCCTAAAAATATGTTTTAAAATATTTGTTTTTATCTACTTTACTTCTAAACCCATTAAGAAGACCCCTAAAAGAGGTTTCTTTAGTAAAGGTAACAATTGCATTTTTTAATCTAGTCTATTTAAGGTCAATAAAATTATTATTATAGACGGTATGTCACTGAACAGAGGTCTCGGTATTAAATTGATGTGAAGAAGATGATGATAAAACTTACCTATAGGTACATGACTAATAAAAAATAACTAAAGGAATTCTGAAACCTCACATAACTTGCACCAAAAATATCTGTTCAATGGAGAAATTAAGAAAAAAGGTACATGAAAGATAAAGAAACAGATAAATGACTAACGTCTGAACAAAGACAGCCGGATGTAGATACCTTACAAGGTGTTACGTGAAAACACATGATTTACTATTTGTTTGCATTTTCAGTACCTTGGACCACGTCTTTGTTGTATAATTATATTGTGTAAACGAGTGCAGTATTAGTTGGAGTAGAAAGGGTCAGAGCAGACCACCCCCTCCTTTCGACGGTCAAGCATTTTGCGATACATTGAAAATCTGTCTCCCACGTTTTTGGTGGCTTGCGTAAGCTGTGGTATGCGGAATAAGAAGGGCCTTTAACGGTAAAGGATTATAATTATGGTGACGAAATTATCAGAACGCAGTGACAGGCTGTGGGCAAGTGCTGTGATTAATGCTCAGACATATGTACACTGTAGGCGAAGAAACCTTTGCTCTATATTCAGACAATTCTGTTCTGTTTGGTTTGAGTTTCATGTGTGTTGTTTCGCTTGTTGACTTAGGGGAGGATTGTGTCCAGCATCGGATGGATATTATAGAATATCTTTTGACTGACACATGGCAAAACTAGTATCCTAGCATCTAGCTGAGCGATGGTTTTTTAGCGTGGATGATATCACATATTTCTCAATTTGTTATTAATTTTATTTTTCTATACTCTTTTCTATTTTTTCTGTGAAACGGGGTTTCCTACTTCTATTAAAATATATTATTTTTATAAGATAACTGGATAGGCCACATCCATTCTTCTATTGTTTGTAGTACCAATGATATCATAAATAAATAATATTGCTATCTTATTGCTCAAAGGATGTAATATGAACATTAATGTTTTGATCTTCTGGAATATCTCCGTGATTACTTCATTGGCCCTGTGTCATTATCATAACACTATTATTAAAGGGTTTGTTTGTAACACCCGTATCAGAACAATACATGGGTCAAAGTCCATAAAGAGTTCGTGTGATAGGTACCCTTTATTCATTTACTTAACAACAGTTACAGTTATGATGAACGACTGATGACTGCCTCGTTAATCTATAGTAGGCGCCAGATAATCGTGGAATATCGGTCATTGACCCACCTACAATTATTGACATTTTTAATTTGAAAAACGGAATTAATGACACAAAGCTGTCCCGAATCATCATCTCTCGTGATCCTTAACATTGTCTAATAATGAAAAACGATTCATATTTAATTGTTCAGGTACCTATGAACAGTTATTAGGGAAAGGTCAATATACTTTATTCCACATTTATCTGGCGCCTACTATAGTGGTTGCAAATGCTACAGATGAGCGTGAGATCCTGGGTTGGGTTCAATGTCATATGATTTTTATCCTTTAGATTTTTTCCAGTAGCTGTCCGGAGTCTGGAATTCTGCGTGGTTGACGGCAATAGGCTCGTCCCCTATTAAGTGGGACTAGTAAATTATAACTACTTGACTTAAGATCCTATGTTCCCTAGCTGGGGCAGAGGGCGTCCACAGTAGTCTTCTATGGCAAACGTTTGCGAACGTGAAGTGTGAAGCTCTTTTGAGCTTCTCGCTTCACCTCGCTCCACGTCATTCCGATGCTAGTCGCTTCTGCCAACACGGTACGTCACCAGGTTTGACTTGAACTAGAGGGATGTGAGTGTAGTATTGGTACATCTTTGCCGTCGGGAGAAACGTGATGTCCTAATGCTATGTTATTTTAGAATAATGTTCCATACTAAGATCGAAAGTGCGACTGTCATTCATATTCCAAACCGTTCCTAAATTTTGATTGCTTTACTGATTATTTTAGAGTGCACTTACATAATTTTAGATTACTAGTCGGAATAGATTTAGGTAATTAACAATCACTGGTATCAGTAGGAGGTATATAAGATTTTGTAAAAGCAATTATAGTTCACTGCAAAGTTTGTTGCTAACAAACGTTTTAAATTAATGAATACTTGTAGCATTTTTTTGTAAGTTTTGCCAAATACTGGGTATTTAAAAAAAAATTCAGAAAATTTTTCAGTCTTTAAATATTTTAAGTTAATAATAAGCATGGTTGTTTGACATATATTCTATACAAAAGCATTTTTATCCCTCAGGTAAAAGATACTTGGCTATTGAAAAATCGTGCATTGCATATGATTGGAAAAGATAATTGAAAAAACCGGCCAAGTGCGAGTCGGACTCGCGCACGAAGGGTTCCGTATCATTATCGATTAAAACGTCAAAAAAAAACTCGTTTGCTGTATGGGAGCCCCCTTAAATATTTATTATATTCTGATTTTTAGGATTTCTTGTTATAGCGGCAACAGAAATAAGAGTATTCTATCATCTGTGAAAATTTTAACTGTCTAACTGTCACGGTTCATGAGATCCAGCCTGGTGACAGACGGATAGACAGACAGACGGATGGACAGAGGAGTCTTAGTAAGAGGGTCCCGTTTTACCCTTTGGCTAAGGAACCGTAAAAACTAACCGTGAGAAGCCAAATAAATAAAAGAAAATTGTACTATTTTGCTTAGCCAGTGAACGTCTCTGCAAATAGATAGTTTGAAACCTTATGAGTCTCCATAATTAGCTTCGGCCTTGTTTATCTGTCCAACTAGTAAATTAATCTAACTCGCAGGAATATGTGGCGAAATAATCTCGGTGCGTGCTACGAAATTATTGCTTTGATTTGAACTGAGACAAAATTGTCGACCGAAAGTTTGGTAGTTATAAGCTCTTTTATGTTTCGGTATTGCTTAAAATTATGCAGTGAAAATATAATAATTTTAGACTATTATTTCAAAATAATGGCAGGATATATTATGAAATCATTTTTTAACTTTCAAAGGGTTTCTGCCATGGTAATCGGACAAAAAACTGGCCCGGACAAAAGAGTGAGTGATGGCCAATCTCTGTTTTGGAGAAACTCTATTGTTGGAAGAACTTTCTTTTAGGTACGTTAGTTATTATAATATAATATCTTGCGACAGCTCACACATGGTCATCCGATCCCAAACTTAGCAGAGCCTGTGCCATGGCAACCAGACAACTGATATACATACTTATATATTTCTAAATACATACATATTATTCTGGATGTAATTTGTCTATGATATGTATGTATTTAGAAATATATAAGTATGTTTATCAGTTGTCTGGTTGCCATAGCACAGGCTCTGCCTAGTTTGGGATCGGATAACCGTGTGTGAGTTGTCCCAGGTTATATTATTATTATTATTATAGACAAATCACACCCACACACAGAACAAAATGATCATGCTCATCACACAAAGATTTGTCCTGGGTGGGAATCGAACCCACGACCTCCGGTTTAGCAGTCAGGGTCACCAACCACTAGACCAACAAGGACAGTATTAAACATAGTAATCCCGTATACAATCAACAATCAGCAATCAGTTGGATTTTGACAACTCTTTCTTTAGCGGTACTAAGAGAGGGCAGGTCGCAATCGTATCGGATATCTAAAGAGAATATTGTGAGAAAGAAATGACGCACAAAAACACAAAACTAAAAGAAAATAACTTACAAATATGGAATCTCTTCCGAAATTAATGTTTATTATTATTTCCTTTACTCATCGTAAAAGCAAATAAATATTTAAAAATATAAAAAATGGTAGCCTACCGGTATCGGGAACAGGGTTCAAGCTACCAGAGGTCAGTGCTCCTGAGAGAGGAACCTCCTAACTATGCGCGCCGTGTCCAGGAGTACTGCTTTCTGGATCAAGCCCTTGATCCAGCTGCCTAACGAGAGCCTCTTTAGATGTTGGTCGAGGCTCTTGGCAATTTTGCCATTGGCCGTCACGACTATCGGCACAATGACTGCTGTGTTCACATTATTTATTATTATTAACAAAAAACTAAATAAAACTTATTTCACTGACAAGCTGTGTCAGAACTGTCTTTCCCATAGAAAACGTGTATCATTCGGGATAAAAAGCCTAGGACACTGAGCAATAGTGTTGGTACATTTAGCAGCTTTGTATCAGTGAAAGAATTCTTGCAGAGGAATCAGCACTTCAGAAATAACCTTCTACATTTATATAAATCGATCTAGACACACACACAGTAGATGGCGGATCGCTTTAGATGGTTTGTTAGTGAATTGGCGTGAAGAAGCCCAACTAAGAGAGAAACGGAAGGAATGAGAGGAAGCCTTTGATCAGGAGTGATCTTCATGCTGACAAAAAAAAGAAACAATATGGTGTTCTGTATAAAATTAGTTAAGATTTTTAGTCTCAACTTGAGTGTATGGCCAAGTGCAGGCATGATGTTAAAGGAAGCAAATGAGTATGTGAAGATCGTGATATTGTAATTTTTGCCTACATCCATGGGAAAAAGCATAAGTTTACGTATGTATTAGTACTATCAACAAACAAACATTTAAAGTCACCTGTATCCAACGACTCTACAATGTCGACATAAGGGAGCGGCTTTCTTACACCAGACCTCACCGACAGCCGGTAGCCGGTAGCCAGGCGAAAGGCTGCCTTGTCCAGTGCCATGAAATATTGTAACAACTATTGAGACTGCATATCTATACGGTACTTAGGTTTATAGTAATATTTTAATGCCTAATGTTGTTGTTCTTGTGTAAGTTCGACGCCAAATAGATGGGTTCAGCTTTATATTGCCTTACTTTTAATATGTCAGTTTGTAGATAGATAGATAGATATATAAAACATTTATTAGGTACAAGAACAGAAAACACAACACACAAAAGCACACTTAGATAAATCACAATACTAGAAAAACAAATATGAAAACACATTAAAAAAAGAAAAAGACAGAATTTATGGCAATCGGTGAGTGCCAAACTACCTACCGACGTAAAAAATATTTGACATGAAAAAAAAATCCAGTGTGCGGTGTGTGTGTCATGTAGCACCAAGTGGGTGTCCAACTCAGCATGTGCCAGGCAAATATACCTGACGCTGGTATTTTGCTGGATCCCAAATTGACGAATTGTTTTGTCTCAAACTTTTTTATTCATTATCATAATTGTTTATTTGTCAGAACATAGTCGGTATGTATATTACATGGGCTTAAGTTAACACAAATTGACTCATCATATCATATTTTACCACATGGGTCTACAAATTTTACAGGTTACATTGGTCGTTTAATAATAATAACAGTCACAATAATACCATATTTTTAAAAGCTTTAGGTAGTCAAAATTCACAGAGATTTAAGTTAGATATAAAATAAAATAAAAATTAAATTAAGATATCAAAGTGTCATTCAAATTATGCATTTATTACAGATTTAAAGCATCTCCCAATGCTGGGCAAAGTTTCTCCCAAATCCTTACAGGTAACCTTTTCCTGAGCCACCTAGCACTAGCTCTTGCAATATGCGTGGCTATGGTGGGCGCCAAATAAATTTGCAATAAAGTTCATTGCCCTTTCCTTGATTTCTCTGCGTAGGTACCCGGAAAATAAATGATTAATCGTTTTTATTTACTAGAAAATGTAAAGGATAACGACTGATGTCGATTCAGGACAACTTTATATCATTATTTTTGCTATCCGAATTAACTATGTCAATAAATGTATGAGGGTCAATAACTGTTATTGCACGTTTATCTGGTGTTGACTATGGGCCATCTCTTTTTTTTTTAAGGATGGGAAATCATCAAATGACTTCTTCCGCTCTGGGTGGAGCGGAAGGGCGTGTCAGACTCTTACTGACTAAAACCCATCCGTGTTCCTTCTAAAGCCCTTTGCGTTCCACGGCCTCGGTGACTCTTTCAAACAAATTCCGCAACCCTGGCAGGATAGGTCATCTCTTACCACCTCTTTCTATGCCGGTCTAGGTGGCGCCGTCCTAAGGCACCCACTTTGTAGCCTAGCGGTTACTATGCATGCGTCTGACGTGACTATTTGTATCAAACTATAGAGTTTTTTTCAAGAAAATTTTTTTTTGACTTCCAGTGGTTTTTAGATTTTTTAATGAAATAGATGCTCTGAACATGACCTCTATTTGTCACTGCGTGCGTGTACTATAATATATTATTTTAGTGTACACTAAAGCTGATTTTAAATTAACGTGTACATTATTGTAGCGTGAACCATCGTGCTCAATACAATTTTGAACTATACCTTCGCCAGCATTCTTAAAAAAAAAAAACGTTTTTTATAACTCGTGCACCACGGTCGACTAATGAAGCAACCCTGATAACGATTAGTTATTCTCAATCGTATCAAATTGGTGGCAATTGGAGTGGTTTGAGAACAACGCAACGCCTGTAACTGTTCAATGGTAAGTTTGTGAAATGTCTCAGGGGAACTCATTTATGTAATGAAGTCTGCAATCAGTAAATGGAGCATTTTGTTAGAGTTGATGTAATGTTGGGTACGGTTTCAGTGGTCCGTAGAGAACTTTTTGAAGAAATTGTGAAAGCTTTTTTGTCATAGAAAGGTGGCGGTCCATTCACACCCGAACACCTGAAGGAACCCGTCCATACAATCATAGTAAAAGTGTTGAGGATCAAGAAAAAAATGGATTCGGAACCGCTTTATTTATGTCTTTATTTTCAATTATGATAAATATTAGGAATGTAATAACCATAAGCAGATTAATGCTCGCTTTTGCATTGCTGAAACGTAAATGGTATGTAAATACCTTGATATTTAGATGTTTTAGCAGAATTCAGGTTCCAGTATTTCTTGTCCGTACGTCATGTCCTAGGCGACCACTGAAAATCAGCGGCGTGTTGTGGGTCCCCCACGGCACAGCATTATGCTGAGTGGAAGCTCTTTTGCCACAACCACGACATGCATCTACTTTATTTAACTCATTTTTTTTTTAATTTATCGTTTAGGGTTTAATTTAAGCAAAATCCATTTATGTATGTATGTCGTTTTGTGGCAATTAAATTCTTTCTGGTATTGTTTTACTAAACAATAAAATACCTATGTACTTAAAAAATAATTAAAAATTAAGAACTGCTTTCGACAGTGATTACAAAGCAAATGGTTTTGCCAAAAAATGATACTCTGTTTTTATTTATATATTTAATTACCTAGAACAGAGCGACACGCACAAAATCGAATATTTAGATCAAACGATTAACAATAAAACTCGTAACGAGATCCAATTCGCGTGTACGAGGAAGTAGGTACCACTTAAATCTAGGCGTTTCTAAACTGTCTGCCATTGGTCAATTGCTCACTCGACTAGATCTCAGTGTCAGTAACCTAGGGTCTAGGTCAGGTCTCTGAGGCCTGAGGTTGGATTTGCAAAACATTGGTAAATTGAAATAATTATTCTTATTTGTTTTTTGTTTGTTATTGTTAATGTTGTTTGCTGCAACCGAGTTATAATTGATTTTTTGCTGATTGTGAATTGCGAAAAAAACATTGGAAATGATTTTTTGAATCAATTAATTTTTTTATTGTTGTTAGGCCGTACCTATTTCAAACCTTAATAAGATGGCAAGATGTTACATCAACCATAAAAGTAAGTTCGTAAATATTATTAGTATTTAGCGTTAGTATTTTTTTAGGAAGAATGGGGAGTTAGTGATAGCGTGACGGTTGACAGGACAGAATGGAAGAAAAAAAACGTGTTGCGCCGACCCCAAGTAACATGGGATAAGGGCAGGATGATTATGATTTTTTAGGAAGAATCATTTATTTCCGAATATTTTGCTTTGTCTACCAGAAGGAGAAATGGAGAAAAAATACGTGATGCCCCGACCCCAAGTAGCGGAAGGGCAGTCATATGATTAATCTATCTTAACTGTCTCTATCTCTGTTATCTTTATTTAATTACGTTGCTGTTGTTGATTTAACGAAAATAATTCCTATGTTTGTGAAAATTAAATTCCATAAAAGTACCTCTTATTTTTTGCACAAAATTAAATTAAAATTTGCATAGGCTTTGTGAATCCCTCTGTGATGAATCTCTTGGCAACTCAACTCATCAAATGTGCCATACATATTTCACTAGATTGGTTTTAGGCCGACCTAATATACCTACTTGACATAAAAAAATAAAGAGTAGTTATCGTGCCCCAATTAGGTATTCATAAAATATTGAACTTAAGTTCCACAAACGCCTTTTGATATAAAAAAACTAAATAAATAAATAAAATAAAGTTTTTTGGAACAACTTAAGTTAACACATTACACATGAAAAACGAAGATAGCTACAAAAGTAAAATACTGTGGCGCAGCTATCAACGCCCATCAACTATCAGTAAGTCGCTACAACTACACAATAAAAGTTCTCAACATAAAAGTTAAAATCGAGTTCATATTTGTCCCGTTACTGGCCACTGAATGTAGCAATACGGCCAAGAGTGACGAAAAAGAAAACAATAAGAAAGCGATGGTGTTTGTTCGGTCATAGTTACGGTGTTCCCCGTAACCATTCGTCACGGCTGTGCTCGGTTTGTCTGGCCATGGGGCGAAAACAATTAACTTTGGAGGAAGTGGTCACAGGTATTGCAAACCTACGGCTTTAATGCAGTAGTATATTTTTAAGCTTTGAACCGTGCATTTTTCGGAACCTCGGAAAGTACGTTGGTCCCGGCTGTTATTTGTAGATCTTTGGCAGTCGTTTCGGATTGTCAGTAGTCAGAAAATCTGCCAAGAAGTCAAGAAGACATGGAGGCAGCCGCTACACTTAAAACTGTATCATAATCCGGTTATACTAATTTGGTTTAACTGGAAGAAGACCTCAATATACTTAGAAAAACAGGCCAAGTGCATGTTGTAACCCGTCTCCTAAACTAAGCCAGAAAAATAGTAAAAGTACTTCACTATTACATTACAAAGTTACAAATGCACTTGGTTTTAAGTAATATTCAATGGAATTACTAGGATTTTTTTACTTACTCAGTTCCATTTTATAAGTTGGTCGACTATTACTCATTAACTTGTTAAGCCTAGGTAGCGGTGGTAATTTTCCTTTTAAATTCGTTATGTGCTACTACTGTGATTTTTTCACGTCTCCAAAAACAACCGTTTAGTTGACAAAGGGGGGAGGACACTTAACTCTAGCAAAAATTACCACTTTAGAGCTTAATATTTCGCAAACGAATTGTTAGATTGATGGGTTGTGGCAAACCCCCAATATTTTTAATAATCTATCCAAGGACATCCCACACCATGGGGTAGACGATAAAAAAAAATCATCGCCACTTTGCATGTAGGGGGACCACCCTAAAAAAATGTATTTCATGATTTTATTTTACACTTTATTGGCGTGATTAATATGTATATCCATACCAAATTTCAATTTTCAAGCGCTAAGCGTCTCTGAGCTAATCAGACAGACAGACGGACAAGGCGAAACTATAAGGGCTCCTTGTTGACTACGGAACCCCTGAAAAGGCTTTCCAGATGAGGAACCGTGCATTTTTCTTGGATAAAAATAAAGCGTGTATGTACAAAAGTAACTTTCCAGCCTGTCATGAACATGATAAACCGCAATGTAGTGCTACAACTGGATTAAGGTCTCTCAAATCACATTATTTGTAACTCTCATCCAGCTGCTTTCAGTCACCCTTTGAAGATCGACATTCTACCCTACCTTATGTTTTGCCAGTTTTCCGGTCCTATGTTCTCTGCAAGAAATCGCTCCGCTGCACCGTTGCTCCGCAAACCAGCAAACGCTTCATAAAAAGAATAAAATGAAGTATTTGTTAAAAATAATAATAGTCACAATTTAAAGCTAGCATAGCTAGCATAGCTAGCAAGTTGGACACACGAAGGGTTCCGTTCCATAAGACGTAAAAAACATGTTTCTTGTATAAAATTAAAAATAAAAGGGGGCCACCCTTTTATTTTTAATTTTAATTCATTTTTATTATTTGTTGTTATAGCGGCAACAGAAATACATTATCTGTGAAAAATTCAACCGTCTAACTATCACGGTTCATGAGATACAGCCTGGTTCCAGACGGCTAAATAGACAGACAGACGGACGGACAGCGGAGTCTTAGTAATAGGGTCCCGTTTTACCCTTTGGGTACGGTACCCTAAAAACTACCAACTGTCGAAAAAGTGTCACACTTAACAATATATTGTTTCATACTTTTTGATGTCAATTTACTTTTGTTTAAGCTTTATGGGCACGACTACAATAGAAATAGACACTTTCCATCAAGTAGGCCACCGTTCCCAACCCATAGCATAAAATTGCGTGCGATTCTGACATCAATAATATGTACCTTAGTTCAATAAACAATTTATTAATTTCGTAATTAGACCAAGTTATTAAATTTGCCTGCAACTTGGGCAACCCGTGACCGATGCTGTAGAACTTAAGCCAAGTGAAGAAGTAGTCATTTTTTGCGCACAAAACAATATGGCTTGATTTGCATTTAGTAACTCCAGGTGACTGTTGACCAAGATTGGAAACTATTGAGTCAAGGAAATCGTTTTTATGTGCTCCGATTTGTAAAACGTGTCTAATTTGAAAATGAACTGGAGTTTTTGGGTTTACACGTGAAATAAACTGTCTTATGGTGTTTATTTATTAAAAAATTCATACACAAAGGTATAACGGTGGAGTTGGTTGATTTATTTAGTTCTAAATACATGACCAATCGACATGCCCAAAATCAGCCTCTGCTGCGTATAGGCTTCCCATCTTCTGTGTATTTTTCTGGTTATGTGCATCTCTTTCTTTTTTTTTATGAGTGGCGTCTCGCAGTTCAAAGTTGTCGACTGCTTAACCGGGCTCGCCTGCGGTGGCCTTACTATAATATTAAAGCCTCCAGCCGGGGCTTATAAAAAACTTACAAACTTAGCGACTACACGCTAAGGGCACCCCCTGTGGGGTACGGGCCTCGGCTTAGGGCGTCGCATAAGGCTACTTTGTCAAATCAAATACATTTTTCTCGCTGTAACAGTGTACCTGAAATATTTCCTGCTAATATAAAATATTGGCACATTTCGAATTAACACACGATCGTCTACATTTCTTGAAACACGCTCATTCGCAGCTCTGTATTTTTATGTTCAACGCCATCTACCACTATTGTTTAGAACTGTTAACGAGTACATACAGGTTTGATTTGAGCATGCGCATTGTGCAGTACTTTGGTTTTGATCTAGATAAAACATTGCTAGTATATTTTGTCAGGCTCTTTGACTGTACTATATTTGATTTAAGTATTAAACATTTCGGGAATTCTATTATTTTGGGTACAGCTAAGGAGTGGAATTTCCTGTCGGTGTCTGTGTTGGCAAAGACCTAGGCAGAAGTGCTTAGTTGGAAATTCACAAATTGCCGTCAGCAGTATAATGCTTGCGTGAAAATGTTATTTTTCTATCTGAAGAAAAGCTCTTTTCACTGTTTTTTAATCTGCTTCCATGGTACTTTACCAGAGTCATGACGTTAATCAAATTACCACACAAACCATTACAAAATATGTACCTATCCACTCTTATCTTGAATTTTTTTTCGAGTAGTTATTTTTCTTAGATTTTATCTTACGTATTACTTCATTTCTATATATTGGGCGGGCCCAAAATATTTAGCTTACCAATTGTGACCTTATCAAATTAATTAACAGAAGTAATTTGTTCGAGGGCTGATGGCATTTTGTGCTACTGATATGACAAGATTCATATCAAAAAGTTAAGATTACAGATGATTGATGGTATCTAGTTCGATTCAATTTAGGTTGGCCGTTGTAATAATAAATGTGGCCAAATTAGGCCTCCTACCACCATCCCAAACGCAGTGCCCATTTGGTGCCTCTTCATATCCTTTGTTGCCCGCAGTGCACAACCAGCTGCATCTTCCAGGGTTAAAAGGTGCCATTGACAGAGTTATACAGGTTGCTAAATACTTATCAGACAATCGGAAATCTATTATGATACCTATCTAAATGTACTCACCAATGTTACGTTTATTTTGACTTCTTTGGTACTTATGTAGTTTTTTTACTGTTTATAATTTTATGTTTGTTTGTTTTAGTATAAGTTTTGTTTTAGTACAGGTTTCCAACTTTAATTTGATGGGTGCTAATGCCTGAAATAAACCATTGTTTTTTTTTTTGTTAACGTTTTCTAAAAATGCAACCTAGCTAGATCGATTTATATCCCCCGAAACCCTCTGCATATATATATCGGATACAAATTTCATGAAAATCATTGCAGCCGTTTCCGAGATTCAGAAAGAATTGCTCGTTTAAAGGTATTAGATTATTAAATCAAATTTGAGTCATTCGACATGAAAAGAATTAGAACATAAATAAAAAAGGCAGCAAAATCTTCCTTTGTTATTTTCTATTTATGAAAGAATACGATGTATTCATCGAAATATTGGATCTGTCACGGAAATTTAGTGCACCTGGTTTGGCAAGAGTTTAGTGGTTGATAACGAAATTGCTACGATCGTGAAGTTCTGGTTCAAGTTCAGTTGATTTATTGTCAGGTATATGTTATTGGGTTTTTCTGTCTTGAAGTTTTAAATAGAAATTTGGAAATGTCCATAATAGGTCTTCTGATACGTAGAATCTACTTTTTTCGAAAGGGTCACTTTATATTTGTTCCTCATAGCTTTATTACGAGCTTTTATGAAAACAATTTACTCGTCATTACTTTGTTTACTAATACATTAAACTTCAGTAATAAACATGATTACGTACATAGTTATTAATCAGACAAAGCTCACATACTCGTGTTTTGACGGTCACTGTCGGGTATATAAATGGCGTCAGTTTCGCCGCGCGCCTCAATAGAGTGCTCGAGTGTTGTCTGTGGCCATCATCATGTATATACGGGTGAGTGGAGTTTGTTTACATCATTTATTGTTATTATTATTTACTTATATGATGTCAACGAACATTTTTATCATAATCTGTTTAGTAATTTTCGTGCTTATTGATAACATCCTTTCTACGAATTAATTATATGAATAGATAACAAATATAGTTTGACAGCCGACATAAGAGCTTAACTTGGATAATTCAAACTGTCATCGGGCATAGGGCTTTGAGAATCAGACCAAATCAGTGTAACATCAAACATAAGAAGGCTAAATGATACTGCTGCTCATAAAGTCAAATTAAATATATTACCCGGACCAAAGGTTTAGCTTAGTAATACAAAGTAGCGAGGGAGCACACGCAATGATCGCTAATCGTGTACTGCCGGTCGATTCTGTAAACATGTTGAAGTGAAGGCTTAGGTGAAGTGATCACGAGGTGAGCTGTCAAGATGGAATGACAGCTCACTTCGTGATCACGTGACATCTTAATTATATGCATTGAAAGCTCACCTCGTGATCACTGCACCCAAGCCTTCACTTCGACATGTTTACAGAAACGACTGGCTGAATGTACCACTTATATCAATTAGTGAATTGAGGTAAAAATGGAATAAGCATTAGTGCATCCGATTATTCGACGAACTTTGACAATGGCCAAGGATGAAAAGATATGAAATAATATGATAATCTATTTCCTCTAAAGTAAAAACCAATTAAACATGGTTCGCCTTTATGATTGTGAGCATTAGGTGATAACATAATAAGAAGGGCTGGCCATTACAAGCTTGTAGGAGCCCATGACGTATACCTACTCGTACGTGAAAAATGTTTTTTCTGTCTGGAGAAGGATCCTTATGGGTGTGTTCTGGGACCAGAGAATTTTGGGGTACTTCTATCACCTTAAGCCCCTATGATTTCCCCGAATACTCTCCACGTCTGGCGTTAAATTAATTTTTCTGTAGAAAATGTATCCGTTGTCAGTTTTTGCTATGGTAAAACGAATACCAATAACTTGATTCATTGCACTTATCAATGTACACGTCATATCATTGAAATTTCAAGTACCTAGATACCTACCTCTCCAAAGTTACGAGTACCTTCCATCTAAGCTACTCTTGAAACTTATGAAAGCGGATGGGAGACGCTTACGGAAATAAAGTAAAGTTGTTAATAGTACTGCTTTCGCTAATACACGAAATACGAAAGTGATGTAACATTTAATGATATCGACTTGTTGGTATCATTTTATTATTTGGAGAAACGCGTTCCTACATGGGTTCTGTGTGAGCTTATGTAATGGTGATTAAATATCAAATAAAACAAGCCTAATTATAAGGAAAATACATAAGACGAAATTTGATAAACACGACGTTTTCCTGCCTTCATATCTTTTGGTCAAACGTAACAGAGCTTTTTGCTTGAAGTTTGACGATTATGTAGGTCGTGCTAAATGCAATCTAAGCAAAAATAAAGAGATCAAGTATTTGAACACGTACGATTCAAAAGTCTTTCATTGAAAGAAATTAGCACTATCTCTAAGAGTCAAAGATTACCTTTTAATCCAGGAAAAATGCAAGGTACCTATAAAATAGGCAACGGGAGCAAATTAACGGCGAGATTCTCGAACGAAAATCTCTGAGGTCGTGTTACACCATCATGGCGCATTGGGTGGATATACCCCGGTGCGTCAGGTGAGTGCAACAGATATATGAATTAAAAAAAAAACTTTTAATATTTTTGTACTAACATAGCTTATAAGTTTGTATAATGCTAACATAATATGGATCAAGGTCTGAATAAAAGTTTTTCTTTTTATTTGTCAATTGCACGTTGTCTAGCTGTGATTGGTTGAATTAGTTTCAACAACCAATGGCATCATTTATCTTACATTTAATTTGTGACGGGTTTGTAATGTTTTTCGATAGGCCACGGTAATAACCTATTCAAAATCTACGATCGATCTAACCTCTAAAATCCAAATCGCTTTGCCCTGTTTAATTTACTTCCTGCTTATCTAAAATCTAGCACACATAAGCTACTCACCTCTCAGCGGAGACCTTTAATGAAGGTGAAACGACATGCTTTATATCAAGATCAAGTTCAAACTGATTGCTAATGTAATACTCTTGACATGTTCTGTGTGTAATGTACGTGTTGTGTATGTTATGTGTATTATGTCACGCGGTGTGCATGCGTTGGAGGCTGTTCGGTAAATTCTTGTTTGTTCCGGTTGTAATTCCTTGTTCTAGTTTTAAATATTGATAACTTTATGTAGGACGTGATCAGCTCATAATATTTCCACTGCTGAGACAGGGTTTCAAGGTAGATTCTTAAAAAATATATGACAAAATTATTTTCTTGAGGATGTCACATCCCGAGTAGTCCCAGTAAACACGCTATAATAAGCCCCTATTCATGAACTTTGTTTTTTTATTGATATGATACAATAAAAAAAAGTTCCGACGAATTTAGAACCTCCTCCTTTTTTTGAAGTCGATTAAAAATACGTGTCTCTTGTGGAAAAAAATGTTTTATTTATACAGGATAAATGCCTATTCTCCACACGGGTTCAGCGCGTCTATTACAGACTATGCTCAATATTGGCCTATTAAACATAATGTAAATGTAACTACCTCAAAAAAGGCTTGTTTTGATAAATCATTGAACAGCAGATGACATTTCGTGATTTCAATCTATTTGTGAGAAATGTAGAATATACGAAGATAATTTTATTTATTTATTTACTAAGTAAGGCATAGCAACGATATATTCACAGTTTTGTTACAAAAACAGGCAATCACAAATGTTCAATTCTGTGTAAAAACATCACTTTTATATGTACAGCATTCTCATTGAAATATTAACAATATAATTAATTAAAAAGCAGTTATAATTAAACCATCCTATTTTCAAATAATTAATACATAATCCATGATTCATCATCTGCCTAGCCTTTTCCCAACTATATTGGGGTCGGCTTCCAGTCAAACCGGATTCAGCTGAATACCAGTATTTTACGTGGAGCGGCTGCCTACCAGACCTCCACAACCCATTAACTGGGTAACACGGTACTCCTTGGAAAGACTGGTGTCAGATTATCTGGCTTCTGACTATCCGTAACGACTGCCAACGATCTACATAATCCATGATTATTATCATAAATTCAGAAAAATTACGACACTTGAATTCCAACATTTTTTTTACGAAATATTGTTTTTGTGTATCGTTTCACATAGTGAAAGCAAATTTCAATAAAACCTTGTTGGCAACATTGTGCTCTTTGAATCTATACCATTTCTGTGCTACTTAACAGTTCTGAGCGGGATAACTAAGTAGCTCATCTTTAAGTTAACTAAGGTAGGTACCTAGATACCGTATAAGCCTTATTATACAATATCCATAATTTATATCAGTCACGACTACAGACATAATTGTGGTATTTGGCCTTTAGTCTCCAATTTACATTCGATTTTAGACAAGACTATTAAACCACAAACCAGGATCAATTGCAGGTCCTCTCAATTACGTATTGTTAGTATCACATCTTGAAATAATATTGATTTAATTCCATTTCTGTGGTTTACCGAATTCTATGCAAATTGAGCTGTGAAGACAGTCTTATAAGCCCTAAATACATATGCATTAAACTTGCATAAAACATGCAAGTACCCATACCTGGGTACTTGCATGCCAACATCTTGCATCATCTTACATGCTATGACAACTTCTGAATGGCGAATGTCGTCATGACATGCAAGTTCCTTGCATACTTTTAATCACTTTACAACTTCAAAAAAAGTAATTTTTTAGTCGCTTTTGCAACGAAAAAACGGGACTACTTTATAGACGATTGCGGAAACAGAAATGCAACTTTTATGAACAAAAGTTCAGAGCAAAACCAATGAAAGCATTCATTTATGGCAATGATAATGTCCAAGGCTTTCGAGTTAAATGCCAGTTGCATTATATCAATGCACTCCGGTTACTTCGTCCGTTCGTCGTGGGTTTGTGATAAAACGGATCTTATTAAATGAGAAGAGACGGACACGGAGATCATAGACTCAGGTTCCGTACCATAAGCCGAAAAAAACATGTTTCTTGTATCTATCCCTTTTATTTTATTTTTACTTTTATTTCATTTTTATTGTCTGTCTAACTATCACGGTTCATGAGACCTGGAGACAGACAGACGGACGGACAGCGGAGTCTTTGTAATAGAGTCCCGTTTAACCCTTTGGGTACGGAACCCTAAAAAACGGCAAGAAAATAATAATGTTCACCAGTTTGACCCTTTCTCTTACACTTCAAAAAATATCATCTGACTGAAACCTGCTAAGCCATGGATACCGAAATTCACTACCTCGCCTTTAAAAAGTTCTAGCCATACAGGAAGACCATTATTCGCAGGGTTTTGTAGTTCTTGGTCTTTCAAATATTGCTAAGATTTAATTATGGGTTACCGTCACTTTGCTTCCAATCACTGCACTAGAAAAGTGCCAAGTTTGACGAGTCCCAGGAAACAATACGAAAAATCATAACAATTGCAGTTTGTTTCAAAATTTTATATTTTCGACTAAGGCCACGTTTAAACCTGCAAGCAACTCGCATGCAAGTTTAATTTCATTACGGGGCACGATTGAGCGATTGTACAAATTAATACCCCGGTCGTCGATAGCCCGCAAAACACGACTTTAGGGCTGATTTTTCAATAATTAAATAACTATTATTGTTACAACTGTGAATTGCATATTATCTACAAAAACTGCCAAATGGCCATATTAATTCCTCAGGTAAAATATATCTGACGATTGAAAAATCAGCGACCCCTTTTTTTGGGAATGGGAAGGATGGGACATAATCAAATGACTTCTTCCGCTCTGGGCGGAAGACAAACTCTTACTGACAAAAAACCCATCCATGTTCCTCCTAATTTACGTTCCAGGGCCGCTGTGACTCTATCGAACAAATTCCGCAACCCTGGCAGGAGCAACCACCTAAGTGTAGCAAACGCAACTTAAAAAGCAACCCGTAGTTATTTACTGGAAATACAACCAAAACTATAAAAACTGCAAAATTCAACTATATTAATCAATTTTCTAAATGGATTGTAGAGTCTGATGAGAATAAACGATTATGTATATTGTTTTTAAATTGGACATCGATGCAAAAACTATTTTGATTGGTGTCCGGTGTTTGACCTCCACAAAATATCTTCAAAATAATTCGGAAATAGTTAAACTTTAATATATTTTCTACTATGCGGATATTAAGACTACTTCCTAATCTTAACTAACATGTGACTAGTTTGAAATAATTAGGAGCTTGGCACAGTTGAAGGTTGAATGATTGTCATGGCCAATGTCGCCATTAAAATTCGTTAATAGTTTAAGGAAGTTCGATTTTAATGGAGAGACAGAGTCATAAAGAATCTTCAAGGAAGATCATCATCTCTACGCCCTAGTACTTAAAGCGTTTTTTATGGGTCTAGTTCGATCCAGACCGTCCCTAGCTGTCCTCCCCCCAGCGACGCCGTAAGCCGAGGCCCGGACCCCACAGGGGGTGCCCTTATCGTGTAGTCGCTTATTTTGTAAGTTTTTTATAAGCCCTGGGTGGAGGCTTTAATATTATATTAAGGCCACTACAGGCAAGCCCGGTTATGACCTAGACTAGAGTCAAGAGCAAACCCATATTAAATAAAAAAAAAAAGCAGTCAACAACCTCATAGGTTGAACTGCGAGACGCCACTCACAAAAAAAAAGCGTTTTTATGAATCCCTGGACTTAACTTTGTAAAACTTTTTTAACACCACTACTCTCAAAACGGTGAAGGAATATATTATGAGGACCCCAGAATGTCTTAGAGTCACCGAATTCACTCACAGACATCCTGAACTCATTAGGAGGACTGATCTGCTTCTGGAGGGAGGTTGGCTGGTTGGAATGACGGCCGCCATGGCTCACGCTCAGTGGTCCAACATCAGGACTAAGTGCGGAAACCATACCCAAATAGATAGATAGATAGATGTCTTAGAATCAAACTTTTCGAAGACATAATGACAAAACACCCATGTAGTGGATTACAGCCTTGTCCCTTTCCTGGAGAGGAGGGCGTTGCCCAGTGAAAACATTTTAGGTGATAACTATTTTGTTATGCATTAATCCGTAGCCTCGTCCTTTAAGTAGGACCTGAAAATGGTAATTTTACTCATAAATTATTATGAACAACTTTTACTATGAGGCATATTTATGTTTGCATAACAGCTGATTTTAGTTTCGCGATTTCAGGGCTGGTTCCATAGTAAAAGTTGTTCATAATTATGAGTACAATGACCCCTTTTATGTTTCACGCTATTTCTGTTAAACCTTGTAGATATGAGGCTATGCAAAAAAGTGTGTGCGTCATTTAAGATGGCGCAAGATCAACGGCCCCATTGTAGAAATGAGTACAAAATATGATATTTGCAATGAGGGTTTTCAGGATTTTTCACGCCACCAGATGGCGTCACTTAGCCGTGAGGTCCTCTTTTTTGTAAGCACAACTTTAACGTCAATGTCAGAAAACATAATCATTTTGACAAGTGACTGGACCTGACAGCTCAGTGCTGCCACCTGGTGCACATCATTTCTAGAAACCCTCAAGCTCAAACTCTGTCAAGGTTGGTCAGTCAAAAGAGATGAAGCTATTTGCACGTTCCAAAGCTTAGATCCCTATGGAGAAGAAAGTGCAAGAAACTCCACGGACCACGGAAATCAATATTTTTACAATGACATGGTTAAATTATTCGTGTAGAAATTATACTAACATAAATTATATGTGTGAACGATGTAGAAAGACTGGCACGACTAAGCGTCCAGAGTAAAAAAGCAACAATTCATAGAACAAATATCTTATTAAAATAAACCAAGGCAGCTGAGAGATGACCAGTCATGAACATGACGCCTCATTGTTGCGATCCTACGTTCGACTTAAATGTCCAAGAGTAACATCAAAGGAGACAGGAAATCGATTCGACAAAAAAATTAATGACACTACTTCATCACTTTCCAGGTATCTTTCCTGCTGTGCGCTGTGATGGCGCTGGTGGTGCTGTCTGCAGCGAAGCCAGACGATGGAGAGACTGTTACCGTACCTGGACCTGGATTGTCATACGGTTAGTATTTCAAATGTAATAACATTTGACCTACAATGCACAGTATTGTATTTTTATTATTGAATCTCACGTTGACCACAATCTCACTTGATAGAAAGCGATGATGTGGTCGACGATGGAGCACGCTGGCCGAGAAGTAACCTATTCACTCTTGACCCTTAGGTTGTAGCTAATAGAAAACACAGACTCAGGAAGAGAATTCCACTCCTTTGCAGTACGCACAAATAAAAAGTATATTTTCTATCAAATCTTACTCATGCATTGCATTTTAAAAGCAAGCTTTAAATGGGGAATTAAAGTTTATGTTTTTTATAGACTGAAAGGAGATGTCATATTAATTAAATTAAATTCCATTTATTTCGGACAATAGTGATTCATATTTTGTTAGTATTACAAACAGCTTATATTCTAGTGTTAGTCAAATAAAAATAGGACTTAAACAAAGGACGACCAGGCAGGAAAATATATTTCCTACATAATCAACCTCCGCTCAAAAATCCTAATATTTGGAGTATAGTTCTCCGCCACAGCTCTCAGGATATAGTTGCGACTACTCCGCACTCCGCACAGCAGCGACGCAGTTTTTTTGCGTATTATAGCTTGAAAGCCGTCTGTGTGGGCCTCGGCAAATATTTCTGGGGGCTACAGAAACGGGGCAGTCGCAACAACATCCCGAAAGTATTATTATATTGTACGCGCAGGACAACCAGCGATCTCTTAGTGTATTTGACCCATAGATTGCCTGTGTAGAAACTCTGACAGTAGGTCTTGAAAAGAGTAATTTTTACTAGGTTAGAGCACCGAGAAAATCTACGGGCCAATATGTTACCTCTGACCCCCCTGATCCCTACGCTCCCTCTCGACGTCCGTATCATCCTTAAGGTCGTCTGTGATGACATGCCCAAGGTACTTGAATTTCGACACTCTGTTTAACTGGAGGCCATTCAGCCTTATAATTTCAGGTCCAGAGTTTAAAGAAACTTTATTTATTTATTTTTAGCCAATTGTGTCCCACTGCAGGGCAAAGGCCTCCCTTTCTTCCTTCCATTCCTCCCGGCTTTGGGCAAGTCTGGACCAATTTGGCCGAACTTTAGGAACACCTATTTCCAATAAGCACAGGATACACCTTCACATCAAGGAAACAGGTTTCTTGAATCACACCACAACACTGTGGTAGCAAATGTGTAAATGTACTAAAGTTTTTAACAAAAGACCATTTAAATAGTTTTAACGTTTTGCTATCATTTAAATGTATTTATTGTAACATTGTGCAAGTACATTGAACTTTGAGTTTCCTTTCGGTTTAGTGGTGACCTCATCTTACTCAACGTCACGTGCTTTATCGGCTGAGCACTTTGACAAAATGTTAGGTTTCATCACCAAGAAAATATTTGAAATTTTGTATATGATTATTAAAATTATGTGGAGCCTTGAATAGAACATTCAAGTAATAAGTACGTCAATACTTCTTTATTATTTATTACTACATTCGGTTTTTCCCAAAGTCCAATCAGCACCTCAAATTGCTTAACGTGTTTTCTATCACAATTTAAGGGACTTTAAAGGAAATTAGCCATTTCAGCTCAACATGTTTCTAAGACTGCTGATCCAAACTGACTGAAAACTCTTAAAAGTTTTCATTGAGACTAGGTGACTTCTTAATAAATGCTAAAATACAGGGTAATGTCGGATTTTCACGATTTTCAACTCTCCAAAAGAGTACAAATTCAGGCAATCATTTATGAGTTTAGTGTTAGCAAAAATGGTTATTTGACATTAGCCCGACCTAAATTTGAATGTTATTGTTTTATTACTACCCGTAGACTCTAGGGTCCCGGATCTTTTATAGGCGTACGAGGGGCGGAAGTCAACTCACAGAGGCCTCTTTGGACATTTCAAATGGAAATCTCCAAGAATAAATCTATGGTTGGTGCAGGACTAATGTAGGACATGGAAACAAAAGAGTTGAACTGTATGTTTAGGCGGCTAAAGTTGATTGGTTTCCTATAACTATGACTGGTCCTGCCTCTGTGTATCATTATTAATAGTATCTACTTGCATTTTTCAGGTGGTATCCCATACGGCAGTATGACCGGCAACGTAGCCGAATTCTTCAGAAGACAAGCGACATCTGGCGGTCGTTCCGTGAACCTCTCCGGTCCTCGCGGCAACAGTGTCGATTATGCACCGATTGAACAATACTTAAGATAGATGGCGCTAGTTGTAGGATTAATTTAATTAGTACAAATAATGTATTGTAAATAAGGTTTATTTTAAAGTTGTGATTGACTGTGGTGTTTATACCATATCATGTGAAAGGGTCTATGATTTATAAAAAAAACACAAAATTGTGTCCAGTTTTCTCTGAAAACTAAAGATGTGGTTGCATCCAAGGTTCTACTTTGTTTCGGGATTTAAATTAATTTGCCCATTGCCATACATTGCTGTTACATTTTTTTTTTTAATTTATATAAAAATACCTTATAAGTGGACTTCCGAGTCAGCAACAAAAATAATGTAGTCATTCTGTTGTAGTATAAGTAAATGCCATTAATTTATTTTATAATAATACCAAACGCGAGTTTTATTTTTAGCAATAGTTCCCCGTTACTTTAGCCTGAACAATAAACAATAAATGATAGTGGAATTTCACTAGCCTGCTAGCTTTATTGCATTTGAGCAAATCTGTGTTTATGATGCAACCATAGGTACCTAAGTTGCCTTAAACAGTTTTTTTTTTACCTCGAACTCACTGGAGGTACTGACGATATCCACGATGGTTTTTTTGAAATGAAAACTTCTTTAGCGGCGTTGTGTACTTTTTGGGATGGGTAAACAATGTTAAACTCGCGTCAAGACACGTGCCCTGATCGAAAATTCGTAAAATGGAGGGAAAGTTCTGATGTAATATAAATTGTCATGTTTGTACCTATACGATAGCGCAATAAACGAATATTGGATTTTACCACATAAATGATACGCCTTTCATACTAATAATTAAAGCAATTCGTGCGAAATTATTCTATAACCATTCCAAAATATCAAAAATGCACAACGTTAATGTTCTAGTTTTCACTTGTGCCGGCACTCCCGGAGTGCAACCCGTTGTTTTATTTCAGCTTAGAAGCGGTTTCGTCCAATACTATTTGTAAAACATATTCAACTGAAAACAATACTCCCTATGTGACATTATCATAATCTCGTAAGACACCAACATTCAACATTGTCTCATTACGAACTACAAGTAAATTACTAGACATTATTGTTTGACCACCTTACTTCCCACGAAGAATGGCCATTGTCTGCTTAAAGTTATTGTTTTTGTCAACAGCTGATAGTTCCTGTGTATCTTGTTAGACTGCGTAGATTTTATTAATAATCGGCGCAACACGTTTTTTCTAACATGTTGCTAAAGATTTGGCAAATGTTTAGCAGTCGGCCGCCAGCCTGACACCAACCCTCCTTGGGAATGCTGTTGCTGATGGTTAACCCGCCACCTAACGGGTGACCTAAGGTGCCGAAATATTTGCACGGTCTCAAAATTTCCCTTTGTCGGCTCTTACGACACCCACGGGATGAGATGGGGTGGCAATATTCTTAATCCGGAGCCACACGGTAAAAAAACAAAACCATATTTAGAAATACACACACACACACTAAAACACAATTAATTGACATAAAAAATAAAACAAAACAATAAATAAAAAATAACACACACAAAAAGAAAAACAGTTCAGGACACAGTTACACACCAACACACACAAAAACAAAAACAGTTAAGGACACAAATACAAACATTAGGACGAGGAGGAACTGTCCACCGCTCACAGTGCAATATGCAAACGTATCCAGTGGCGCAGCAGTGGAGAGTCCCACCTGTCTGCGAACAAGCTTATAACACTATATTGATAACTCAAGGGCTAATATGTACCTAGAATATCTTGTAACATTGTAGATACATATCTAGAACTTCTGATTTTTCTTTATGTTTTATTAACCAATAAAAAAATATAACACTGGTTAAGGTTAGTGTTACAATTTCTTATAAATAGTGTGTTTAAATTAAATTTGGCTACATATTAACTCAACTCAAACTCAGTTCAACTCAAAGCATGTATTTCAATTAAACCATTACAGGCACTTTTAAATAGTCAAGTTCGGTCTGTCCAAAGAGATGAAGCTAATTACAGACTGAGAGTTGCACAGAGAGCCATGGAGCGTTCCATGCTTGGCATACGTCTATTAGATCGAGTTCCAAACGTCGAGATCCGAAGACGTACGAAGGTTTTCGACATCGGAAAATGAATTGCGGAACTAAAATGGGGTGATGATAGGTGGAGTAGGACAGAGACCTAGTGTCGCCCGAGGACTGGAAGAAGTGTTGGTCGGCCGGTGGCGAGATGGGCGGACGACATGATTGCCATCGTGGGGATTGGCACAAGAAAAGAGAGGCCTATGCTCAGCCAAAGTCAAAGTCGAAGCATTTATTTCAAATAAACCATTATCAGGTACTTTTGAATTGTCAAAGTCAGTCCGTCAAAAACATGAAGCTATTTGCACGTTCGAAAGCGTAGATCTCTATGGAGAAGAACGTGCAAGAAACTCCACGGACACTCTTTTAAATCATTTTATGTTAACAAAAATCCTGGTTACATTAATCAGCAGTGGGTGAAGTCGGGCTGTGGATGATGATGATGATGACACATTCCAAAGCGTAGATCTCTATGGAGAAGAACGTGCAAGAAACTCCACCGACACCCTTAAAATCAATTTTTCAATGATATGGTTAAATCATTCGTGTTAAAATTAAACAAACATACATATATGTGACAACGATGTAGAAAGACTTGTACGATCAAGCGTCCGAAGTAAAACAAAGCAACAATTCAAAGAACAAATAATTAAAATAAACCGTGGCAGCTGAGACATGACCAGTCCCAGCTGACGGCGCTCGCTCAGCAATATGACGCCTGTGCTAGCACCATTCGGCTCAACCACTTTGAAGAGTGCCAAATGATCCAGCACCATCAGCCAGACTTTTAAGTGAACATGACACTTCCAACCGCCAGGGCACATTCAAGTCAAAGAAAAACATAGTTTAAGGTACACAGTACTCACACATGTGCATGATATTATACAATGCTAAATTAATTGAGTCTATTAAAATTGCTAGTTCTTTAAAATTATTGCATTAGGGTCATAACTGTCTACTGAACTATATTTCTTGGGCAAAGCTACATGATCGCTGATGAAAAGCAATATGTTCTTGAACCAGAAAATCAAAGACTTATGACATCCACCAATTCGCACACCATTGGGCCTCGGCCTCCGACTGAGCGGAGGCCTGTACCCCAGTAGAAGGGACGATATGAGCTGATGATGCTACGCGTCATAGTTGATTTGGAAAATTTTTACACCGCTATGCTAATTGTATAAAAATATCAGTTTCTGTATGTAAAAATACGAATGCAAGAAATGGTAAAATAATTTGCTTTGATATTGCCGGTCCCAAGAAACAGGCCCCGCCTACTTAGTCAAATGAAGATAGCTAATTATTGCAAACCTAGCTAAGATGCTAAAGATGTCACTGTAACAATAAAATTCATTAGCGACGACACGATTGGCGCAGTAGTTTAGCGATTGGCTGCCACGATGCTTGTCGCGGGTTCGATTCCTGCACGGAACAAATGTTTGTATGGCCTACAGGAAATTCCCAATGTGGGACAACGTTTAAAAAACTAAATATTTTGTTTTAAACTATTAAGAAAGCAAGCAATTAATGCCCAAAACTCATTGATATAACAAGTGGCCTCTGCTCATCACTCAAACTATTACAAGCTCATCCTAAGCCCCAATTTCGTCCACATCCCCCAACCCCAAGGTCTGTGTGTCAACACGCGTGACATAACTCCAGTGGGTCAGTCTCCACGCTCCACGGCTCCACACTATGGCATTAGATTAGTCTCGTATATCTGCATACGGTTATTATGCAGCTTGCTTATTACTGGAATTGGGTTAGCAGTGAAGGTGAGTGCAATGGTGGCGTAAAGACGGAATTGGTGGAGGCAGTGTTTTCAAGCCCCATTCTTCAGTGGTGGATGTATTATTAATATGTTGTGTTCCCGACACTACCACCGAATGTACCTGTGATAAAATAAATACAGCTAGAATAGACTTACTGATGGATCTATAAAATCAAATATAATACAAATTTTGTTGACCTCCCATCGAGAAACGTAAGTGAGTAAAAGATTTGTGAATATACCTAAATGTGGACGGATGGAGAGGGAGAGGGAGGCCTTAGTCAAGATGGGTGGCTTTTGTGAGAACGTTAATGAGAAACTAAAAAAAAATATTGTAAATGAACATTCGGAATAACGCACATTATTTAACACAATACTTAGGACATATGACTTTAGGTCATGTAAAATTAGGAGATTAAATTATTATAGTACTCGATATTATGACACTGAAGTTTATAGCAAACGTGTTATGGATAATGATTTTCGGACAAACAATTTTAGGAGAAGAAAGAGTACCGCTTCACCATGTTTTTCAGTAGGTATATATAATAGAAATGGTTAAATGTAATAAAGTAATTTTGCTGCTTCCAAATGCTACAGCAATGGTTTCACTAATATTAACTACGATTTTTGATATTGAAGTTTGATAACAATCAAAATAAAATAAATGTCAATCATTCACCTGTACATATGACAGTCAAATTAGTATGCCTGTCAGGTGTAACAACAAAAGTAACTGCAATACAAACTTTACGACCATAATATTATAAACATTGTATAATTTACATCCAATATTACGGTGGCAATA